>OY720033.1:7488021-7823566 GCA_963082485.1 Eudonia mercurella | reverse complement strand
TGTTTCGTCACACAAAGGCTGCGTAACACCACGCGACAATCTAAGGTCGACCGGCCTCTTATAGCGACCGGGAAGTAATCTTAGTGACGATGACGTAGGCCTAGCATGGCTCACGGACATACCGACTGACATGTTACTATCCCTTTCTATACAAAAACTAGCGGAGGAAGTCTCGGTGGACCAACTTTTCTTCAATAAAACTTAGGAAAACAATATGGATGTTTAATATTTTGAGGAGCTGTTACGTAATATTTGTCCTTTTACCATTCCAGTATTAATTGTTGTTATCAACATCTCCGTTTCTGCAAGTATAATCAATAAAATCATAAAATTTATAATCATACTATATTTTGAGTTTCCATGTATAACGCTGTGTTACCATTTCAATTAAATATAAAATGTGTATGTAGGAGTGATCTCTAAAAGTATAATACCAATCACCAAGTACCAAATGTACACTATTCCTAAGAAATATGAGCTCTAATATATTTTTATAAAAAAAATTTCGTACTTCGGAAGGGCGCCCAGAAAATGATCACCTCATTGACGAAGCCGTACCTATTGTCATAGTCTTTAGTCTCACGGACATATAAATATAGTATGAACTAATGGAGGACGTTGGTGCCGGCAACTTAAAATTTTTTCTCATCCGATCCGAACCGAATCGATCTCAAATCACGTGGCAGGTCACGTATGCGATCCTGACCAAGTAGAATCCGCAATAGGAACCGCGTATCTGGCTGTGCCAGACAGTCTACCAGCAGGAAGAGACGGCGGGAGATCGTGCGGAGAGCTGTGTCCGCCTCAACCACTGAATTTGACGACACAAAGTGACCACGACCGCTCAGCCAAGAGCAAATCGATAGAGAAGAAGAATCTCAACCGGTGACATAGGCGTAGCATAGCCTCTGCAACATTTAGACAATTATTTATTTATTTAATTGGTACAACTACAGAATACAATTTAGTACATTCACAACAGCAGGTAAAAAAAACTAAAAAAATTAATTCTCACATTAAAATTCAAAAGCCTAAAATTTAATTGATTATGAATTCCTTATGAGTTCGGTAATGCGTAAAATGCGCCTATACAGCCTGTTTGTTTTGATCAGGAAATCTAATTAAAACAAACATACGAACGACCCTTTCTTTCATCTATGTATATGTTATGATATATTATTATTCTTATTCCTGCAATCAGATTAGATATAATAGTGTGGTAGCCGCATTAGGACTCGAATAGATTTGTCAAAGGTTCTATTTAATACGAAGATTAATCAGAAATATGTAGGTCAGTCGAACAACGTATCTGCAATGTAGTGAGCTATATGTGAGCTATATAGTTTTGAGGGGATCAATTGAAGCCTTTTGTCTGCAGTATTACTTTTAAATACTTGTATAAAGAGTCAGGGTCATAAGTGCCAAACAATTTAGAGATAAGGAGATTTAAACTAAGAAACTAACTCGTCGATTTTAAAGTTGACTAACACTGTATTTTTCAATTCTCTATATGATATATTTCATATTATTTATTACACGTGCTCAGCAGTCATTCTGTTTTAAAATCCATTAAACATCAATGCTTTCTGATTGTATCAATGGATAGTATTTGAATGGTATTGTACTTTAAACAATGTTTCCGATGCTCTGTCATTGAGCGCTGGCTCATACCTTGTTATACGCAACACAATAGCTGGTGAGGTAAGTAAAAAAATTATGTCATTTATCATTACGTTTTACAGCTCTCGCTATTTTACACTAAATTTTATAATTAACTAAATAGAGTTTAATATTTATTAGGATGAGCTGGACGTATAGCGGCGAGATGACGATCGATACAACGAACGATCGTACAAACTTCTAAGTTCCTGGACTTTATAAAGAAATAGGGATACATACATAAAAATGAAAGAGGTACATATTTATTATTATAAAGCATTGTTATTATTATTAATAATTATTATATTATTATTATTAATATTAATTTGCATTAATCCACAGTTTGAACCTCCGATTTTACAGTTCTTTAGATCTCTCCATCCGACTGGTTGTGTGGAAGAGATCGCTCTAAAGCAATAAGAGTGTCAAATTGTAACAGGTTTTATTTTATTATAGTGTTGCATTGAAAGTATTATCTATATTATGAAAAATATAGAGCATGCATATAGCATACATTTAGAGATGAACAAACTTACAACTCAGTCGCCAACGTGATGATTTAAAAACGTTTTGTATGCTATTAAGTACCAATAAATATTATTTCTTTCTTTTTTCTAACGTGGTTTATGGGAATTGCACCACAATTCCTCGCTCCATCATAAGTGTTCCCCGTACGTCCCATTAAATATAAACAAGTATGATTTTTAATAATAGCTAGAGCAGGCGGTATTTTAATTACTCACGTCACACTCGCATTCTATGTTACTTGGAAAATTAACAAACCAAGTGCACCAATCAAATAAACATAAAAAACTCGTTAACGCTGTGTGTGACACAGATTAGCTTGTCATTAGATAATATCGCCGCGACATTTAGATGCGGGATCCATACACAGGACCACCTCAACTAGAGCAGCGATAACCCAGAGATACCAAGTTCACTGTCGTCATAATCACATAACGTAGTAACTATTGATATTGCGCTTATGCATTAGTGTCTAGAAAGTAGGAAACAACCTTCAGCCCGCGGTCCTAGTGCACTATTAATCAACTGATAAGCCGTATTGAAAATGTTGTTTTCCGTCACGCTGAAACTTGATTACACGCAAACGATTTGTACGTGTAGGCGCTGCTGCCCATTATATAACTATAAACACGAGTTTTGTAACGCGATTTGTTTTGGGCACTGTTATTACCTAATTGTGTCGTTTACAATAGCTATGTACAGTTAGACGTAAAGTTTACTGCATTGTGTATATGTGTTCTAGACTGGAATGAAGGCATGCATGGATTTTACAATTTTCAATAAATCTGTAATGTTTATGTAAACAAACAAAATGTATATTCTGACAAGTAAAATGTCTAAAAAAAGGTTACATTTTCACATTCAATCTCTTTAGTTTTTATGTTAGAGAAATTTTTTTAAGTATGTTTTTTGGTTTTCTACTCAGAACAATAACATAGAAGGAAGGTTAAAATTAAAAACGTGCAACTAAATTTAGTTCCATTCTATCTTATGGCTAAATAAGGAGGTTGGAGTGAGACAAATGGTTGACGCTTAGTTTTTATTTTTTATATTGTTATGTCATCAGTCACAAGATAAATTGTCAAAATACGATCTCTAAGCATGAAGCTGTAGATATAACTGGAGAGGCCTGTTGTTGAAGCAGCCTTGTTTGGTTTGGAACTACTTGTTTGGTGAGTTGTATTCATAGTCAATAAATCAAATCTGCCGATAAATGGGTAAACTAAAATAAAATCACCACTATTTGTCCAGGGTAAACGTGATAGTAACGGTAACGATTAAACAGATGTTTATTTTTATTTCGAGCCAATTATCATAGTGTGCAAGTATATTGAGGCGCCCTTTCCACACATAATTTTGATATTTACCATGACAAAACATAAAAACGGGGCTCACATTATGTAGATTTTACCTTGTGTTGGCATTAAACGTATTTTCATAACATTACCCCTGTTCCGTGAACTGTATGTAATCGACAATATATACCGATTTCTAGGGGCCTATCCATGTGGGCAATACTTAATATTTAATATTTAAATGTAATAATGATGCCGGGGCTGTCACTCATGTTTAGATGTCTATTCAAGTTTTTAAATTGATAATTTCACGTAATAGATTATTTTAATGATCCATAAATGTGTAGTGCGTGGTTGTGGAAGTACATGGTATCCAGGATGTGAAATAAAATATAAATTCTTAGATATAAATAACAAGTTGAAGTAGTTAAAGTGTTTTCCATACGTTAATTAGTCTTGAGTTTAAGTTTCAATAAGTTTTAAAGTGAAATAGATTGATTTTTGTATTCATTCAAATTTGTTTGTTATCATAGTTATCAATCTGTCAGTAGTGAAGTGTGACCATGAGAGAGTTCTTTGAGTTTCTTCATTTTGGGTGGGATCAAGAACGGTAATTTTTAATTTGGTTTTTGAAATACCTATATAAGTTTCACCTTAAAATATAATTTAAATTTGACTAAAAAAAAATCCTTTTCGATATAAGCACATAGGCATGCTTCATTGCTGCGAAGATAAATTTCGAAGTAAGTTGATTGAAAGGTTATATCCATACAATGTTTCTCTTTTACGCAACGATAAAAAGAAATTAGTGTGATCAGAGTGCCTAATGCGAGTTAAAATTACTATTCAAAATTTGATTACATTGATGAAATGAGAATTTGTATGGCAAATTTTTAGCTCTCCTCGTTTGTCACACGAATACTTAGTGTGAGTTTTATCACGTAAGTGAAAACTAGACTTCAACTATACGTTAACAATTATTAAGTAGGTACTAAGTAAGTAGGTAGGTAGTTAATACGAATTGTATCGAAGTGACGTAAAAGCAATTGGTATTGCAATATTGTAATCTATAATTCTATTCAAAATAATAATTATTTAAATTTGTGAGATTTTCCTAACAATATTTCTAGTTTTTTTTTGTTATTGTCAATATTACAGTACTTTCTTTAGGGTAAAAATTTACTCTTTTTTATTTTTCTCAAGCTCATTGTATTATATTTAATTAGTATACCTACTTATTTTTCTTTAATAAATTATTTGAAATGGATTTAATATATTCGTTTACTTTAAAATGAAACAACTTTTACGGATCTACTCGCGTTTATTTTACACATTACTTTTAATTAATGTTTATCCTGACGTTTCGAACCCTTTGCAGGGTGGTCACAGGGAGGGAGGCTGAGGTGTTGGTCGTCTCATATTTAGTTAGTAGTTTATACCCTCATTTAAATGTAATCAGGTGCGTTCCGTTTTACGCAGAGAGCTTACAGTATCTTTTGGTCTGGCAGTATGGTGTTGGGGCTGGGATTTAATATTTTGTATGATGGGATCCCAGGCTGGTGGTAGATTCCAACCATATTCTCTATTGAAATTAGGATGTTTTTTAATTTCAATAGCCTCGCGTATCATCCTAGGGATGAATCGTTGTTCTCTAGCGAGTATTTGTGGTTTATCAAATCTGATGTAATGGTTGGGCCCCTCTAGGGCATGTTCGCATACTGCAGACTTATTTTCGCGCCAATGCTTGACGTCAGCTATATGTTCTTTAACGCGGGTTCCTACACTTCTCTTTGTTTGCTCGATGTAAGAGACCCCTTAGTCAGGACAACGTCAGGATAAACATTAATTAAAAGTAATGTTTAAAATAAACGCAAATAGATCCGTAAAAGATGTTTCATTTCAATGTGCAGTGTTCGCGTAAACTTTAGAAAACAATATTCGTTTACTTTCTTTCTCTTTCATCTTTATTTCACTTCAAAGTCCTGATTTTTATGAATTAGTAGGGGTTACTCTATAGAAAGAGAGGTCTCACCAGAAGAGTGAGATAGAGCTATAATACTTGCTTGCTTCAACTAACAGGCCTCTCCAGTTATATCTACAGTTTCATGTCTCTGAGGCCCTCTTCCCGGCCAAATTCAGAAGTACATACTTTGATTTAAAAGCAAAAACAGTTCGTTTTAGATATATTTGACTTGTTCGCGTATTAATAGTATCGACTGTCAATAACTTCGATCAATTATAACAATAATTTAATAATTGATTTATCAATTAATGTTGAAATTATTGTTATTATTTACAAAATTATATTTTTTTAATCACAAATTCTGTAAGATTAATTGCTTTAATTTATATCTTATTGTTTTGAGCAAAAATTAAATGTAAAAACTAAATGCGAGTAGATTCATTAAAATTGTTCCTTTTCAATGAGTTTGCTGTTTGGTAGATCAATTGATGGTTTGGGTTGTATTGTCGTGTATTTATTGTCAATTTAAAATGTATGTTTAATAAATATAGTGACAAAAGAAATACTATGTTGTTGTTTTCAATTATTTATATTGATAATAAAGTCGATACAGTTACCACATTACCTCAAACATGACGTCACAATATCTTGTGATAACCTTCGAAATTACGAAAGAAAAGGGACAATCTATCTCTTTCCAATACATCACCTAGGTTCATAAGTAAAAATAGTACAAACTGATGTATTTGTGTTGCTATTTTAGTTCAGTTTCTATAGCTTTAGTTATTGTTCTGAGGGTTTTCTATCTGTTCTCTGTTTTATTTTTCATTTGTTTCTGTCTTTTTGTGAAATCAGTAAATGTTTTGTCTTTCTTTCTTTGCTCTTGTAACATGGAATTCATTTTCATTTTTTTCTGCAATACGGTAAAGATTTTATAATACAATTTTGTTCTAATTAACTTACCTAACCGGCAGACACGGGCGTGAGGTGACATCCCATGATAGGAACTACCAATCATATTGAGCCTTATTGCATTGTCCGTAGGTGCGGAGAACCTCATGCTCTCTCGAGGACTATTGGTTGCACTTACCTGGAAAGAAAAATAATGAACTTTAGTCAAAATTAAAGTCTTTACATGCATTCTGATGTCCCGACAGTAAGATGAGCGATGATGAGAGATGAGGTAGCTCAATAGTTGAGGATTTTGGGAGAAGTGCGTTTCCATTTTCGAACTTACTAACCTACCTAGTACATACTACCCGAGTAGTATGTACTAGCAGGTGAGATGCAGGACAAGAGATTTCCTATACTCGTAGAGGAATCAAAAAAAAGTAACTTAATCGATCCAAAAACGCGTTTACAAAATTATGTCTTAAGTTCACAAAATTTCGGTTGATCATATAATTTAGTATCGATATTAGTTTAAACGTGTTCTTTCAATCAAATTATTCTGAATCTAGGCAATTACGCTTATCGAAGCTAAACGTTTACACCTTGCACCCTATGTATTGTGTTTATGAAATGTCCATACAAAACACATTTACGTTCACACAAATCATTGACTAATGCCTTTTACACTCAAGGGTCGTAGAGACAGTCATAGGCAAGAAGCAGTTCAGAGTTGTAAGAAGAAGAAAGAAAAAAGAAGTTGATGCGCCCTCCCTCATGCTCCTCTCCTCGCTAAGAACTCCATGCATATTTAATATGAGTGAATAGGGTTGCACCAATGTTCGACACTTTAAGCACAGATTTCGACAGAATTTTCGTCGTCAAAAATAATATAGAGTTTCATTGAAATGTTACTAGATGACTGCTAGGAAGCAAAATAATCTATATTCTGTTGTCATTAAAGTCTAAAATCAGTTGCCGACACCTATTTTAATGATTAACAGAAAAAATTTTAATCATGACTGGTTCCTGTTGAACGCTGTTGCCACTACCCTAGGATGTATAACTGTTGTCCAAAAACACTACGTTTTACGTGCACGTCATCTTTTGCCCACAATGCGCAAGAACCGAACCGTACCGTGTGATATGAAAACGCCGTCGGAAGACATTTCGTAAGGACCGCGAAGGCCTCACAAAGTGTTGCACATGCGACCCCCAGTTTGCAGAGGAAATATCCTCACTGCTCACTCATTAAACGTTGCAAAATTTGGTGAACCATATTTTTGTAGTAAAAAATTAGTACGAACGGACCCTGTAAAGGGTTAAAAACGTCAGGATAATATAATAAATAAGGTACTGGTACCAGTAGTGGTCGACAAGTAATCATGTGTTTGACGCTAGTTTTTGTCGGAAAAAAATACCATAATTTTTTAATTAAAACTTCATTTAAATTGACCTGACCCCTATTTTTAATTAACAAATTCATCTGTCACTCTTAGTATGTAAAATAATCGCGAGAAAAATCATAAAAAGTATTCGTTTTATATAAATAAATGTATAATATTTTTTATTTTTATTATTTTGAATTTTGCAATTACAATGTTTAACTGTCGTTCAAAGTTGCAAGATAAAATTTAATTTTGTAAATGTGTAGTGTTCACGTAAACTCAAAAAATAATAATCAATTAAGAAATTATAAACAAACATAGTAACTCGATGTCAATACATAATATGCATACACATTACTCATAATTCATTCGCTGATTGATGTGAACTCTAGATTCATGACGAAAACCCCCAACTTCCGTAAAAACAAAGAGAAACAATTATGACCAAAGAACAATAATTTTCAAAAAATACTTTGAGCAAACTTCCTTAACACCTTAAACGCCATATGTCCGACAAACAATTGAATTTCTATTGTGTCTGGGTGTGACGGCGGTCAACGTGTTAAAGATAATGACGGGTAATATCACTCACTGATAGAATATAATTAATAAACAAGTTCAGTGCCAAAGAAGCCCATGATATTCGGAAATGAACAGTCTTATTTCAATCAGATTGTGTGCCTGTGCTTACATATGGTACAGAAACCATGACTCTCACCAAGAAATCTGCGGAGAAGTTCAGAGTTGCGCAGAGAAGCATGGAAAGAGCGATGCTTGGAATAACGCTACGCGACCGCAAGCGTAATGAATGGTTCCGAAGCAGAACCAAAATGATGGATCTGGTGGCCGTTATAGCCAGAAGAAAGTAGACCTGGGCAGCACCCATTGCTAGAATTAATGCTAGCCGATGGACACGAAGACTCCTTAAATGGAGACCCCGAGCAAACACCCGAGGGCGCGGAAGATCACCGCAGCGCTGGGTGGATGACATCAGACAAAACGGAGGCCATGACTGGATGAGTCGGGCACAAGATCGCCAGGAATGGAGGAGAAAGAAAGAGGCCTATATCCAGGAATGGATCCTACAATGGCCCCCATGATGATGATGATTTCAATCAGATTATGACTGTTGAAATGATTTTAGTAACATTTTCATATTTCATGTAAAAGTATCAAAAATAAAGAAGAATTGTGTAACAATTTTGTGTTGCTTATTATTTAACTCTATTATAAAAGAAATAAAGAAAGAAAAGCATTTATTAACAACACACATTATATACAAAAAAATATATAAGACAGACAGTATACACACAAGAGAAAAAATACGAGGATACAAAAAATGTATAAAAAAGAAAACAAAGAGTATAATAATATAATAAAGTAGAGTCAGCAGCAAATGTCGCAAAAGCTGAACACTTTTGCACTTTGTCAAACTAACTAAATACTAACAGAGGCTTCTCAACTTCTGGTACCTAAAACCAAACTAACTGTACATTTTAGTACAGCAACTTCCGCTACTGCTAAATGTAACGATGATCCATCCTACCGATATGGATCGACTTATCACGCAATGGTAAACCTTCCTTCATTTCTTCTTCTTCACGTCTTTAAATAAATAAATAAATATGGGAACAACGTAGCCCTGTATTGGGACATTTATAGATTGACTAGCTGACAAATCAAATCATTTTGTATTGGAAAATTAAATTGTCGTTTTTAGTATTTTCCGTTACTTATTATTTATGTTTCTCACCGTTTAAACCTTCCTTGAACTTCCACAAATATTTCAAAAGCAAAATTAGCCAAATCGGTCCAGCCATTCTCGAGTTTTAGCGAGACAAACGAACATCAATTGATTTTTATATATATAGATAGATAATAATCTTAAGCAGGGAAAAAAGTAAAATTCTTTAGCGAAACTGCTGCTTCTCATCATAACTCTTAACTGTTACAAACAAATCAATGTTTTAAAACCACAGAACTTCAAATTCAGTTTCATTCATCGATGCGCGCGCTCATTAATTCAAGGTCGCATATTTGAAAGGCCTTCCGAAGGCACATGAATGACAACCAAAAAACAATAGACGCTCGGTGTCTTGTGATCCGTGCGAGGGAAATGCGTCGAAGATGCACACTTACCAAGGCAAAGGTATGGGTGTAGTCCGAAATTTAAAAAATAAACGAAATAAAATATGATTTAATTTTTCATGATCGGGATTCGAACCAATACCTCCTTATATAGTAAAAGCCAGTCAGACGCTGATTTTTTTTACGAGCGATATTGAAGTCTCTCTCAGACTCTGACTCATACCGGGTCATAGGTGCACTACAGATGGGGCTCTCATAGTGTAGAGCAGCTGACCCGGTATTACTATGTCAAAAGAAAAGATAAGTATTTTTTTGATAGCAAAAGCGCAGGTTCGTGAGATTTTTTATGACATTAAAGCAGCGAACAAAGTATAGTAAATTATTACTATTATTATTATAGACACATAGATAGTTACATATAGCTAAAATGTGCTTGAATTGCAAATAATACTCGTACTAGGCACTCAGGTTTTACATTTTAGTTTAGTTCACATTAAAAGCAATTTGAACACGAGTAACATACACATGTTTAAAATAATATCGTGAGAGAGTCGTTATAGATATCGTGATAGTAGGCAACGCTCAAATTACTTTTGCATAAAAATATCGACAGCAACTGTTTTTTACTCTATCAACAATTGAATATAAAGCACCTTTTATATTACTTTTGAAATAAATGATCATACTTAAATTATAATGGTTATTTAGAACAAAGAAGCTACTAGCGGTTGCATTTCAATCCTAATAGTATTTAGGATTGAAATGTTTTATCCCCTTTAGTTTATAGGGGAATATCTATATATTAATACGTGAAGCAAAAACTTTGTACCCCTTTTTACGAAAATTGCGCGAACGGAGAAGTATGAAATTTCGCACACTTAGGGGCTTATTAATAAACTAAGTGTAAGCTTGGAGTAGTTACTCCGTGTTTTGTCTCTTTACTCTAATATGAAATGAAGTTTAAATGACGGGAACAAAATACGGAATAGTTACTCCAAGCTTACACTTTGTTTATTAATACGGAGGTTATAGTTTATATAGAGAAGGATTGCAGAATGTTAATTTTTTTTTTTAATTATGCATGAAAAATACATTAAATCAATAAAACAAACATTACACACACTACCATGTATTTGACACACACGCATATGTATTTGACAAACACGCATAAGTATATACTCTTATCAAAAATTTTAAAAATGGAAGAGGAGCGGTTGAAATTTGTCAATGCCAATCCAAACTCACATTCTATCTTTTTAAATTTTTCATTACTTAGGATACAATCCGTGCAGCCTTAATAAAATTACGGTCGAATTTCGACCATTGGGCGACCACTAGTAATAATAAAAACATTAAAATAAATAATAATAAACATTAGATAACATCGCATACATTGTTTCAATTTAAAAAAAAGCATAAACATTTTCCATTTTGTTTTTGTTTAGACTTCCTCGTTACATTACATTATGTATTACTATATACTATGACTGTCAATTTGTGCGCATTAAACCCGGTTTCTGTTTCTGCATTTAACTTAACTTTAACACCACTTGCACCAAAATACTAAATATACTTACTTAGATTTAGTTAAATCCTACTTGAAATTTTGTTTTGCCGTCTGTGGTTTGTTTCCGTTCTTACTCTATTAACTTCAAACAACTGACTTTCTCTAGGATTACCTTACGATTACGTAAGGAGATCTTTTATCAATATTTTGATTTAAAATTTGGGTGGCCTAAAAAATAATAGATAAAAAATAATTGACTAAATGGTGGCTTTAAAATATAAGACCGGCTACTTATATTTTTTTCGTAATATTTTCTATGTAATATTTTTAACTAGTGTTTCAATTTAAGTATTGTCTATCCGTCTATAATACATAATACCTACTTATTATATTCTGTGTATGATATGTTACAAATTAAAACAAAAATTAAGTGTTCATATAAGCTTGGTTGTTCACCTCAATCGCCGACGTCACTTAGTATTTACATCCAGAAACTATACAAATTATAAAGTTATAACTATACAGAATGTTTGGTAATATGTGTGTAATCCCGAACCCCGGGAATTTGTGAGCATGTCTGACAAGCACCACATGACCGAGATGTTAAGGTTGTTTGTTACAAAGGAAAATTGCAAAGTGACAGCCCTAGGCCCAGCTGATATGTACATTGTTCGTGGTCGCCAACCTCATTGTTTAAAAAAAATACAGGGGTAGAACAAAATTCATGTAATAAAATAATTAGAGTTTTTGTATGGAAAAGTAAATCTACGTACGGGTTTTGCATATTATAATGGTGACCTTTTTACTTAGTTGCATGATTATATGTTATGCTATGCTATGTTTGTGGAATAAACACCTAATATCAAAGACCCTGTATGTGTGTGTACTAGTAAACGGATTCCTTATAGTTATAATATATTGATATATTATATTTTCCGAAACAATACATACTCATGTCAATCGCTTATTGCACTTACATCTTACATGATCGATCGTTTAGACCTCGGAAAATCATTGAAAAACATACATATTGTTAAATATGTATGGCGTCAGTACAGGGAGTCACAGGTGGTCACAGGGAGACTGCCTGGACTGCACAGACCCTGCAAAGGGTTCGAAACGTTAGGATAGACATTAATTAAAACTAATGAATAAAATAAACGCGAGTAGATCCGTAAAAGTGATTCATTTCAATGCGTAGTGTTCGCGTAAATTTTAGAAAACAAGATGTTGTTTCTTCAGTAACGCCAATTGATTTGTTTGTATTACCAAACGTACATACGTGTAACCAACTGTCTCAGCATGAACCTTGACTCACTTCCTGAATAGATGAACTCTCGTTACGTTGCGCACTGTTCTATGTGAAGAGCTAAAATTAAACGATGCACTAAATTCACGCGTAAACGAATCCGATCGGAGCATTGGAAAAATACTGTTCGATAAATATTTTGTATTAGCAAACGCCGGCGATTTTGCCTTCGTAAGCACTCGTATTTCGCAGTCCCGTAAGAATTTCATAAATTCCGGCCTTTCTTCTTGTTTTCATCATAAAGGGAACCTTTGTGCAAAATTTCAGCTTTCTAGGTTATTTGATAAGGCAATCAGTGACTAAGTCATTAGGATTTTTCCTTTTGAATGTATTGATTGATTGATGATGGTTAAGATAATGAGTTGGACTCCTATTCGGGGGCTAGGGGTGTTTGGTCATGGTGTCGTTTGGTCATTAAAAAAAATGGTGGCGTTTCGTCATTGCTATTTAAAATTAATTATTTTTAGTATCGTTTGGTCATTCGCTTAAAGTACAGTCCTCAATGCAGTTTTATTCTCAAAAAATGCATTAATTTAGTTCTACACCATAAAAATAAATTAAATGACTCGATTGACTCTCTGTCGTTGTTATACAGGTCGCGGTATGTTTGTTTATTTTTGTTTTTTATATATACGTGACTAGCTGTGCCCTGCGGTTTCACCCGCGTTAATTAGCGACTGTTCCACTCCTATTAGTCATAGCGTGATGTAATATAGCCTATAGCCTTCCTCAATAAATGTACTATTCAACACAAAAATAATTTTTCAATTCGAACCAGTAGTTCCTGAGATTAGCGCGTTCAAACAAACAAACAAACAAACAAACAAACAAACAAACTCTTCAGCTTTATAATATTAGTATAGATTGATATTGTGATTTTTAATTGTAAATTTTAAGGAGTAGTGTTAAACATTGTTATATTCAAATTTTTGCCTAATTAAAGAATTGTTGTAAAAATTATACTTATGATTTTCAGACCTGTTCATATTGGTTTCATTTGTTTAATTTGTTGACTGTACAATATTTTAAGAGCAGATGTACAAATAACGTAACGACCACCAAATATTTTTAAATTATTTCATTAATGACACCATGACCAAACACCTTTAACCCCCCTATTCGGAGCCACGATTATTATAGTTTAAATAATTATATTATTATAGGTTAAACGTTTTTTTATAAAAAAACTTTTATTATGAAATGCGTATTTAATAAAGCATTTTCAGGGTATCTTTACCAACCAAACTTTCGTCAAAACAAAAAACTACCTTAAAAATTATACCTACAGTAGCTTTGTCTAACAAAACATTGTGTTATGTAAAATCGGCCCAAAACAATTGCCAGTCGCCCGAAGCCACATAACGGCTCCATAAAGCCCGGTCGACGTCCTCCACATGTATGTCACATCGAAATTGAATTCCCTTTGTTTGAGAGACGTTTTCCAATTAAAAAAGCTGCAGCGGCCATCGCGGTTAGACGACAAAGAAATGGAGCGGACGGCCGCTTGCTCAAAGTGCAACTGTTAATGAGAAATAGAATATCCTTTATATATGGATTTTTATTGAGAAGTAGCAATTGCTTTGTAATAGTTGCTAAAGCTCTGAAAGGAAATGGAAATGGATTTACGAAAGGAAAAAAATAACATAATGTAACTACTCTGTTACTCTAATCTTTGTATTCCGGTGCCGGGGATAAAGTATAGCACCACCTCATCTCTTCCCGTGGGTGTCGTAAAAGCCGACTAAGGGACCTTTCCAGAGGATGGGCAGCAGCATCTCTCTGAGGTTACCCTCAACCTACTGCGATCGCCAACCCGCCTGCCAAGCGTGGCGATTACGGCAAATACCCCCTATGATATACACACCAGGTGGAGATCCTTGGGGGAGGCCTTTGTCCAGCAGTGGACGTCTTTTGGCTGAGATGACTAACGGCGAGTTTACTCAAAATTGGTACTTTTGATGCTCTGCTTACTCCTTTTTGGGAGAAGGAAGTGAGTTTGTGTATAAACATATTGAAATCAAATTTTCTGTAAAATATTTAAAGAAAGTTACTTTAATATGAATTAACATACATGGTTAAAAACACAAATGTTGAAAAAATTTCCACGAGCAGGATTATTTGAACATTTTATAAATAGCTTGCCTACTTTTTATGATTATGATCGGATGTAAGTGACGGTAGTTGTTGACATTGAATGGGCGCCTTTGGCTTTCAAAGTAAAAAGTGTTGAATAATTTCGGCGGGCTGGTTAGAACCACGATAGCTCAATTGGAAGAGCACCTGACCCGGTATATCAGAAGGGTGCAGGTTCAAAACCTGCTCTTGGAAATTTTTTCAACATTTGTGTTTTTGTAATTTGTTCGCAACAAAATTTGCGTTAAAAATTATTTGAACATTTTATACATGGTTAAACTATCGTGGAATGATTGATGATGTGTATAGGAATGTCGATAGGAATATTAAAGATGAGGTTACATATCTATTTATTAAAAAAAAGGCACAACTACAGAATACAATTTCATACATTTTCATAAGATAATAGACTATGTTTTACAATTAAATTGAATTAATATGTGTAAGTTATTGATTGTTTTATGGTCAAGAAAAGAAACGTTGACTGGTGTAATATTAACAACGTAGATTTTTCTTTTAACTTGAAATTTGTATACAGCTCTTTCAATTCAAAGGTATGAAAAATAATGATAACTAGATAAAAAATGTAATTGAAAGAATATGTACTTATGTAGAAATAATATGTAGTGTATGTAGTAATAATATTCTAGTTAATTCCGCTAATTCCGATCGAAATCGATACCGATTGCATCCATTGATTCTTCTGCATATGCATTTTTTTTGCGGGCGGGAGGGTGGTGCATGCTTACTGCATCCAAGCTGGATAAACGAGTGATTTAGCGGAATTAAAACTACATATTATTTCAAATACATTTTTTGTAACATAGATTTCCGCAAAGTAACGCCTGATTCCATTAATTATAACCAGATAAGTTAGAACATAAACACATAGTTATACATAGAAAGGGGGGAACTCTTGAGGTCGTTGCCCCTAAATTGTACCAGGTACCTATTCTGATCAATCCACGAGAGTTGCAGAGCTATTGTTGGTTTGCACGCCGACGACGTCGCGACGTAGGTACTAATTTCCGTGCGAGATCGCGTCGTCGGGGCGGAACCGAGCGACGGACGCCTTCGTCGAGTTTATCTAAATAGCATTCTAATACTACATACAAACAGTCCCCACTTTTTACGATAATAAAATGTAGCTTTCATTTACTTTGTTTCTATATTGTCAGCTGTTTTTTAATATTTCACAAAGAGGAAGTGCTTGGCCTTAATCTTACTTATTGTTAAATTACGAAAACCCCGAAGTAGCTAGACGCACTTAACCCGTAATCATCAACTACTTACGAACTGTTGGAAATCGAACCCGAGACGACTGGATCTAGATCTGAGACCGGTGGTGGTTCAACCACTAGAACACAGAAAGATTAAAAAGATGTATTGTGGAAAGAGATAACCCCAAATTAGACTTAAAACTGATTTGTGTACCAATAAACAAATAAAAAATAATACTGGTAGTAGAAAATATATCTCTTTAAAATATAGGTATCTCTCGTCCTTCAAAATAGGAAATATATGAGTTGTTAGTGTAACATATAATGTATATTTATAAAACAAGGCCGCAACAAGTCTTAAATTATTTAAATACAGCTATTAATAGTGACTAGTGGTCGCCCAGTGGTCGAAATTCGACCGTAATTTTATTAAGGCTGCACGGATTGTATCCTAAGCAATGAAAAATTAAAAAAGATAGAATGTGAGTTTGGATTGGCATTGACAGATGTCGGCCGCATTAAAGACAAACAATACGTGTGTGTCCAATACATGGAAGTGTGTGTAATGTAGTTTTTGTTGATTTAATGTATTTTTTATGCATAATTAAAAAAAATATTAACATTCGCATAACCTTATATAAATAAACTATAAGTGTGCGGAATTTCATACTCCTCCGTCCGCGCAACTTTTGTAAAAAGGGGTACAAAGTTTTTGCTTCACGTATTAATATATAGATTACTGATGAAAAGTTAAGGTGTGTTTTTCTTGGCGCAAAATTGCATCATGCGTTAAAATAGCATCTTATATAATAAAAGTGATTTCCCTCCACACATCAACACAGCAGTGCATCATTAATGATGTACGGTCCATTGAGAAATAATTAATTGAAGAACTATGACTCACTATCTGTTAGTACACACGCCTGCGCGTCAAAATCTTCAACATCAAAACTGTCAAATGTCTTCAATACATTTTCAACTATATATCTTAAGTATAAAGTTCAAAGTCTATTGAAGAAATTTGGCAGTTTGTGGTAGGTAGTTGTTATTTATTTATCAGTAACACATGTCACTTTCCATTTTTAATATTAACTACATTTCGGAGTAGAAATGTTAAAAGTTATTTTTCTAGAAATAATTATAAACGGATTTGCTTTCTAAATGTATATACTAATAATGTTACCAATCTATTAAGGCTTTTGTTTCCAAATCTTCGATAAAAAAAACTTTCAAAGTTACCTCTAAACCGTAGGTATCTATTTCATTCATATGATTATCTTTTTCATTTAAGTAGGGGAGACCGGGTCATAACCGTATAGCTAAGAACAAACCTATATAAAATAGAAATAAATGAAAGTTACATATTAATAATGAACTCATTTATTAGAGACTCATTCGCTATAAAAATTGACAAAAAATAATACTATAATCAACATAATAACAAAAAATAATCAACACGAGCTAAACCTCGACGAATTACGATTTTGCCCCAGGGGGTGGACAAAACCGTTTAGTATGTACGATATTGCCCCATATGTTATCAACGTGAAGCCAAGCAACCAAAACATTCGAAACAATCCATGTCATCTTCATCCCAGCCAGTACAGCCTTTGTGTGCCCATTCTTTACAGGTAATACACTACACTCAACCTTCATCCACTCGACTTACGCCATATTCTTCTTGACAATATAAACATTATTTATAGTGCACAAAGTTTTTGGTTTTGATTGCTCGGGTGATTTGTTTTTTCACTGACCATAAACGACATAGATCAACAGTATTCACTTTTCATATATGCAGACCCAGCACCAAACCATTGTAAATAATTAAGTAAATATACAGTTTCACGTTAATAACATTGCACTTACCTATTTATCATAATATTATTCACAATTAAAACTTTTGATGACGATAAAATTAGATTAAAACACCTAAAAACAATATTTATGTGATTATTTTATTAACGTTCGTGCCTGCAGCGACAAGTGTCTGTTGACAGATTGATTCTATTGGCTACTTGCCGTGATCGGCAAATGAGCGGCTAATTCAGAATAATAACGGACACAGCTATACTGTACGGATTTACCCCGGTTACGGTTTTGTACGGGTCTCCCCTACATCGATGAAATTATGATGATGAATTCGTAATACTTATAAAAAAAGCTAGAAATTTTTGCAATAAAATATCTACATAGATTTAAATAAAATCGATTTGAATAGAATAAAATATATTAAAATTTAAATAAATAGCGTTCTTATAATTTTCTCTCTTGAATCCAATGGATGGATCATGTACTATTTGCATCCCTTTTGCTTGTATGCAGATCTACATGCAGGTTGATCGAGGTGGAAATGTGTAAACTTTTGTTTCTAGAAATAACATTAAACGGTTTTCATTCCAAATAAAGTAATAAAGTATAATTGTATATGTGTAATATGGCTGTGAATTAAATATATTGTTCTTTTGTTTCCAATGCTTGTTTGCTAAAGGTAATTATTTATTACTTGTTTATCCATCAGCTGTTGCATACCTTTATACAGTCAGCCAGCGTCCATATGATCAAATCAACAAAAGTGATCAACAATACCACGGCATTAAAGAGAAACATACCTAATTGTTATTATAATTAAAATATGTTATTGACAAACTTTTTGATGCAAGCAAAAATAGACTTTTAGCCAAAGACATTTAACTACTAAATCTCTTTGCTTATAGCAGACAAATTGAACCGACTTTACACTTAAAATATTTAGGCGGGATTAGGTTGCCTCGTGCACAAGTGCCTAGCGCGACTTTTATTCATCATTTAATTACGTGAACGAAAACGAAATTTTGTTATGAAAAAATGCCTTTATATAGATACAAAATGTTATAGTCCTTCAAACACAAATTTCGTTAACCTAATTTTAACACTTATAGTTATTAAGAGATAAGATTTTTATGTTTTTAAAGGTGTATATGGACTGAAAAATTAGATTCGATCCTTTGAAAGTTCACGCATGTCTATTGCTCGAAAAAAACCTAAATTTTACCACAGTATTATATCACGGCAAATATCAATTTGTCTCTAAAAGTCCTTTTTTCTGATGAGTGTAAAATTATGTTGTAAGGTAACGAGGGAAGAAACAAGGTCTACAGAAGAGATGGAGAACGCTTTGCACAATGCTGCATTGAAGAAAAGGTCAGCTATGGTGGCGGTTCGTGGACGATTTGGGGAGAAATCAGCGCCGACGGTAAGACAGAGCTTGTCTTTGTGTCTGGGTCACGTCTGCCTGCACTAAACAGTCATCGGTACATCGAACAGTGTCTTGTCAGAGCATATTTTATTGGCAACGGTTTCATATTAATGCACGACAATGTTAGGGTTCACACCGCGAGCGTCGTACGAGATTATGTTACCGAAGTCGGTATCTCCATTATGGAATGGCCAGCAAGAAGCCCGAACATGAATCCGATTGAACATTTATGGGATGAATTAAAGAGACGAATTCGTGCAAGAGATCCTGCCCCAGAAACACTTAAGTGGGAAACTAATAACCTAGCTCTGGTAAGAGATAGGCCTATCTTAGTTTAGTTACCTAGCAACCCCTGTTATTTTCCGATAAATAACTAAGCAACAAATCTCTAGTAGGCCTATCTCTTGCTGAGGATAGGTTATTAATTTCGGTTGTTAGCCAACTGCAAAATGCAATCCAAGAGGAATAGAATGGAATGCCACAACATTTGATCGTCACTCTCATCCGATCGATGAAGAACCGTATGGAAGCAGTAACAAGAGCTCGGGGAGGGAATACAAGTTGTCAAATTAACGTTTCTTAGCTTTTTTTCATTTACGTGTGTTGTTTTATCAATTTCCTTCATACTCCATACAGGGTAAAAATGACTTGTTAAACAAAATACGAAACCTATAAAAATTTAATTTGAATTAAAGCATTAACATTAGGATTTGAAAACCTCATATTATACGACATTTGACATATATTCCTAAATATACACATTTTTCTGATAATCCTTACAAAACATAGACTTGCAAGGTGTTTCGATTTTTCTGATGAGAAGTGTATTACATATCCATAGTTGGGCTTTTGTGTTTTATCCAGTAATGTTTTATCGGCTTCGTGTGCGTAGACAGAGCGCTGAGAAGCAGTCGAGTAAACATTATTCTTTCAAAAGGTCGCGTATTGCTTAAAACATAATACCTACATATCTATATGCAAAAAAATATATTATCGCGTTTACGTTACGACACTCAGAATTGCTTCGACGAGACAAAAGAGATAAAGGGTGTGACGTCACCAATAATCAGTGGCTGATATTGTTTTGACTGCTTAATTGGGTACTTACATTTTAACTGGGTAAAACGTAAAGTTATGAAAATGAGTAACGTTTTGGTTTTGACAAAGTTTCTAAGTAAGATCAAATTGCATTTATTATTCTCATGTACAAACTTTAACTCCTGGAAATCTCTTAGTGAGGAATATAATATACAAACTGAAAACAATATTTTTTAATGACATTTGTTACATAAATTCCTCAATTTTGATTTTGCTTCACCTCTAACTGATGTTTGATAAATTTCCTAATATTTTTTTTGAGAATTTTAACGACTCTCCATAGTTACATAATTATATGAATTTAAACTTCCAAAATGTGACTATGTAACGATATTTTATTTAAATAAACAAAACAGACAGGTGTCATACAAATAATAATTCACAATAAGATTAAAGCTGTTATTATAAATACACGTAATACATACAATAAATACATATAAACTTTTTAATTTCTTTAATTTTCTTATGTTTTGATTTTTTGGCTTAGTTAATTATTTTCATTGTTTTTCAACTATACCAATTGAGTTTTGTCAACAGGAAGGAACTGGCTTCTGTTCCACATGTTTACTTTTTTACAGAAGCCAGGGCAAAATTTATTTGTAAATGGTGTTTGTTGTAATAAAAACATTTTCATTTCATATATTCATTTTCATAAATCAGCGAACATGCTTATTTTTCGATCTATGATTGAAAGAAATCAAAATAATTTCGATTATCATAGTAGCCTTTTAAGGTAAGAGTCTCGATTCTGCTATTTTAAAACTTACAACCGTTCTAACAATTACCCATATTTGTAATAAATGCCAAAACTACGCCACTAAGACACGATGGTGAACCTTTTATTATTCGTTTATATAACTTCCAAAAAATAAAAACTTACAGAGCAAATAGAATGTCTATTAAAAGCTAGATGCAATAATAATAAATGCTTTTATAAAGTATTTAATTAATTAATATAGCAGAATCGAAGCCCTGCTGTCACGAATGCTGCATTTACATCTGAAAGCACCAGTCAGAGTACTTTAAAATATCCTGTGGAAATTGGAAGGGAGGACTCCCGATCCCGAACGAGGAAGGCTTTGCTAAATTTATCTCGGCGAATCGATCCGGTCCCTTCCTGTACCGTCTAGACGGGCATAGCCACCGCCTACTATTCGAAATAATATTATATTTCAAAGGAGCCGACAGACGGCAATGACCTTTTTTGAACCGATAAATGAGGGCAATCATAGTCATCGTCAATATTCCTGTTTGAAGCTTTTTGATATTTATTTACACTCTGGCCGATTTGTGTATTTCTTTTTATATTAAATTTTCTGTGTATTTTTTTAATTAAAATGCTTTTATTATTTTATAATTCTTTCTTCTTCTTTCTATTTTTATCTGTTGCTTCTTTTGGTGTTTATGTCACATATTATCTTAAAAACCTCTCAGTGTGTATTTTTCCACTATATTAATAGGTTATGGGCCTATCTTTGTGCCGAGAGCAGGAAAGTATCTTCTTAGCTTAAAGATTTTTTCAGCATTTTTTAATTTTTTTACTTAAAAAAAAATTACGGTTTCCTTTACTGTCTAGACGGGTATATTGCCACCGCCTACTTTTCAAAATTAACATGATATTCCAAAGCGTCCGACAGACGGCATGACCTTTTTTTAAACCGATTAATATGGGCCTCTTAAATATTTCAATACTTTATCATACGTACACACGTACGTCATGTATGACTAGTTGTATATAAATTAAATTTTGAACATCTGCACCTTTATAATAGCTATCTACTGCAAGAAACGATAAGCAGGTTCTGTGAAACTAAAAGATTATTATTTCCATTAGAGTCATTGATCTTGTGTCAATATTTGTTTATAAGTTTCTGTTTGTGCATGATTCATTTGTTGTTTTTTAATACTTTTCAGACAAATAAGGAGGAGCTCGGTGGCGCAGTGGTTAACGCGCCCGGTCTGCGAGTGCTGAGGTTAAGCAACTTTCGCAAAGGTCGGTCATCGGATGGGTGACCAAAAATGTATCATCTCGAGCTCCTCCGTGCTTCGGAAGGCACGTAAAGCCGTTGGTCCCGGCTGTATTAGCAGTCATTAACCACCAATCCACACTGGGCCCGCGTGGTGGTTTATGGCCCGTTCTCCCTATCCATTCATAATGAAGGCTCGTGCCCCATCAGTGGGGACATAAATGTGCTGATGATGGTGATGATGATGAGACAAATAAGTATTAATAATGTGTCGAAGCATTGTGTTAGACCTTTTTTTACCCATTCGAAAAACGAAACCTATGCTTATATTAGGTAGGTATGCGTTCACGTGTAGTCTACGGAGCCAATGGGGATTGAACCAAGATTTTATTTTCTTGTATTCAAACTGAGTATTTATCCGTTACGCTACCGACGACGCTACAAATAGGTGCAACCACCTTTATCTTTGTGACTTAGATACAAATGCAATCAATGCTTTGTGTATAAACTAATGAAGGCAAAACTTAGCCTTCATCATCATCATCATCTCAGTCAAAAGCCGTCCACTGCTGGACAAAGGCCTCCCCCAAGGATCTCCACAACGACCGGTTTAGTGCTGCTCGCATCCAGCGGCTTCCCGCGACCTTCACCAGATCGTCGGTCCACCTTGTTGGAGGCCTGCCCACACTGCGTTTTCCGGTACGCGGTAGCCTTATTAAGATACAACTAGGTCAGATTTAACTTTATGTAGATAACTATGTAAATATGACATGAAATTAAATTAAAACTAAACTGCTACTAGCATTTTATTATTTGAATTGCAAATTAAAAAAATAAACACAGTTTAAATCTAGAACGCTAAACATAAGAACGGTATTTCATATGTAAACAAATGACAATGGCACATTGGCCTATACTTCCAATGTTTGCGCATATTTTGAATTGTTTTAATGAAAAACACTTTAGAAAACCGTTTTTCCATTTAAGTTAGAGCATTTCCAACAAAACAATTTTAATATTTGTGTATAAACTTTGTAAACAAAACAACTAGCTGACCCGGTGGACTTCGTACCTCTTTGACAGTTTCCATGACAACAAAACAAACAAATAATTTTGTATTGGAAAATTAAATTGTCGTTTTTAGTATTTATTTTTTTAATAAAAAGTATTCTATATCCTTTCCAATACTTTTGAGAATATGTGTACAAAGTTTCATGATGATCGATTGAGTAGTTTCTGCGTGAAAGCGTAACAAACAAACTCACATTCACATTTATAATTATTACTAGCGTCCGCCCGCAGTTTCACCCGCGCGGTTCCCGTTCCCGTAGGAATATCGGGATAAAAAGTATCCTATGTGTTAATCCAGATTATAAACTATCTGTATGCCAAATTTCATCCAAATCCATCCATCCGTTGCAGCATGAAGAAGCAACAAATATACACACATACACACAAACTTTCGCATTTAAAATATTAGTGTGATAGTAAGGAAAATTAAGATAAATACGGGGTGTCAATGAAACAAGTGCAGCTTTTTGCAGGTTATTTATCAAATATTTGCATTATACTACTATATATTATATAGATATACATATTATACTACTACTACCATAGATCATTAAAAAGCTACTTTCCAAAATAATAGACAGCCCGTTAGAACTGACTAGGTAATTAAAAAAAAATATGAACTTTGAATGCAATACTTAGTAACCGCCTCTGTGGTGTAGTGGTTAAGACCACCGGGTTAGACCTAGAGGTCCCGGGTTCGATTCCCAGCGGAGGGTACATGTTTGAGTACTCGGTTTGGTTGGTGGTAGGGCTTGTTTGTCCGCCTGGCTAGCTACTACCATCTTATCCCCAAGATACAGGATTACCTCGTTTGGGACTCTATTCTAACCCATATGTTGTGTAACCTTTTTGTAATAAACTATTATTGTTATTTAAATATGTCGCCATAACATCAATGTTTGTAGCATTGTTGTGTTCCGGCAGCTAGAGATAAGATAACCAGTGCCTCACTAGTTGAGGCTTCCAGGTGTAGTGCGCTTCCACCAATTTGCCTTATCATCACTTAACATCCAGTGAGATCAAGGCACTGTGTTTACCCGTAAAATATTTTTAAAAAAATTGTTTGAAGGCTCTTAAAATTCTTACTTAAAATTCAGCAATGACCCAATGATCATATTATATCGTAAGTAAAAAAGGTAGATACATTACTAGCGCCCCAAAGACAACCCGAACAAAAAAAGGCAATTGTGTCCTTTTGGCTTCAATCACTTTAGAAGAAAGAGTTACAAAATCCCATTTTCAGATTTAATTTTCGTTAGAAAAATGCCTAATTATAAACACTAGCTGTATTCTTTATTCTTATTGCACCCTTTACGCGTTTCCTTAACATCATTTCGATAATGTATTTAAATATTAGTTGAAAAAAATGTGCACAAAAAATGTGCATGTGTGTGTTGCTGCTGCATTCGATTTTAATGCATGTAACGTAATATCTAACTTAAAGGATCATTGTAATAAACTGCATCTTAATACTGTACATACAACAGAAAAATTCCGCATAGTGTACGTACTGTAGTGTTCCCACTACTTAGGGAATCCTACTATGATATAAAATAAGAACAAGAGTTGCTCTTAATTTTGTGTATTATAACAAAAACATTACATTAGATTAAACCAATCTCAGAGCACCTCGGCTTTTTAGCCGAGCTGTCTCGCTCCTGTCTACCACCCACTGAGCAAGTAATCACTACGATATAGCTACTACATAACGTAGTGATTACTTGCTCAGTGGCTACTACCACTGACTGTGTCAAACCGTTGCAAGCCTTTTTAATTTTACATGTTCGATGATTCAAATATTCATCCAGACTAAAGAGGCTTACATACAAATGCAATAAACTAACTTTTACTATGAACTGCATATAACCTCCTTACAGTTATTATTATTATTATATTACCATACTTGCAAAGTACTTGCACAAAGTAGGCTTAGGTAGGTTTTCTAAGACATTCGTAGCTTAAAGAGAGATAAGATAAATTTAAATTGTTTCATACAAAACTGAAATAAACTGTAGCCAACTCGCTAAATTCCGCATAGCTACGTATCTGAACAAAGTAGGTTTTCCGCAATATAAATAGGCTTTCAGTCCATATTGTTTGCGCAGATCACATGCGCTCGCATGCCGAGATACGGCGTGTCAGTAACCAGCTTGTCACGTTGGTGTTATGTGATTAACATGATAACATTCTATTTAATTAGTCTAGCTAGACCCAGCTCGCATGTGGCACGGTGTACGCATAGAAACCAAGGAAGATCACAGTAGAGTTATACGAATATAGTTATACCTCATTTTTGTATGTTTCGTCGTTATTGGTGCCAAAAGAATTGTATTAAATTGTACATAGTAGTTATCAGTAAGTTTTTTTTATAACTATATCTTCTAAAGACTTTATACGAAATTCTTATGACGCTTCAAACCATTTGCAGGTTTAGGTAGAGGTTACAGAGCCTTATTTTTTTTATTGAGCAAGTACGTTACGTTTTACACAAAATATTAAAGTAAATTTTTAAAAGCAATAAATGTGATTTTATTTATTTGAGACACCGACATAAATCATAGGTCACAATGCTATATTTATATTGAATCTAATATAGCACATGTAAAATTAAGACTTATAGAAGGTGAGTATATAAAACAAGCATTTGATGTATAATAATCCTGCAAACGTAAACATACTTAAAGAAAAAGTCAATATTAACAACAACTTCTTATCCCGCAATACATTCCTAAGACATGTGTCTATCTATTTACAAAAATGAGGCACGAGGTCAGTCGCGTCAGTGCCGACGGTCTTTGACCTTTGTATATTTGTTGTTATACAGACTTAACTTCCTAGTCTTCTATACTACCGATCGATATAGCTGACATGTAAGAAACTTAGTTACAAAATTAATTACGTAACTTATAAAGGCGAAAAAAAAGAAAACCTTTGTTACAAAATATACTTTTTTCTTTTTGGCTGATGTTGGTGCTAAATTCGCAGGGATCAAATTAGGCTGGATAGATCACACGAGATGGTTCAGGGTGGTACTCAGTGCCCAATATTGGTGGTCTTGAACCAATCCCGCTAAAGTCGCAATATTACTGGGAGGTATGCCCTTCTGCAACCTATCGAACTGTTCTCGGGCGAGGTGCGGGAGGAGAGTCCCAAAAATAAAGATCACGCTAGCCCGTTGCTATCCGAGAAGTGGTTCACGCCAGCTAGAACCTCGGACGCCTGAGAGGAGACATAGTAGTCGGGAAGGGCAGCAAGCGATCTCGATGCCTTCAGAGATGGTAGTAAAAGCTAAGGATCGAGAGAAGTGAAAGGGTTTGGCGAAGGGATTTGCCCAGCATTGGATGAAATAAAAAATATATAATCCAGACAGACTACGAGTATAATGTTATGTACTCGTACAATAATATATGAATCACATCTTATCCATAATTACGAATTAATGTAATTACGTAACGTTGTTTATTATGATTTAGGTAGTTTCACACAAATATACTTTGACAATACAACGACAACACTAAGTTACTTTTGACATTTGTTATATTTGACTTATCTGAGTTTATATTTTACAAAACCCCAGTATTTTATAAATTATCAGTAATAATACGAAACAGAAACCAGTTCAAATGACATTGAATTTAAAGTACATACGCATATTCCAATAGTGCGGGTAAAGCATTCATCGCAGCTCACGACATTTAGAGGTGGCTCTTTTAATTTAATTTGTAACCGATCGCATTAGTATACGATTAATATCACTAACAAAAATTTATTAAATATGTTAGACTTTAAGGTATTTGTATATGGTCCATCGTAACCAGAAATAAAACCTACGCGCTCATGAGTATAATATACCAAGTGTCCACTTGCACAAGTCGCAATTTCGCATTCCCCACAAACTCACCATTAATCCTTCTATCAGTAAGTGTATCCTCTTCATCCCACCATGGTTGATCCGGTATCCTCCTGGCCGGTTGCCGGTCAAAGTTACCGTAGTATTGAAATTCCATTTTTTGTCCATCACTCAATAAACACTAACAGCACGATTTTAAAGTAAAAAGTCGCGTGTTAACGCGCACTTAAACACACACACCGCGTCTCGTTTCACGCTTAAGCGATACTGATTTGCAATTAAGTCGCAAGCAGAAGTTAATGAGATAAAGCGAGGTTGACACTAAATAACAACAGGCTATTATTGACAATGGCACGAGTGTGTCTCGGCCGTTGTTGCCTACGGAATAGATAAAAGATTCGCTCTCGCATAAACGAGTACCTATGTGGTACGTATCAGTATGCGTTGTTGGCAGTGTGAACAACCGCCCCGGTATCAGACAGCCGCGACCGCTGAAAAGAAGTAAGGCAGTCTAAGATATTGGATCTCCTTAAATACCTACACACGCCATTGTGAAAACAAAGATATTTTTTAGGCTTTTCCACTGTTGTTTGCTTGGTCTAACGTTGACTTTCGTTCCGACAATGTGTTCGGTTTTAGAGCTCTTTATTTGCTCATGGAGATAAATAATTGTGTCACTTGTATGCACATTAACAAATTAAAATATATTAATTGGTTTTATATAAAAAAACAATGTTGGTTCAAATCAAAAAATATTAAAATATTTTTTTCCTGAAAAAAATAACTTATCTCTTAATGGAGAGAATCGTGCTGTCATGCATTTATTCAACTTGTCAGCTTAATAAGCCATATGCAAATATTATTTACTGCTCCATATTGTGGTGGCGATAAACCATCCTACATACCTACTAACACAATTGACGATGTTATTCTCAAGCACACTTATTTTTATTATTTGTGCTTGATCAAGTTAAAGTGCCTTAACTTCATCAACAGTATAGGTACGTAGGTATATCCTACGCAGGTACGAACAAACATTTAGCACTTCATAAACAGTATTCACGGATGCCTGCTAATAGTGCCTAAACGTTTACGCGGGCAAGCCTTATTGGAACAATAAATACTACAAAAAATTATGGAAGTCAACTGAAGGCCAAGGCCTCTATTCTGCTATTTTAAAATGTCCACAATAACGTGTCAGTGGCTCGATTTTGACAATTTTTCTAAAAAAAATTATCTAGCAAAATCTAGTAGCTCAGTGGCATTGGACCGGTTATCCAAAAGTCGTGGGTTCGATTCCCACTCTAGCTTCTTGAGGCTAGTTGTTTTTTTTTAGTAACATTTTATCTTGTTATATCATAGCATTGTGAATGCAAAATTCAAAATAATATTATTTTTAAAATCTGTAAAAATTTCGTATACGAGGTGTTTATTTACTCTTTTTAGGCACCAGTCTCACAGTCATGATAGTGTATTTAAATACTAGCGTCCGCCCGCAGTTTCACCCGTGTGGTTCCTGTTCCGTGGGAATATCAGGATAAAAGTATCCTATGTGTTAATCCAGAATATAAACTATCTGTATGCCGAATTTCATCCAAATCCATCCATCCGTTGCATTGTGAAGAAGCAACAAATATACACACATACACACAAACTTTCGCATTTATAATATTAGTGTGATGTGATTATTACAATTTTTTTTACCTTTTGACCTGTTTATGATGAGAAAAATAAAATGAGATTCTATTCTATTCTTTTCTAAAATCAAGCTACTGACTCACGATTGAGACGTTATTGAATTAACAAGCACTATGTCTAGATTACTTTATATTCTAAGTCCAAAATAATTGTTTAAATTTTAGTTCCAATACATAATCAGTTAGTTTTTTTTTTTCAGCTTTTTTTAATAATAACTGCTTATACGCAAGACAAATGTTGAAGTACTTAAATATCGAATGACGAATTATAATAAGCCGCTTAACCTTGTTATTTTTATTAACATTTGGTCCCTGACACGTTAAAGTGTGTAATTATTAATATTTAATGTAAATTTTATCTTTATTTTTTTCATAGAAATGTTTTATTTATGTCGGGGTTTTTTATATTAATTATTATATATTTTTTAACAAAACTTCTTTGTCATAACATTGTTAAATAAAGTAGATTAACATTTGATAAAAATAAACGTTAAAAAGTTCTGCTTCACTAGTTCAAGGTATTCAGTCTGTCACATCATTTGACTATTGTTTCGGTGGTTGAAGGATAAGCAATTAAAACTATATTATCACTAACAGGCACTTTGGAGGCACATCCAAGGACACGCCACTTAACAGATTAAACATCTATTTCGGGGTTTTTTACTCTTTTCTCTTGCGAGGATCTTGCGAGATGGTTCATGGCTAGGTTGGTTGGAAACGTAAGCAGCCATCTTCAAGTTATTTCTAGTTCTCATCTATCATCAACTAGTTAGCATCTATCAACCAGACTAATCTCCTTTAAAAAGAACTACTTTTGAGAACTAGAAATAACTTGAAGACGGCTGCTTACGTTTCCAACCAACCTAGCCATGAACCATCTCGCAAGATCCTCGCAAGAGAAGAGAGTAAAAAACCCCGAAACAGATGTTTAATCTGTCAAGTGGCGTGTCCTTGGATGTGCCTCCAAAGTGCCTAGTGAGAGTTTTGCTTATGCCACTTAATCATGTTAACGTAATGGAGGAATTGTATAAACTTTCTTAGGTTTTGCTTGCTTGCCACTTGATTTTGCTTGCCTCTGTATAAACCTCCTTAGGTTTATACAAATCCTCCATTAAGTTAACATGATCAAGTGGCAAGCAAAACTCTCACTAGGCACTTTGGAGGCACAGAGGGATGTTATACGTACCATAATATTATGGTATACGTACCATAATTTTGACAACCAGCGTTAAAACATAATTCCCCGTTATGAATGTAACACACCTACATTCTTAACTTTAATAATATTCAAGATTTGGCAGTATGGCTTAATGTCTTCGCCTGTCTTACAAAAGGACGATTTTTTTACTTACTACTCGATACGATTCTCGGGGATCTTTTCAATGTTCGATCGAACTGCGACTTGTCCTTAACCAGTAGTTATCCGTGTCCTTAACCAAGTTACTAAATAAATGTGTCAATACCTAACTCAGACGAAATAATATCCGTGTAAAACAAAGCGTACCATGTTTTTTTTCCCAGTTTTTTCTAAAGTACCTGAATTTTGACAGGCCGGGTCGGTGTCATAATTTTTGAGTTGACTCCTAACATCAAAATCCTAACATCAAATCAAACTGCACACTCCTAACAAAAACCACTACGTTTTACCTAACATCGCACTGCTTCAATGCCCTACAGTCTTGTTTTCTTTACGTCATCAAATGATGAATAACTCTGTCCATTCGTTTAAAAACTACTAATTATGCTTCAGACAGTCAGACAAAGACATCAAACATAAACATTTCCCTTTACGCGTTGGTGGTTTTAGGGCACCTATCTCGACCTTCACTTATTTACCATAGCCAGTGCGTTCAACCACATATAAGCGGGCCAAAGAACAAAGAAGTAATATATCAGTCTGACGATAACGACCGATGAAAGAGAATCGTATCGGTGCCGGTAAATATCATCTCCATGAGGAAAGTTTTTTTCATTATATACAGTAGTAGGTTAAGCACGGTACAAAATATAATACTTCACTTGAAAGAAGGTTTTGTCTCAGTTTGGGTTCGAACTAGGGTTGCCACCCGTACTCTAAAATAGAGTATTGTCCTCTTTTTCATGTAGGCGTACTTTATAATCTACGACACCAATAAAGTACGCTAAAATACTCTTTTTTACGTAAAACTGATTGTTACTGGCTCGTTACTAGTTATGAGTACTTATGAGACGAAATAAACTGGTATCCACAGCCACAAAATATTTGTTAAATGTCGCAAAGAGCAACAAAAAATACGTTTTTAAGAACAAATAAATAAATACTCTTTTTTATGCTTGTATACTATATTTTTGTTCTAACAAAATGAAAAAATACTTTATTCGTCCTGAAAAAAGGTTGCAACCCTAGTTCGAACCCTCTACCTTGCAATAGAATAGATGGAGCTAAAAACTGATATTTCAAATGAATTTCAACTTTCGAAATAGCAATGTCTGCACAAAGTCTACCAAAATCACACCGATTTAGAACCGGAAACCAGTGTTTGTCAGAATTTTTTTTATCTGAAATTAAGGAAATTTAAATTTGTAATAAATACCTACTAATATTTTTATAAACAAAATAAAACCTAACAAGAAATAAGTTTTTTTTAACGGTAAACCTACCAATTGACGTACATAAACCGAAGTCCCGTTTTAAGTTAAGTTTAAGTTTTGAGTAAAAAAATAAATGGTCACGTTAGATATAAATTACATGTTATTATTATTGGCAATCAAGCAACGTAAACAACGTTAAATTAAACATTAAATTAGGTTGATAAGAAGGTCCCTGCTATTAAAAATAACAAACCCTTTACAAGGTCCTAGGTCACAAAATGGGTTCAAAACGGTAAAAGTGTACTTACTTAATATTAACGTGAGTATAAAGCTTACTTTCTTTCATTTCAACAAAAGACCGATATATTATTAAAGGAAGCCCTTTCGGTCGCTTAAGTATCCATTACATTTTAAGTCATAAATGAATAATAAATTTGGCTTAGATTATTTAAGAAATGAAAAGACATATAATTGTAAATAATCATCTCACTATAATCAAAATATAACACAATAATTATTATTGTTCTGTTCTGCAGGCTTTGCGCGCCTCGCTGTTTTGTTAGCTAAAACGAGGGTAGCGCTTACAGAAATACTAGCTGCCCTACTCCTGTAGGTCACGTGATAGGTTAGAAAGGGAGTTTGGAGTTTTTTTTTTATTATTAGACAACAGAAATCTAGCTCCATACAAAAACATTTTTATAGCTCTTGTTGGGGGGGGGGGGATTATTATTATGACTTGTAATCTGCATAGGGTGAGATGCGAATAAATGGTATGATTAGTAATCGTTATTTCTTTTGGCTGAGATGATGATGATGATGATGATGATGATTGTAAAAACATTTATGCATGAACATTGATGCTGATATATCATTATTATAAAAGAAGTTATAGGGAAATAAAGTATGCCTAATGATTTATTCTGAATGAACGTTATGCGAAACGAAGAGAATGCCAAAAAACGTTATGCTACCTTAAAATATGCCTCTTTAATTTATGCAACCCGATATGGACCCATTATTAAAATAAGATTTAAAAAAATAATATTAGAACGACAACACAGTCACAGCAAATAATTACTGAATTACTTTCATTAAACGATGACTATTCAAAGAAGATAGTACAAATTGCTCGTGCTCATTTATTGACACAAGCTATTCAGCAGTTCTGAACAATGAATAGTGAGAATGCGCGTTTATTGGTCTAAGACTTTAGTGACGTCACGGTCTATACAAAGCCCATAGCTACACTGCGCCCTTAGGTTGCTACGAAACCTTCGCTCAAAACAATGAATAGTGAGAATGCAGCGAGGAATACTTTAGGGTCTATACCAGTACATATTGGTTAGTAGTCTAAGACATTAGTGACGTCACTGTTTATACAAAGCGCCTTGTCGCTACAGATCATAGTCACTGATGACTGCGCCCGCGCGTTGCTACAAAACCTTCACATAAATGTTCCGTTATGAACAATGTATAGTGAAAATGGAGCGAACAGTACTCCCGGTTCTGTATATCTGTTATACAAAGCGGGTTGTCGCTACCGATCATAATAACACTGCGCCCGTGCGTTGCATCGAAACCTTCGCTTAAATGTACCGTTTCAAACAATGAATAGTGAAAATGCCGCGAATAATACTCGTGGGTCGTGATGCCGATCCCGCCGATTCGATCCGAACCCCTCGGAGAATCTAGTAGGGCACGGAGACACGCACTAGTGCGTGATGCCGTTCCCTCTAGAAAACCTCCAAAGGTGATTCGTTTCACACGGCTTGAGGAACCCTTTAAGTTTCTCGTCGCCCTCAAAAAAGCCCGGTGAAGCTGAAAATATCGTCTAAGGCAATCAGCAAACTCTCTCGAAAAAAAAATACTCACGGGTCTGTACATATTGGTTAGTGGTCTAAAGACATTAGTGACGTCACGGGTTATAATTCAAATTCAAATTCAAAATTATTTATTGCATGCCACATTGGTGTACATAGTAATTAAATAAATAGGTACAAAAGGTGTTAAAATAAAAAATGTTGCGCCCCGTAAGGGCATAGCAAACAGAGGGAGCATAGCTAACTTATTTACTACTGTATTAAACATTTTAACATTAAATAATAAAAAAAAAATAAAAAAATATAGTTATTAACTTACGAATTATTAATAAATAATATTCATTACAAAATAAAAATAAAAAATAATAATAAAATAATAACAATAAAAACTGAAAATAAAAATTATATCCTAGCTTAATCAGTCATGCTCATGATGTATTAAAAATATTCCTTAAATTTAAAGTCTCTCATATCCAATTAATATTATATAATATAATATATATACAAAGCGGGTTGACGCTATCGATCAGTCACTGACTAAGCCCTCGCTTTGCTACGACAGTCGACACCTTCTTTCAAATGTGCCATTCTGAACTATTAATAGTAAGATTGCAGCGAATAATATTCATGGCTCTGTACCAATACATATAGTTTTGTAGTCTAAGACATAGTGACGTCACGGGTTATACAAAGCGGGTTGACGCTATCGATCATAGCCACTGACTACGCTCTCGCGTTGCTACGACACTTCGTTCAAATGTGCCGTTCAGGGGTCCGAAATGTGACCGAAAGTCAAATTGAAAGTCGTACTTAGCACCCTGAACTATTAATAGTAAGAATGCAGCGAATAATACTCACGGGTCTATACCAGTACATATTGGATAGTGGTTTAAAACATTAGTGACGTCACGGGTATACAAAGCGTGTTATCGCTTCCGATCATAATCTTTGACTGCGCGCGCGCATTGCCTTGCTACGAAGCCTCCGCATAAACGTTCCGTTTTAGAATCGTAGCGATACTACGCTAAATACTCGTGACATGCTAAATGTCTTTTTTGTTGAGTGTCTACTACATATGCATGTTATTTACTGGATTTACGAACTAAGATTTAATATATGACCAAAGTCCACGAGCTGAAGAGATTTTTTTAAATATTTGTTAAACACTCTGTGTTTTTTTATTCCAATTAGAAGCGCTTTACCTTTAGTGCACCTGACTGTAACAATAATTTCTTTGTAGTCGGTTGACACAGAAAATGCATTGCAATGGCGGCATTGCCATGTCACAAAATAAAATATTTTTAAGCGTACAGCGAATTTGAAACATTAATTAAATAATGATTTAAGCAAATGTGCCATTTAGTATGTTATCATCACACGTAAGTAATTTAAGACAAAACAAAACAGTAGAATTGTTAAATTAATTGTTAAGGACAGAGATATCGCAGTTCTGACATGTAGGGGTATTATTTTTTGCGTCAGTACATAAGCTCTTGTAAATATGTATTCAAATGATAATAGATAAAATGAATATGAATCTAAAACACATTATCACTGATCAAATAATATGCTGAATAATTACTTAGAGCAATTAAATATTGACTTTCGAGTTCTCGAGTACTGAAAAACAATGAGTACAACCATAAATAGGACATGCTTAAAAGATTTTCCTGTGTATTTAAAGGTGTTTGGCGCATTGGCTAGCACGTGCATATTAAGCAACATTGAACCAACGGGTAATCATATTTAAAAATATCAGCTCCGATACACCCCTTATCTTTTATTTTATGGTAAGGTATTGCTTTTGGCTGAGGGCCTTTACCATAGACTTTGTATAAAATTGGGTGTTTACAGCGTTTCCCTATTTTAGGGGTAGCGTAAAACTTAAGCCGTAAATTAAGACGATAGGTAAGGTACACTAGCGCCACCAATTGATAATTTGACAATTACTAACGGACCGGATCTTTTTTAAACATTGCGTACCGTCCGTCAACAGGAAAGCATCCATAGTATTTATTTAATAATTGTACACTACTTTTTGTTGCGTGATTTATTCAAAAAACGGGCTATCGCATTTATTCACAAACAATGGCCACTGTTGATGTTAGCGAATGAATACAAAAACAAACCTAAAAGTAGTGCACAATTATTAAATAATAGATGTTTGCCTAAAGTCGGAAGGTCCGCAATGTTTGTAAAAAAAATCCAGTTTAGCAGTTATCAAATTAAATCCAATAGCGGCGCTAGTGTGCCTTACCCTTCGCCTTAACTCGAACTACCTCAAAGGATTCCTAGAAAGGATGGCATCACGCTAGCGTGTTTGACCGTGTCTTTTTAAATATATATTTCACGGGTAAGCACAGTGCCTTGATCTCACCTGATGTTAAGTGATGATGAGGCCAATGATGGAAGCGCACTTCACCCGGATCCTCAACTGCACTGCTTCACAAAATAAGGAGCCTGCAGAAGGTAAGTTTCTTTTTTTTCTCGTTCTTACGAACGCGCTCGAGCTACGCACACATAGGGATCCGCAAAAAGTATCGATACCTGAGTCTACTCAATACTTTGGACACGATACCAAGTAATTTGGTAGTCGATACTTTTTATTACGATACTGAGTAAGAATCGATACTTCATATCCAATATATGCCTATTACAGTTCTATCTTGACTATTATTAAGTCTAATAACTCCACTAAAACAAAACTGAGGACTATGTTGGGCTCAAGGGTTAATAAATTACTATTTTTGTCTGATTGCACGGGTGATGAAATGACTTTGGATTGTGGTATTAAAAAAATATTTTAATAAACAGCTTATAAGCAATATTTTACGTCTTTTTATTTACACTGAATGCCAAACAAAAAGTACTCGATGCCCGAGTAACTCGATACTTTTGATGCGAGTACGATACCGGTATCGATTACTTTTGTCGTGATACTAATGAGTATAGTATCGATACTTTTGTTCCGATACCATATCTCTACGCACACACTCCATGCCGTGAGAAGGTCTGTGTGTGCGTTTATAAGCATATTAACGCAGTAAGTATAAAGTTTACGTTCTGCAGTCTCCTTATTTTGTGGTGTCGGTCGTGAAGCACAGAAAAAGCGCCCAGGTAAATCTCTTTTCCCTTTTTTCGCGCGGGTGTGAATGTGATGGCTTGTAAGTACGTGGGTCTATTTATTCGTGTTCTACGAGTACGGTGTCTTGAGCCTTGGCTGTCGGAAGAGGGTCGACAAACCCGCAATGGACCTGCGAGATGACTGAATATAGCTGCTGATTCTAACATGGTTACCACAACAGAAAGGCGCTAGGTGTCCAGTCCATACGAGTAAACTTTGTAAAAATATGTAAACAATTGTAACTCTTAAAACAATGGATTAAGAGTCGAAGTGTATACATATCTGTGCTTGTGACTGTCCACCTTGCCATTGTCAGTAAAGAGAAGGCGGAAGCGCTCTCCTTAAGTAGATTAAACTGGGTAATTTAGCTCCAGCTGTAGGACCATAGGACGTGCATAAAACATGGGATGGTGGTATTTAGCCAGGTGGACTTCGAACAAGTACACCTACCAACCAAACTGAGTACAAATATACGTGTAGGCGAAACTTTTGGGTGGACCGGCGCAGCGGTGGTCAAATTACTAAACAACTAAGGCGATAAATATTTATAAAATATTTTATAAAATACAGTGAAAAATTAAACGCCCACCCGACCCAGCCAGGAATCGAACCTGGGTCTTCCGCAATCCGGGCGACTGCACTGACCGCCATGCTACCGGGAAGGCTGACGTAAGCGCTGAATTTTGTCACTGCTTTTTAATTTTTGAGTGTTTTTTGCGGTAAGTCCGCCTTCTCGGTAGCATAGCGGTCAGTGTAGCCGCCCGGATTGCGGAAGACCCAGGTTCGATTCCTGGCTGGGTCGGGTGGGCGTTTAATTTTTTCACTGTATTTTATAAAATATTTCATACATATTTATTTCGGCTTCAGTGCAGCAATTAGAACTTAAAATAAAAACTAAAAACTAAGGCGATATTGTCAAAGGAATGATAGACGATCCAGACACGTTTATCTCGCTTTTCGTTCACACCCATCCACTGACATTTATTTTTCTTTGGAGTTCCTTTTGCTTAAGCTCATTTTTAAATTCTACTCACATCGTTTCGTATGTGTTGTTCTATGTCAATTTACTTTAATTTATTTTATCGAATTTAAATCACCGAAGCTTGCTTCTTTCTTTTACTTACAGACATCTTAAGCAGCGTAGAGCAGGACCTTCTTTTTATCAGATAAAAGGCGATCGACTACACTTTTCCTGAATATGACAGTTTCGTACCTCAGTGTTTATGACCACGGTACATACAAAGGATTCGATACATCAGGCTAAAATAATAAGTATGTAAAATTAAACCCGAGTAGATCAGAATAATGTGGTTAATTCATGCGAAGTTTTGAAAAAAAATAATTTAAATCAAACTACTTTTACGGATCTACTCGCAAAAAAATAAACCTTTTACACATTAATTTGATTTAATATTTATTCTGACGTTTCGAACCTTCTCCAGGGTCCGTGGTCACATAGACCGTTTTGGAGAACTTATTTTTTCGAAACGTTAGGACAAAATAAACGCGAGTAGATCCGTTAAAGTTGTTTCATTTCAATGTGTAGTGTTCGCGTAAACTTTAGAAAACAAAATAAAATATATAATTACTAATATGTAACTATGCTGATGCCCATTAATTTCAACCCTCTTAAAATTTTTCTATAAGTAACTTGTACAAAGCTAGATAAGATTAAAAACCCTCTTTGTTAGTTTCAAACTTGGATCTTATTATGCCTACAACTTAGTTAAGATCTGGTTTAATTTAAAACTATATTACTAATTAAGCGCATGCTTAGACTGTTACCTACCTACATGTTTTGTACATCTTAATAGATAAATAAAATAAAAAATAAACTCCCTGCAGTGTGTAACATGTCCCAAGATCTGAGACCATAGTCAAAACGTGTGACGTCAAAATAAGCATGTAAAAATCATTGGCGAACTATGCGTTAAAAGTCAATATTACTTTGTTTATTATTGATATATACTAAACATAACATACATATTTTATTCCTATAAAAACGAAAAGAAAAGAAAATAAATTATTGTAGTAACTTTTATTTTGTTTTTAGTAGATAACTTTAAATATTATGATGGAACTATAGGTCTGTTCAAGTGATTGTCTGTTCACTTGCTCAGTGGGTCTGTTTACAATTCGATGAATGTGCTTAAATGCACTATGGCCGTTTGCTTCTAAATTTAAAAAAAATTACCCTGCATTATTATATATTTAAACAAACTCTTGTAACTCAATGGTTGAGGATATCGTTAAGAAACTCGCAAGTATGTACTTTAATGAAAAGCTGCCCTAATACACAACAAGGCCATTATTACTAAATTGGGTCAACAATGTTTCCCTTATTTCGTTTTATTTTACAATACATAATTTGACCTACAAACTTTTTTCTTTGGACTTCTTGGCGGCAAAGTGAAGAGTCATGTCTGCGGTTTTCTAAAATTTGTGTTATGTCGAATATTAATGTGAAATAATGGTGGATTGTGTTCGTGAGTGTGTATGAGTGTTGGCAAGTCCGCCCGAATGCTTAGTAAAGCCCTACATCTTTATTGAGATACTTGACGGGTTAAGGGGGGGGGGGGGGGGGGGTATATCATTTTTCACTTCTCATTTCTATTATCATTCATCATCATCATACAGGAAAGAAATATTGTTTGTTTATGTATTACTTGTAAGAAAAATTAGTTTGACACTGGCTAAGTGTGCTAATCCCACGAAGCCATCAATTAAAGGAAAAAAACTTTTTCTTTTGTTTTAGTTAGCCATTTAAAAAAATGTGAAATGCGAACTCTACAAGGCTATTTAAATCTAATAACATCTGTAAATATAGAGAATGTAAATAAAATCCAAAAACGAATGTACCTACCCAACGTTTATTTGTTTTTCAACGTTCGTCCTTTTGTGTAAATACATAAAATATGTTTTTGAACGTATTTTGTTTCATATATTGTTAATTAAAACAAAGCATTCAGACGCGTAGATGCATTTAGGATCTCTAACCGCTAGAACCAACCAGCCTTAAATTTACCGTGCTATTGACAACACGGTAAAGTAGGTATATAGGTCAAATTCAAATTCAAATTCAAATCATTTATTGCATATCACATTACAGCATAAGGTGGAATATTTATAAAGGTATTCATGTGACACCATGCAAGGGCACAGCAACAGTATCAGAGGGCTGATTAAAAATGTACTTACTTAACTAGTTATTATTATATAATTGAATTGCAATTGATTTATAATATAATATATGACCAACCAATTTAACACCAAATATATTCTAAGCAGATTGGCTTAGAATTAGGTATAGTAGGTTAGGTTAGGTTAGGTATAGTAGAAATTAGGTATTATTACCGTACCAATATGAAGACGAGTTATCTATACTAATATTATAAAGAGGAAACCTTTGTATTATTGTATGTATGCATGTTTGCAACGAATAAACTCAAAAACTACTGGACCGATTTAAAAAATTCTTTCACCATTAGAATGCTACATTAGCGCTGAGCAAGGTAGGCTATATTTAAAAAAAATGCGGTACGAAGTCCGCCGGGTCAGCTAGTAGGAAATAAGTTGGTAATGTTGTTTGTTACCTATCTTATTAATTACCACCATACCATACCATTATTACCAATAGCATATTACCAAGGTCAATGCTAATAAGAGTAAACTTATTAAAACCAATGGCGTTCGCAATCGTTCTTCATCTCGAGACATTTAATTTTATTGTCGAAGAGACTGGTGAAAAGGTTTAATATGACGAGGAAAATTGTTTATTACTGATCATGAATAGGAATGTTAACGACGACGGCAACAATTAATTCCAAAACATTTGAAGTACAAATGAGATCACGTAGCAGCTCTCAAAAATATTAACCATGTTTTCATTTGAGCTAAACACAAATTGCAAGGGCACGAGCCTTCCCTATGGATGGATAGGGAGAACGGGCCATAAACCACCACGCGGGCCCAGTGCGGATTGGTGGTTGTTAACGACTGTTAATGCAGCCGGGACCAACCGCTTTACGTGCCTTCCGAAGCACGGAGGAGCTCTAGATGATACATTTTTGGTCACCCATCCGATGACTGGCCTTTTGGCGAAAGTTGCTTAACCTCAGCACTCGCAGACCAGGCTCGTTAACCACTGCGCCATCGAGCGCTCCTTTGTAATTTAAAAATTCATAAATAATGGAATCGTAGGGTATCGGCGTTGGTGTGCATGTTCGCTTGCATCCATTGTTTCTTCTGCATGTGCATATTTTTTGCGGGCGGGAGGGCGGTGCACAGGGTCATCTTTAACCTATTGGAAGCCCTGTACACTTACGGATAATGGGGTCCATAAGCTACGCTAGATTTTAGTAAAACAGGCAAAAGGAGTAGATATGCAAAACTCTAGATTTATTCAACTAGTATTTTTATTTATTTGCAGCTAGATAGACTTGCCAGTGTTAGGCCCATGGTTTATTTGAATTAAAAAGCAAAAAAGTCAATAAGTTAGTTATTCTTGTTTCGTAAAACAAATATATTTATCGGTAATAACGGTTGTCGGTTAGTGATCTGGCAGGAACAAGGGGGCCCCATCGATTGTGGGGCCATGGGCACTTGCGTAGAGTGCCCAATGGTAAAGAAGGGCCTGACGGTGCATGCTTACACTACATATTATTTGGTTAGAAACACACAGTTGATAAATATATAGTGGTACCATGGATAAGGAACCAGTAATCGACATATTGTCCTTTAATCATTTAAAATAGGGGTGCACGGTTCAGCTGATTTTAGTCTTTAGCAACAATTGAATACAGGCCACCTGCTTCCTAGGTGTCATCCCGTAAAAAAATAATGAAAATCATTGTTATTTATGGCGACCATAACTATGTCGAACACTGGGCTTAAAGTGTTGACACTGTTGCTATTACCCTTATATTGTTACTAGTTGTCGCCCGCGACTTCGTTCGCGAAGACTACACTATCCCACAGGAACCTGTTACCGGGATAAAAAGTATCCTATATCCTAGTCCGGGTCATGGTCTGCCTATGTGCAAAGTTTCATCTAAATCCGTTCAGCCATTTTCACGTGATGCGCGGTCAAATAAACAGACAAACACAATATGATGTGTCTGAAACGTCAGCTACCCTTCTAGAAGTGTGCGTCCTTGCAGAGGTGCGAGCACTTCTCGCACTTCGAATACCGTATGGCAGAGTCCGTCTCCCGGTGATCCAAGGCAAAGAGGGCTATTGACAGAGCCAGATTAAACCATTTATTGTACGAGTATAGGCCCCTATTCACTGCATGTTTTTGGGCCTCTATCTTCTAGGCTTAGCAAACTTTTTTCTCTGACCGAGGTACCCTCAAACGTCGCGGGGCCCAAGGTGGGGCAAAATCATTTGTCTACTCATTAATTATAAAAAAAATACGAGTGTAACATTTATCTGATCTTGTTTCTAATAATTGGACTAATAATTTCACTAAGTCATTGATTAATCTGACCACAAAAATCATTGTGATTGGTATTTTAAGGATTTGTTATTCATTTAGAACAACGCTATTTCATTTTATTGTTAAAATATATTATTATTATTTTCTAAAGTTTACGCGAACACTACACATTTAAATGAAACAACTTTTACGGATCTACTCGCCTTTATTTTACACATTACTTGTTAATGTTTATCCTGACGTTTCCAACCCTCTCCTCCCTCCCTCCCTGTGACCACGGACCCTGCAAGGGGTTCGAAACGTCAGGATAATCATTAAAAAGTAATGTGTAAAATAAACGCGAGTAGATCCGTAAAAGTTGTTTCATTTATATATTATTATTACCTAAATTTTTAGCATTATCGATATAAAACATACTTTTGATTAGATTGACGCTTTTTCCTTTAGTTTCAGTTTTTCTAAAGTGGCTTGAAGAAATTAAAGGTTTGTTTATATTCTGACAATTACATAAATACATAAAAAGTCATAAAAAGAGGTAAAAATTACAATGTGATTGATTAAATACGTCACAATCAGTAATATTTTTCATTAATTTTGTCGTTTTCCAGGAAGTCGTTTGTTGCAATCTTTAGCTATTTTTAAGTCCTCACGCGCCATATGCACTACCGGTAGTGCATATATCTAGACTAGATATATTTTTACAAATGTCCTTATTGCTCATTTTCCTCCGTAAGTTTTTTATATGTAATCCCATTTCATATATATTTGGTATAATCCTAAATATGGATGTTAAGATCCCGTGCATAGAGCCCCGGAAAATTGTGAACTTGCCTGAAAAGCACATCGCCAAGATATTGGAGTTGATCGTTACAAAAATTGCAAAATGACAACCCTACGTCCAGTTGATACATTGTTCGGGTGTATCCCACTATTTCCATTAGGTATTTCTATTGATAGAAATACTAGGACTGATTCTCCCACTGTTTCCATTGCTGGCGGCGGCAGCAAAAAAACACTGCATCACCTCTTATAACGGCGTGCACATAGAAACTATTTATTTATTTCCTCTTTAGTAATTTATCAGGGCGTCATAAATATTAAAGTGGAAACAGATTCTCAAATAACACAACTCTGCGTTTTTTTGCCGCAATAGCAATAATGGGATATAATTTGGAAAAAACGCTAGTCCCACTTTTTCTATTTTGTATTTCCATGGAAATAGATAGTGGGATACACCCCATTGTTCTTGAAAGTTGTTTATGAAATCTTGATTTGATCCCCTTGCCTTCTTTAGACTAGATACAGACGTGGACCCATAATTAACACAAGCATAGGTATGTATTAGCTTTCTAAGTGGGTTAACAGGAGTGTTAATAGCGAATTAATAATCTTTTTAGTAAAAATACTTGATGATGTTACTGGCTGCATATTAGATTCATTTAATTAGTAATGGTAATAAGTTATGTACCAGCACAATAAAAAACAACAACACATTAAAATAACAAGAGGTGTCTGCTTGTAAAGTAATTTATATACTTACCCCCTTATTCATAAAAACTATTTAAGCAAAATTTTGTTAATGATTGTTTTGTCTCTTTTTCCCAAATTCAAAATGACGTTTGTGTGACGTTGACAAATCAATATTTAACTCAATAATGCTTAAATAGTTTTTATGAATAAGGGTGTAAGTATATATGTTATAAATGATGAATGAGTACCTACTATAAATAAAAGAATCCAACGTTAAGTTAAATCCGTTTTCACGCAAACTATATATAAAAATAAAACTACTTTTGCATTTATAATATTAAGCAATACTTGAATTAAACAGAATACAGATCCTTATGCTACTAAACGAATGAAAGTGGATGGTGGGATTAGGTCGTGCAACTCCTTCGTGCACTCCCCGAAATAAATCCTGTAGATGACCGACAGACGAGCCACCCTACGCCGATGTTCTAGACTTTGCAGCTTGGCGTCTATCAGGGCAGGGTCACCAATGAGTCTCTTAGCGTAATATATTTTATCTACACTAATGTTGTAACATTCTACTTATGTTTCCAATACTTGACTTATAATTACTACTGTTATAGCGCAGACAACAAAACACTCAATTTAAGCAATTTCACATGATGGTATAATATCCACATCGATATCGTAAAATCTCATTATAACATCAGTAGTATAATATTGGGCATTCTAGATCACCTTTGTTCGTTCGGGCGACTCGCCCTCACTCACTGCAGGTAATCTAGAAGTGCCCAATATTATACTGCTAAATAATAATAATTGCAAGTGATCTAGAAGTGTCCAATATTTGCGACCTCTCTCGTTCATTAGAAAACCCATCATCTTACACGAATTCAATCGCAAACTAAAGTTAACAATATTTTTTTTGAACGCGACTGAGTCACATTTTTAAATCGTTTAAATTTTGTGGCGATAAAATTGAAGCTCATTTACTTGAAATTCACGACACCTTGCGGTCAAGTTTAATAAAAGTGTAATGAAATTTATCAAACAAAAAGAATCACTTAAATTAGAATGCATTTGTCCTATGCCATCTAGTCAACCAAAGCGACATGGAAACTTATTACCGAACTCGATACGATGTATTGTTTGTGGTCCTTCAAATTGTGGAAAAACTAATTTAGTAATAAGTTTATTGTTGCATAAAGATGGTCCACGTTTTCGTAATCTTTATGTGTATTCAAAATCTCTATACCAACCCAAATACTTATATCTAGAGAAGGTTTTGAATATGGTTTCTGGAACATCGTATAATAAATATAATCATAATAATGAAATTTTGAGCCCGCATGAAGCTTTACCAGATTCTATTATAATTTTTGATGACGTTGCTTGTGAAAATCAAAATAACATTAGAGATTATTTTGCTATGGGACGTCATAAGAATATTGATTGTTTTTATATCAATCAGACTTACACTAAAATACCTAAACAGCTTGTAAGAGACAATTCGAACCTAATAGTATTGTTTAAACAAGATGATATTAATTTAAGACACGTTTACGATGAGCATGTAGGGTCAGATATGTCTTGGTCTCAGTTTCGGGAAATGTGCTCTGCTGTTTGGAGTAAGCCTTACAGTTATCTTGTGATAAATAAAGACTGTGAAAAAAATAAGGGCGGCTACAGATTGGCATTTGATACGTTTGTGATAATGGACTAACATACCTACATAAGAATTTGCTATGCTACGAATTCCTCACTCTTATTTGTGATTCGAAATCAAGCAGTATACTGTGAAAAATGGAGAAAAATCTTAAACAACAAATTATAAAATCTGCTGCAGCTGTAAAAAGAAAAGTTCAAATGATAAAGGATGCAAAGAATAATGATAATATAACCTTTGAAAAAATATTGAAACCTATAGTTGACCCACTTACCGTGATAGCAAATAAAAATGATAAAAAACATCTCGAGGAAGAGGAAGAAGATCAATATCAACCTATACTGAAAAAAGTTAAGAATAGCAATAAAGAAAGTGAAACGTCGTCTTCGTATAGTGAAGATTTTAATGAAATTGAAAGTGAAGAAGAGGAGCAGTCAGATAGAAGGTTACAAAATGACAAAACCCTTATAGTGTCACCTTCTAAAGATCACAATATCAGCGAGAATTCGTTCAAGTCTTTTCAGTCATCACCGAGCGTTAAAAATCAGTCATTGTCATGGTCTACATCATCTGAAGTATTTTCTGAAATACCTTTCGGAATAAAGAATGAACGTGGGAAACTAATGCTCGGCAAAACCCGTGTTCATGACGATAACAATTTTCTTAAAATAGGAGCTCGTACATTGAAAAAAACAAAGGGGATAAAAGAACTCTTGTTTAAGAAGAAACCAAACTTAGATATAGTTACTGACGATGACTTGCAAAACTATAAATTGTTACTATTAGAAACCAATGCTCATCGACGCAATTGTGATCCATCCAAACCAATAAACAGCAACAAGGGATTTAAGTACATGAGTATTATCAAACCTATGTTTAAGTTCTCTAGAAATCCCACAACAAGCGTGGAAAGTCTTTCACAAGGTGAAGGCTTAAAAGTTTTAAAGGAAGTGAGAAAGAATACTGACTATGTTTATTGGGACGATCCAAACGAGTTAGTTGAACGATTAAAATTACTTCTAGCATCGAGAGAAGCAGGTAACACAGGAGTAGATAATGAAATTTATTCTATATTTGAGGAGTTACAAGAGATTGGTATTGATATAAACATCAAAGAATATAAAAAGCGCGATACATCAAGAAAATTGAGCAGTGCACTTGCAATTACCCTGAACAAAGCATCTAGAGCGCAATGAATTTAGACAAGTTTGGCCATCACGTTCACAAGCGCTTACGATTGACAGAATATATTGATACTCTCAATGATTGTTTGGTGAAATCAGATACGGGATACTATGATTTAAAATTATCTAAATTAAAAGGTCTACCATCTCCAAATGAAGATGATGAAGCAGTGAATAAAGCTTATATGGATAAAACAGTTCAAGAACTAAGAAAAGAATTAAATAAAGTTCATAGTAACGTAAAGAATTATCTAAATAGTTTGGAAAAAGCAACATCGAATCATCTAAATACTTTATTTTATAGTAAAGCAGATATAGATAAATTAATTGAAATTAAATTAAACAAAAATGAGTAAAAAAGATATAGTTGATGAACTCCATAAAGCAGCAAGAAGAAATTTTCCACGTCGATTTACCATAATTAAAGGAATAGATGATTTATGGCAAGCTGATCTTATAGATTTACAGAAATATTCAACTTTTAACAAAGGATACAAATACATTTTAGTGGTAATAGACACCTTATCGAAGTATGTTTGGGCAAATCCTATAAAATCAAAAGAAAAAAAATGTGTTACAAACTCTATGCAAGATATATTGACAAAGTCATCGCGAAAACCTAAACATTTACAAACTGATTTAGGTAAAGAATTTTATAATAACACTTTTAAAAAAATATTAGATAAGTATAGTATAAATCATTATTCGACTTACTCTGTAAAAAAAGCTTCAATTGTTGAACGAGTAATACGTACATTAAAATGTCAGCTTTACAAACTTTTTAGCTTGCACGGCCGTTACAAATGGTTGGGACAAAATTTGAAATCAGTTGTAGATAACTATAACAATACTGTCCATCGAATAACAAAATTTAAGCCTGCTGATGTCAATAAAGGAAATCAGATGGCTGTTAGGTCTAACATTATAAAATCACAAACGCATAAGTTGGTTAAGAAATCTAAATTTCGAGTTGGAGATCAGGTTCGTATTAGTAAGTATAAAGGAGATTTTTATAAGGGCTATACCCCTAACTGGTCAACTGAAATATTTGTTGTAGTTAGGGTAAATCAAACAAATCCGACAACTTACCATTTGAAAGATAAAAACAATCAAAAAATTTTAGGGTCTTTTTATGAGTATGAATTACAGAAAACAAAATTTCCTGATCTTTACCTAATTGAAAAAGTTTTAAAAAGAAAGGGTAACAAACTTTTCGTCAAATGGTTGGGTCTGAGTAATGAAGAGAACAGTTGGGTGGATAAACAAGCCTTAATTTTGTAATATAAACTAAGTGCTATAACTACATACTATCACTTGAAGAATATCGATGAACGAAGGAAGTAGTGTTATTAACGAGTTAATAAACAATTTACCGTTTGAGTTACATTTACCTGGATATCAATTTTGTGGCCCCGGAACAAAACTCCAGAAACGGTTACTAAGAGGTGATCGAGGTATAAATAAATTGGATGAAGCATGTATGTATCATGATATTGCTTATAACAACAGTGATTTGAACGTCCGACATAAAGCTGATTTAGAACTTTTAGATATGGCTAAGAAAAGGTTAAAATCAAAAGATGCAAGAAAGGGAGAAAAAGTTGCTTCATGGATTGTAAAAAATGCAATGAAAGCAAAACTCAAAGCCGGTGCGGGAGTCAGACCATTTACGTCAATTGTAAAAAAAATACAATCACAAATAAAAAAACTAAAGTGTAAAGACAATCGCTCTGCTATAAAATATGCATACGCAGCGGCAAAAAAAATGTTTATCAATAGAAAGGGAATACGATTACCTCGGTGTATTCCTATACCCAAAACCGGAGGTTTCTTACCTCTTATCCCAATTTTTGCTGGATTATCAGCTCTGGGATCGCTTGCTGGGGGTGCTGCAGGTATAGCAAAAGCAGTCAATGATTCTAAAATTGCACAGAAAAACTTTCAAGAATCTGAACGACATAATAAGATGATGGAAGCTGTTGCTATTGGAAAAGGGTTATATATTAAGCCTCATAAAAAAGGAGCTGGTTTATACATAAACCCTTCAAAAAACTAAATAATCGGCTACCCAGACGCCCTCTTACAAATTTAGATATTTTGGAGCACGCTACTGACATTCCATACTTTCGAGGAGTTTTTATGAGAGATACATTACCTTCGAAACCAAGAAAAATTGAGTGTGCAATACTAAATCTCGATAGTTCTGATAATCCAGGAACTCATTGGGTAGCCTACGTTAAGCAAAATGACTACTGCGAATATTTTGATAGCTTTGGTAATTTAAAGCCACCATTAGAATTGATAAATTATTTAAGATACATGTCTATAAACTATAATTACGAACAGTATCAAACGTTTGGTACTATAAATTGCGGTCACCTTTGTCTAAAATTTTTAAGAGACTATTGGAAAAAAACATGTATATAAAGAATGAAATAAAAAATATTATCAGTACAAAAATGTCTTTCACTGTGTCAATAACTAGCAGAGGAGAATCTTTGATAACAAACTACTCCCCTACATTACAATTACAAGAAGAATATGAGTGTGGGCTCTTGTATTTTTCTACTTTTAACTCTATTCCTAATATTGACGAAAAAAACAATAAATTTTATTATGGCAAAGATGGAGTTATTGAAATACCTGAAGGATCATATGAACTTCAAGATATTTGTGATTTTCTAAAAAGTAACATTAAGAATGCAGTGTTAAAATTAACTTGCAATAACAATACATTAAAAACAAGAATTTACTGTTCTGAAGATGTTCACTTCGATAAGAATGATTCCCTTAGCAAAATTTTGGGATTTGGTCTGGAAATAGTAAAGGCTAATATAAGTACTGAGTCACGGTATCCTGTCAGCATTTTATCAACAACTATCGTGCGCATCGAATGCGATGTAATCAGCGGTTCATTCGTGAACGGGAAAGCAAGTCATATACTTTACGAATTTGTACCAAACGTACCACCTGGTTATAGAATAATTGAGATACCTAAAAACGTAATTTATTTTCCAGTCAACCAAAGTTCAATAAGTTCTATTAATATAAGATTGTTAGACGCTGAAAATAAGCCAATTAATTTACGTGGAGAAGAAGTACAGTTGTATTTACATTTTAGAAAAAAATGTTAAATTTCAATAAAAACCCGTCTTCATCTAGTATTCTAGTCAGTTCTAAAAGATCATCTCATAAAGGAACACCGCCTCAGATAAAAAAAAAGCTAACCAAAAGCAATAAGGAATTTCTTAAACTAATTGGCTTGTTAAAATGAATATTTTAAATATATCTCAACCAGCATCATACGATAACAGTATTGAAAGTTTTGAATATCATTCATATAAACCGTACGTGACAAGTTTTAACCAGAATGATGAAATACGAATACCCATTAATCAGCAAGATTTGTACGTGCTGCCCGCACTCAGCAATTTGTATATTGAGGGCAGAGCGGATGTTTACAAGTATAACAGCACTACTAAAGAAAAAGAAACAGTGCCGAGTGTGCATTTTATAAATAACCCTGCGTTATTTCTTTTTCAAGACATTCGATATGAACTTAACGGGGTAGAAATAGACAAAGTTAAAAATGTTGGAATTACAACAACAATGAAGTCTTATCTATCGTTAAATGAAAATGAGTCCAAATGCGCAAAAGTTTGGGGATGGTCTACGACAGAGACCACTGCAAACAATGGAGTATTTTCCGCCTCTATACCATTGAATATAGTACTAGGTTTTGCAGAAGATTATGAAAAAATCATAATAAATTGTAAACATGAGCTTGTACTATTGAGAAGCAACACAAATCTTAATGCCTTAAAATTAAATACAGGTGAAGTTGTGGGGGATATAATAATAAGTAAAATTGTTTGGCGAGTTCCTCACATTAAAGTATCAGATCGCGAGAGAATTAATTTATTAAAGCATTTAGAAAAAGATCGTTCAATAACAGTAGCATTTCGTAATTGGGACTTGTACGAATATCCATTACTTCCCAAAACACGTAAACACACTTGGTCCATTAAAACTTCATCGCAAATAGAGAAACCAAGATTCGTAGTTATTGCTTTACAAACCAACCGTAAACACAATGCGGTAATGTCTATGGCTGAGTTCGACCATTGCAGCATACGTGACGTAAGAGTCTTTTTAAATTCAACATATTACCCTTATGAAGGACTGAATATAAATTTTGCAGACAATAAGTTTTCATTAATATATGAACAGTATGCAAGATTCCATCAGTCTTACTACGGACGTCGACCAGAGCCGTTAATGAGCCCAAAAGAATTTAAAGATATTGCTCCTTTATTTGTTATTGACTGTTCTCGTCAACACGAAACGTTAAAAGGATCAATTGACGTACGGGTTGAAATCGAAGCCGACCAAGAGATTCCTGATCAGACCGCCGCTTATTGTCTGATACTGAACGATTGTATATTTGAATACAAACCTTTGAGCAATATTGTAAAAAAGATATCATGAATGACAACACTATAATCGTGGATTTGCAAGGATTTAAAGATTTAAAAAATAAATTTATTATTAAAGAGTTGGCAATAGCAACTAAAGATCATACGCAAACATTCTTAATTAAACCGCCTTATACTTTTAAAACTCTATCAGATGAAGAAAAAAAGCAAGTTCGGTGGTTGGAAAGAAATCGTGGTATTACTTGGAGTGAAGGAGTCATTGATTATCGAGAATTTCGTAGAGTTATTAAACCTTATTTGAAAGACAAAAAAATTATTGTAAAAGGCCAAGAAAAAGTGAAGTGGGTGCAAGATCTATGCGGTAATAGTAATGTTATAGACATAAGTTATTCAAATATCCCTAATTTGAATACTCTGCATAGTCTTTTTTGTAAAGATTTGATTTCATACAACTGTTTTACTCATGTGAAGTACTGTGCTTTAAAAAATGTTCTATGTATTAAAAAATGGTGTTTTGAAAATAATGTAACTCTATAACTTGTTTAATTAAAGTTATAATAATATTTTTAAGTTATTTCAATGTTTGATATATTAAACTTATGATCTTATATATAAATAAATAAGTCAATTTTAATTAATTTGTTTTATTTAATAAACACTTACACAACAATCACAACTTAATTATCTAGATTATCTATAAATCACTTTCACTAAAAGTCTGAAATAATTTTCTTAGATATTTTTTTTATAATATTTTCGGTTTCTTCCATTACGTCATCGAATGCGTCCTTCACTACATATTGAGCGCTCAACAGTTCGCTATATCCATTATCACTTGATTCCAGCACTAGGATTTTCACTAATCGCGCACCTTTTCGTGGCTCCTTGCTAATAACATACGATTTATTGTACTTGGTTTTTCTCTTAGCAGCTACTTTCGGAACTTTTTTCGTTGAAGAACTCCCAACCGTCTGCAGTCCTATGTTCGGATACATTTCCTCAAAGCCTTCTAATGGATCTTGTGCGGCTTGGAAGAAAGTTATGTCATCATCGTCCTGGTCGATTGTTTTGCCTTCTTTAAAATAATCCATTCTGTAACAAATAATAAAGTTCACATTAGAAATTTAATTATGTATTAAAAAATATTTAAAATACATTATATACATAACAACTGGATACGTACCTCTCAATATTGTTTATTATGTACTAAAAGTAATTATTTCTGATAGATATGACTGCTCTGACACGTTATTGTATTTAGAATAACAAATTTTACCTTATAAATTTGTTACTAATAATAACTTGCTTATAAGCATTTCTTTCTACTGACCTACTAAATCGTATTACGACATTGCTTTTATTAGGCAGCTAAAAAAGACCTTATGCCCTTGTAATATAGATACATATGAGGCTACATTCTTTTTAAATTTAATATTTATTTTTACACCGGATGTAACCAAATGGAGGAGCTCGATGGCGAAGCCACTAGCGCATTTAGTCTGCGATCTTGCTAGTTAAGCAACTTTCGCAATGCTGGGGCACTGGATGGGTGACCAAATTTTCAACTAAGTATTTTTACAGTCTTGTAGAATTATAACACTAAACATTATTAAATAAAACTACGATATATATTCCAAGTATTTATTTATTTAAAAATATATTATTTAAATAAAACTAACTAACTAAATTTTGAACTAACAATTACTAACGTAGAATTAAGAACAATTGTCACTAACGTATACTAATAATCTATAGATGTATTCAGTTAATACAAAGTAAAATACTTAAAATTAGTACGTCACAAAATTTGTCATTAAAATTATGTAGATACATTTAGTTATAATCCATAATTCACACAACATAATAATGTTTAACACATATTGATAAACGTTTTACTTATTACTTAGGTACTTACTTACTTACTAACATGCGAAACTAAATTTATTTGTTCTACAGTAACACTCATCACCATTAGGCTACAGTTAAAATTAAGTTATGTAGTGTTAATTACGATTAAGAAAAAATTTAATATTATTATAAAATACTTGTAGAAGAATGTCCCCATGCCACACTGGAAATTTTGTTATCTAATATGATTCTTTTATCATCATTGCTTGACAGAGCAACCTTATTCACACTGCGTGTGAATACTTCATGTTTTATAGACTTAAATAAAACATTTTTTCTGTGTACGATATCACCGCTGAACAATACATTCCTGTAATCTGATACTTGAAATTTTTTAACAACACATTTTTTAATACCTTTGGCTTTTTTGATAGTGTGATGTTTTGTTTTAATACAATACAGCTTAGAACGTAAACCTACAAATTCTGTTATTATTTTTCCACTCATTTCGTCTTTAAATAATCCGGGAACTTTTTTATTAATTAATGGTAAATCATATATGTTGTTTTTATCATAGTTACTGGTATCAAAGTTATCTAAAAACATATTTTTTATATCGCGATAAAAGTCTTTGCATTGAATAGTGTAAATGAAGCTGTCAGTGTCAGTATAACACAGTTCAACGCGATCTCCGTATACAGGCTTTATCTTAGAATAATGAAAGTCGTACATATGGCATTTAGACAACTCTAAGACTGTAAATCCAATGTAAATTGGTTTATCAAGAACTATTTGTTCAGGTTTCATCTGAACGGCTACTAGATTGTCAGTAAAAATTGAAGCACTGTGGAAATTTGGTCTAGAAATCAATTTGCTTGCAGAATTTTCTTTTTTTGTAACATTATTTCTATCAGTCCAAAAATTAACAAGTTTCACGGTTACCCTTTTCTCGTTATTTTCCAGTGTTTTACCGAAAATACTATTATTTAGTAATTTAAAAAAGTCTTGCTCGAAAGCGGATTTAGTCTTTTGACGGAGCTTAGTATTGAGATCTATATATTCTTTTAAGTAACAACTTTGTTTAAATGTTATAACACGATGGATTTTTCTTAATATTAAACCATGTTCTAAACACTTTTTTAAATGTACATAGTGTATAACGTAATTGTATTTATCAAACAAGTTAGGTATTAGTTTTTTATTGACACTATTTGGAGGTATACATTTCTCCGGACAAAACGGGAAATCATTATGACTATGATGTAAGTGCTGTGGGTAGATTAAATCTACTTCAAGTATGTATCCGTTTTCAGCATCATCCCGTACTGACGTTATATCTAAAGCATTGATTTCAAACTGATCTAAGAATCTAAAATTAGATTGAGGTAATGGTTGACACATACTAAATCCATATAAGTTGTTACAATCTATATAAACGATGTAGGAGTCCGGCTTTTTATGATCATAATCAGAAATATATCTGTGGTTTGCTTTAGCAAATCTTTTTGAACACATGCAGACGCCACCTCTTATACCACTCTGGATCATGCGCACCATGGCGAGATCATCAAGTAGTTCTAGTTTTACCCCTGTCTTTAAAAGCATAGCGTCGAATGACAAGCTTGGTGCAGTAAGATAGAACGCTGCATCCAGCTGATAATGACTTTTACAAGCCTTACGAAAATTTTCAAATATATCTGTTAATAGGAGAACATCTGTTTTTAAGTATAAATCAGTATATTCGCCCAAATTTCTTATTTTAAATAGATTCCATATCAATTTAGCATGTTCGTAATCAGAGTCAGTAATTCCTTCGTCAGTGAGTGAATTATAAAAATTATCTTTAGAAGGCAAAGACTTTTCTTTATACTTCTGCCAACCAGTCATGTAATCGTAAGGATAAATACCTTTTCGCGTTAGTAAATTAAAATGAATATCGTTTGGATAGTAAGACCGTAAATGTATAAATTGTTCCTCGGATATTGTTTTGGCTAGTTTGTCTAGACTTGTACTTAAGAACTTGAAAGAGTCTACAAAACGAAGCTGTATGTATTCTCCTTTAGAAATTGGGATAAATTTTGTGAAAGATATGTATTTTTCTTTCGTTTGAGGAATTATTTGTATAGTTCCTGGGGCTTCACCTAATTTTTTAATAAACAAATGAGCATCATATCCAGATAAGTTGTGGAAAAAAATTGGAACGAACTTAGGAAGTTTAAACTGCAAATTACAATAATTATGTGCGGCACCGCGATATCGACCTGTAAGATGGCAATGGTCTCGTACTCTATCACCCAACAATAATTGTTGACAAATATAACAATTAGAAGCCATCAGAAATTCCTTAGCATCGTTTTCGTTGAATACCATTGGAACAGTTGAACTCAGAACTTTATGTATTTCGTTCATATCGCGATACAAGCACTCAATAAACTTATCAACGCAGGCTGGTCCGCGGTAACTAACATAGCGATTGTAGCTTTGATCAAATTCACAAACAATATGGTAACCAAATGCCACAGGTACATGGTGCTGTAAAGTCGTTGTACTTTCTGAATCAACAAATTCATATGGCTCTAAGAATGTCTCAAAATCTGCATATATAACAAAAGGTACGCTTTGTTTACGATTAAAATTTTTAAACTGTATGATAGCACCTTTTTGCGGTAAAATAGTTCTAACACCACCGCACACGTGACTTATACGCTCTTCACTAGATTTAAAAAATAGTAAACAATTTTCACACAAAAATATTTTTCCATGATGTTTCGTAATTTGCGTTCTAATTAAACGAGACAAATCATTAATCAAACAAAAGTGAGACTTATCCCCTTGCTCAAAAAATAATAAATGTATTAGTTTTTTTTCATTGTTTTTAAAATTTTCTGACTTGTATAACGGTCCTACAACTATTTTGCTATTTTTTAACCCATAGATATTAATACATATTTTGGGATTATTTTGTTCAAAGATTTTAATATCTGAAAAATTTATTGGGAATTTTAAACCATTAATATTTAAAACATCCGTGAAGTTAGGATAAGACGATACTCTGTTAGGATACCTTTTAGCAGGATATAAAGCCGCTACCACACTCCATAAAAAACAGTGATGATCGTTATTTTTAATATTTATACATGCTTTTTTGTTTTTAATAAATTTTGGTAGTTCTATGAAACTTGAGGCAGACAGTGGATCATATTTATTAACATTTAATTCTAAATGAGAAGTACTTATAAAAGCCCATCCACTGTCACGATCCTGAAATTCCTCAACTCGTGTCTTTAGCTTTTTAAGTATAACAGATATAATTGTATCAAAGTCATAGTTAGAATGCAGACTATAATTTTTGGTGGCGAAAGACTTAATTTCCTGAGTGTCATTTTTAAATAACGTAAACAAACAATAAAGTTCAAAGTTAACTTTAATAGAAATATGTTGTTGTAAAGATCTATCTAAAATCTTTTTTATTAATTGAGACATATTACTAAAAAAACTATCTACGGAGTTCAACTCCTCATCACTTCTAGCTACTACCCTATAGCTTGCAATGCGACTGCGAAACGCTGTTTTAATGACCTCTATGCCATCATCATTTAGTTGTGAAAGACAATTATTTTTATGTGCATTGCTACGCAAATGTCCTATCCATTTTAATTTGTCTACATTTATATTACACCCTGAGCAAAAGGACATTTTTATTACTTACTTCTGAACTAATGTACAAAAAAGAAAAAAAAGAGTTTTACTATTATTATTAAATTTTTTGTCAGAAGTATGAAATATAAGTGTCCTATTAGCCTAGTAGATATACTAACTGTAGAATAATGGTGTAGGAGTTTACTGAAGTACTCTATACTAATAACATAATAAGTAAAAGTAATATAACGTATAGTAATAATAAAAGTATTAAGTACTTAAATGATATTTTTTATTAAAATAAGGAAAACAAAACTATTTATCCGCATAAAATACCGGTTGAGCGTCGTTAAACAAGGTATGCACACTGCGCATAAATTTTTGAAGGTAATTCCAATGCGTCTCCTCTTTGTCGAGCTGCACCTTCAGCGAGACGAGAGCTTTTTGCCACCGATTCTGTGGTGGTACCTTTCTCACCTCGCTGGTATTATACACCTTGACTTCCACGTAGTACGGCGCCTCTTTGTCCGTAACGATGCGCTGCACTGATCCTGTTGCGACGCGGCTCCGGAGCACCGATTTGATGGTATCAGGATTGGATCGGTTGGTGTTTGAAGCGCACGCCTCCTCTCCTATGCCAAACAAGTCGAGCTCTTCTTGCTCCTTCGCCTTTTTAGAACCTCTGTAAAAATAAAACAGCATTGGTTATTATGGTTATTATAATTAAATAATGTCATCCGAAAAACTAAGTCTTAATATGCAAGAACAACAATCGATGCGATGTTATACCTATATACATATATATACATATAAATTAATAGTAATTAAAGGAATAATAAATCTTACCTCGATAATTTGTCTGAATGTGTGGGTGTGGTAGTTTTTCGCTTTTTTGCGACTGATGACACGCTCGACGTCGATGCCGCCGCTGTAGACTTCGACTTTTTTGGCCGAGATACCACCTCAGCTTCTTGCTCGGAGAAGTATTCGGAGTCCGACCTGAAATATTAAAAAATTAATATCTAGTACCAAACAGTAACGGAGCATAACAAACAACACATCGCTAGTCATTAGTTACTACAAAGGTAACGCAAAACAAAATATTTAAAAAACACTCAGAGTGCCTAGAGTGAGTTCTGTTTACTATCCGTATTCATTCGATTACGTTTACGAAAACGAAATTAGTATGGAATTGAAGCAGCGCCTCCTGGCGACATACGAAAAGAGTTAGGATTTTGCCATACAAATTCTTGTTTTCGTTAACGTGATCGAATGGTGACTGAAACTCGCACTAGGCACCCAGAACCTGGCCGTACGAGCGGCGGCGGAGGCGCGGCGGCGCCGGCGCGGCGATCTGGCGGCAGTAGAATGTAGTACCTACTCTAGCAATAGAGATAATTCAACATAGGTAATTAGTACTTACTTACATGTTCTTTTTAAACCGCAGGATGATCACTTTGGGCCTTGATCACTATGATGATCAGCAGGACAGCAGGACTGCTGAAGGTTAATTGCTTCGGAGAATAATAACACACTAATTGTCTAAAACGATTGTACCTTGGTTTTTATTTAAAAAAAAATACATAAGTCATCAAAATTTATAATTGTTGCAGTGCCGTATTCAGTTATCAATTTTAAATGTCGAAATTTATTTACGCTTGATACGTCTCTGGCGTGACGTTAATATTGCTATTAGGGCTGTGACGATATAATGATTCCTGATTTACTATTTTTTTAACTTATTACCGTTTTATTATTTTAATAATTAGAAAATGCTGTCGCTGTATTTTAATTAGCTTAAAAACTTATTTCATGGAAATGTATTTTCAAAATAATTATAACATTAACTAATATACTTCGTGTTAATATAAATTAAATAATTAATAAAATAAATAATTATTAACTGTAAGTAAGAGCACATTGGAACACAATACGCTAAATCTTTAATCGAGTTACAAATAATTGCATCCCCAAAAAAGACAACAGTCATGGATGAGAATGGAAATAATATTATAGTAAACTATATCTGTTGTTCTATGTAGGTATGTATTTCTCACTCATCTAACGCACTCGATTTATGTACTTAATGCATGTGTATGTCTATGTTTACTATATCAGTTGTAATCATATAAACATGCAGGTGACAACCCTAATGCACCAGCCGATGACCGCTAAGTTGCCGACGCTGCAAGGCGCCCCGCGCACCGCGCCGCCGCCGTGCGCGTTGCTATATTGCTTAGGTATACAATATACAACAACTTGCTGATCTATCATTTCGTGGAAATATTCCTCGATAGTTATGAATGACCTAAAAAAACAACATTAAAGCTGTGTAGAATCATGTAAGTGACAAATTCATGAAATATATGAGAATATACGTAATAATATTATTGATTTATAGAATTTTGATTTCTCAGACAAAATGGAAAAGATAAGCTTATACTTTTTTATAATTTAACATAATATTATTAACATGTACGACTAATTATTAGTGTAAGATACTTAGTAATTAATATACAATATGATTTGCAATACCCTTGCAGGGTCATAAGTTGAGACTATTAGTATAAGATCACCACATATGTACACTTATGAAGCAATAAATGTTATTATTATTATGATTATTATAACTTTACAACATTTACTCATAAAATAATAATAATAATAATAAGAAAACAAAGTTGTTAGATGAAATTGCTTAGAGAAATAAGCAGCTGGATAGTACATTATTGTCCTTGTAAGTATGTTTATATGGTTGTAGTTATATATTACAAGGTTTTTCAATAGCGTTTTTTCTAAGAATGAAGTATTTCAAATTTGATTTTTTTATACAAAACTTTGCTATTTCATTGATATAATTTATCCGTCTCTTAAAATACCAGCCCTAAAGAAATGGTTTCCTGAAAAAATATTATTCTTTGCTTTTCCTGTAAACCAGCCTTTGCCAGTTACCTTATTTCACATTACCATAGTCGTCGTGTTAGCAAAGTTCAGTATAGTTTCAAGCAATGCAAGTGATCGGTAGTCATTTATTCTAAGTTAAGTATCATACATTAATGAGCAGACTTAATTATTTACCTACTAAGTTTTGTGATGTGGTGATGTGGTGGTGATGTGGTGTGGATCAATCTAGTTAAAAAGGTTATTTTTATTTTATTTTTATTTATATTATTAAGAACAACATCAGCTTATTAAATATTTTTTATTAGTAGATATTGTACTTCTAAAGCTAATGACAGTTATCCACGTAAAGTGATATAAAAAATTTGTAAAAGATATATTTTCAGTTCGAAGCATTGACACATTATGTATATTATATTACATGCAGTTTATGGTATTACATGAACCAATCTGGTCTCAAACCTACTGAAGTAGCTAATTTGTAGTGTAACACGTGTCAACCTCGTTGTAAATGTATTGAACTTCTTCGAAACAGTTTATTGTATTACATGAACCAATCTGGTCTCAAACCTACTGATGCAGTTGATTTGTGGTGTGGTACTAGTTAATCGGGTCGTAAGCTAGATCTTACAAACTTAGGTTAAGTTTATGGTATTACACGAGTCAATCTGATCTCAAGCCTAATGAAGCAGCTAATTTGTGTTGTAACACGTGTCAACCTCGTTATAAATGGTGTTGAACTTCTTAGAAACAGTTTATGATATTACATGAACCAATCTGGTCTCAAACTCACTGACGCAGTTGATTTGTGGTGTGGTACGGGCTAATCGGGTCCTAAGCTAGATCTTACAAACTTGGGTTAAGTTTATGGTATTACACGAGTCAATCTGATCTCAAACCTACTGAAGCAGCTAATTTGTGTTGTAACACGTGTCAACCTCGTTATTAATGGTGTTAAAATTCTTCGAAACAGTTTATGGTATTACACGAACCAATCTGGTCTCAAACCTACTGATGCAGTTGATTTGTGGTGTGGTACGAACCAATCGGGTCGTAAGCTGGATCATACAAACTTAGGTTCAGTTTATGGTATTACACGAGCCAATCTGGTCTCACATCGAATGTTTCAGTGGATTTGTGGTGTGATATGAGTCAAGCGGGTCATAAGCTAATCAAACGGACTTAGAAACAGTTTATGGTATTGCATGAGCCTATCAGGTGTCAAACCTACTGATGCTGTTGATTTGTGGTGTAGTACGAACCAATCGGGTCGTAAGCTGGATCATACAAACTTAGGTCCAGTTTATGGTATTACACGAGCCAATCTGGTCTCAAATCGAATGTTTCAGTGGATTTGTGGTGTAATATGAACCAATCGGGTCATAAGCTGAACCATACATACTTAGATACATATGAAGGTATTAGACGACATAATCTAGTCTCAAATCGAATGTTTCAGTGGATTTGTGGTGTAATATGAACCAATCAGTTCATAAGTTGAACCATACAGACTTAGGTACAGATTAAGGTATTACACGAGCCAATCTGGTTTCAAATCGAATGCTTCAATGAATTTGTGGTGTAATATGAGCCAATCAGGTCATAAGCTGAACCATATAGACTTAGATAGACAGATTAAGGTATTACACGAGCCAATCTGGTCTCAAATCGAATGCTTCAATGGATTTGTGGTGTAATATGAGCCAATCAGGTTATAAACAGGATCGTACAGTCTTAGAAAAAGTTCACGGTATTGCATATGAGCCTATCAGGTCTCAAATCGAATGCTTCATTAGATTTGTGGTGTAGTACGAACCAATCGGGTCGTAAGCGGGTCATATAGATTTAGATACAGATTATGGTATCACACGAACCAATCTGGTCTCAAATCGAATGCTTCAATAGATTTGTGGTGTAATAAATATCAATCAGGTTATAAGCGGAACAATACAGATTTGATACAGTTTAAAGTATTACACGAGCCAATCTGGTTTCAAATCGAATGCTTCAATGGATTTGTGGTGTAATATGAGCCAATCGGGTCATAAACTGATAATAAATTTAAAAAAATATATAAAAAAAATAATATATATATATATATATATATATATATATGTTTATGACTACAACTAAACCATTTAATTATATTGATAATACCACATGACTACTCGCTAAATTCTGTTCTTTTTTGTTATGATATTTGAGTAAAAACGATGATTATTGTGTTCGATTTTGCTGTGATGAAATATGTTTTCGAGAACTTCGAGAGGAGTAAAAAGGGTATGTACTTTGTAGCTTTTAAATAATTCTTGTTCTAATTACATACACTACACAACATGTTGAATGAATATTATAAGGTTTTGATAAACGGATAAGTAATTCCTCGCTAAAACATTGTCACATAATATTTTAGGTTTATTATATTCATTTATCGATTATTATAGGCGATCAGGAACGGTTGCATTTAGGTACGAGTATCGGTAAGGTGTCATATCGCTACATCCGGCACGCATGGCGCAACGAGGCGCGCGGTGGCAAGCGGTACGCAGTAAACTTTTCGCTGAACATGTTTTCTTAATTTGACTACAAACTTACATAAAATTATTGTCTCAATCAATCGGATATCATATTCATTAGAAAATGTAATACGCTTTCAATAATATTTAGTAGTATAATTTTGGGCACTTCTAGATCACCTGCAGTGAGTGAGGGCGAGTAGCCCGAACGAACAAAGGTGATCTAGAATGCCCAATATTATACTACTAACATCAATAAAACGCGACCAATTAACCTGGCGAGCCTTATGTCAAAATCCTCATACAAGTTGTATAAAATTTTGATATTAGGCTGGCTTTTGAAAACAGTTGGGTTATACGTGAAAACTTCGTCGAAACTACTAAACTTACATACACAAAACTCTTTGGTAAGATCTTGTGCCAATTGAATAAAAAAAGAACAGCGCGCGCTCGCTCCTGATTGGCCCTGCGCGCGCAGCTGCGCTCTCATTGGTTATTGGATGGTGGATGGATTGGTTTGGTTGGTAATTAACATTAACTTTCAAAATTGTACCATCCAAAATTTGAACAATTATTATAAATAAACTATTGTCAGCTTTTACTCTTGTTGTTTGACTAATTGCATTAGTGAAGATAAAGTAGTGTATGCAACTGCATATAACACGGGTATTAAAACACTCGTTACTATTATGAAACTCGCTGCGCTCGTTTCATAAACTCACACTCGTGTTTTAATACCCTTCATTATATGACAGTTGCATAAACTACTATTATACCATTCCCATTCTAAAAAGCGTATTTTATTCACTGAAAACAGTGAATAAAAAGCCCTTTTAATCACTGTTTTGGTGTTTGAATTTAGAACACACCAATATACTCGACCTTCATCTCAATACTATATGCATAACCTCCTTGCGCAAAATATACTCGATAACATGCAAAAACTGTTCGACATACAAACTCCTTGCTTGAGTTTAGAACAGTTTTGTGTTTTTCTTTGCTGTCATTAGTATCCAGAGCCATGAAAATATTATTAATTCTTCTTTTTTCTTCATTAAATGTCTATTTTCGCTTAAATCTTTCTCTTTTTCTCGTAGTCATGGTATAAAGTATAGTATGTAACTCTTAAATAAAGGACGGATTTATATCGAAGGCCATGAATCACTCGCTTCGCTCAGGATTCTAAGACTTGAATCACTCGCTACGCTCGTGATTCAATCATCATGAACCACTCCCTACGGTCGTGATTCACTCGTTAGAATCCTTTACTTGCTTGTGATTCATCTATGGCCCTCGCATTAAATCCGTCTTTTATTCACTAGTTGCATAATATACTATTATACCATTCCCACTCTAAAAAGCGTATTTTATTCACTGAAAACAGTGAATAAAAAGCCCTTTTAATCACTGTTTTGGTGTTTGAATTTAGAACACACCAATATACTCGACCTTCATCTCAATACTATATGCATAACCTCTTTGCGCAAAATATACTCGACAACATGCAAAAACTGTTCGACATACAAACTCCTTGCTTGAGTTTAGAACAGTTTTGTGTTTTTCTTTGCTGTCATTAGTATCCAGAGCCATGAAAATATTATTAATTCTTCTTTTTTCTTCATTAAATGTCTATTTTCGCTTAAATCTTTCTTTTTCTCGTAGTCATGGTATAAAGTATAGTATGTAACTCTTGAATAAAGGACGGATTTATATCGAAGGCCATGAATCACTCGCTTCGCTCAGGATTCTAAGACTTGAATCACGAGCGTAGCGAGTGATTCAATCATCATGAACCACTCCCTACGGTCGTGATTCACTCGTTAGAATCCTTTACTTGCTTGTGATTCATCTATGGCCCTCGCATTAAATCCGCCTTTTATTCACTAGTTGCATAATATACTATTTCACTTTAGTAGCTCAAACATGTAACCTACATGTTGTTGCTGCCTGAAATCAGTGAGCAAAATGCGATTTTGCTCACTGAGTGAGACAAAGTAACTTTTTAATTATTTTTTTTCAGAAAGCCGCGAATATCTTATTCAGCCTTGGGTTAATCATACAATTCGAAACATTCACACTCTATCTCTTTCCCGCCATTAGAAAGAGAGAGAGAGACAAAGACCAGCCCTTTCGAAGTTCCAATTTTGAATTCGACTTCAAAAACAAACACGTTCGAAATCTCGTACTAACTAAAGAAATTTTGCAAAAAGATAATTATGTCTTTTAATGTAATGTTTAACTTATTGTTGTATTTAAATGAAAATAAGTATATACTGCAAATAAAACTGATATTTAACCTGTAAATATTTATTTCTAGTTTCAATAATATTACGTAATATATTTTATCTACTAAAGTGTTCTCGCTGCTGAAGTGAAAAGTTATGTGTGTTACACGAGAGCAAAGTTTTTTGCATCTCGTGCCTTTAAATCTCTCGCCACACTCAGGATTCAACTTTAGAATCACTCGCTACGCTCGTGATTCAATCTTTGAATCATTCGCTTGCTCAGGATTCAAAATCAGCACTCGCATCAAAAAACGACTTTGCTCTCTTGTTGCACAAATAACTATTCTCTATTGGTTTTCGTTGTTATTGCAACTGCATGAGGTTCTGATCATGTCACAACGTATCCCAGTCGCTCCAGCCGCCGTACGCAGCTCGTCACTCCAATTAACCTGGCCGAATTTTTTCGGAGAGAGTTTGCTGATTGGCTCATGAGGCGCATGCGCCATTTTCAGCGTCACCGGACTTTTTTGGGGGCGGCGAGAAACTTAAAGACTCAAGCCGTGTGAAGCGATACACTGTTAGTAGTTTCTAGAGGGAGTGGCATTAGGGACTTGTGCGTGTCCCCGTTTTCTACCAGATTCTCCGAGGGATTCGGATCGGATCGAGGTCGTATCGGATCGGGCTAACCTGGCCGAAGCTCTTAACTTCTCAACAAGTATCCAATCCCGCAATAGCGGGATCCCGCACCATTTGAGTGGGGTTAGTAATGAGGGATGCGGATGCGATAAGTCTACACATGCAAGGATTTCGCGACTGAAAAAAAATGGAATTTGTAAATAAATAGGCTCGGACGTCTTTGTAAATATTGATTCGTCCCGGTATAATTTGGGAATGGAACAAGTTTCTTGTTTAATTGCCTGTTGGTGACAAACATCATCAGCAATAATGTTACAAACAATAACACTTATACAGATAGATCTTTTACTATTTTAGTGTGTCCACTTGGTATTTTCCGTCCATAAGCTAATGACGTTCAATTTCCATTCTCAGTAGATAATAAGTAAGTCAGGCCTCGCACAACGAGATAACATAATAACACCTGTCACAATATCACTAAATATAGAGGTCCTTGGCATGATAAAAATAACATGTATCAACACAAAGCATTCGTGAACACGCAGTTCCAAGTTATGATTGATCCACTTACCCTCATCGGCGTCCTTCCCCACTCCAAGCACGAAGGCACTCCTCATGAGGTGACCCATTCTCGAAAATTAGCCTACGATGCTGACTTTGTGCAATTCTTTATACTAATGTACAAAATAACTTTTAATAAAACTCTACTACATACGTAACACAACTACATAGATTAAACACCTTTACCAACACTACTAAAGACTTAAGAAAAGAAAAACAAAAACCGATGGATTATACCATAGATTACAAATTACCGCTCTAGTCGGCGTGAACGGTAAACGGCTACATCTCTGCTAAATAGGTTATCAATACACGCTTTCGTAATAGAAGAAAGCCAATGAATGTATCTTGTATCGTTACTACTGAATAAGTGATATAAACTGAGCGCTAACCGAAATTATAGTTCGCGTTAGGAAGGCGCACAGAGGGAACTGTGGAGTAGACAAACAGCTGCTAGTGTTAAAAATATTTTTTTAAAGTAAGTAAGTACCTACTTTTTGTTACTTTAAAAAATATTTTACTTTTTGTTATTTTTAGGTACTTATAAAAATGCTTTTTATTTATATGACTAGTACTTATTTAATTCGTTATTACTGTTCTTAGGGAAGTAATATTTTCACAAGTGCTATTTATGAAAGCTAATTGTTAGGAAAAGCTTACTTCATTTTGCCTGATAGAAACAAAGTAGTAGCAGTGACAACAAAAACTGGTTTTCGAGAAACCAAACCAACAATCTACTGAAAAATACTAGTAATTTTAAATAATTATTTGTTGTATTAATTGCAGATTTGCATCAAAATGAAAGCACTTGTAAAAGATGATGTGTCTCAAATGGAAATGGTAAGACTGTACACGAATGATAAAAAAAGAGCAACCAATGTTTCGGTATGTTGCTTAAATGGAAGAGCAGTCGCTCTGATAGTGAAAGAGTGGCTCAAGTCACCTGAAGCAAATCATCTTTTTTGTCATCATCAAATTAGTGAGATTAAAATATAATAACTTTTAACAAATGGTATCGGTAATGTTATAGCAAAACACAAAAATAAAAGCAAAACGTCTCTACAGCTCTTTCTGTGCAAGTCGTAAACTATTGACTCAGGCAAGGGAACAATGCCGAGTTATCTGTGCCCGCGCCGCGCGTGTCAACAGAAGCAGCCGCCTGATTGCGTCGCTGATACATGTCAGGCGATTAAAGCGGGAGCGCAGTGTAGTATTGACAAAAATATGTATAATCGCAAAACTCAAGGCTTTGTAGCATCCTGAAGGTTTTTAAAGATATGCTTAATTATATTTTTCTGCACTCATTACATATAGTAGGGGAACCAGGGTTCGACACCGGTTTTTGTCGCTAAAAACTAATATAGAATTTCTTTAAAAAATCTGGATCATGACAGCTAGAATACTTGATAGCAGCTAGAGTGCCCGCGACTTCGTTCGCGCGTACGTAGATTTAAATTCAAATCAAATTCAAAACAAATTTTATTAGGGACAAGTACAATATAAACATTTTACAGCTTTCTAGTACATAATATATCTACCTATTTTATTAATGTTAACATCTCTTATAGATTACCCAGACCGCTATAGTTCCACATCTGGTATTCCGATTTTTAAAATAAGTTATAGCCTTTATGTTGCCGAGGACTAATAGCTATATAACAAAAAAAATCATCAAAATCCGTCTAGTAGTTTTTGCGTGAAAGCCGGACAACAGACAGACAGACAGACAGACAGACAAAAATTTCAAAATGAATTTTTTTTGCTTGTGTTACTTGTATGACCCCTAGGAGTATTTTTTTTAGTTTTTATTCAATGTACAGAATTAAACTCTTATACAGTTTTATTATATGTATAGATAGATAGATATAGATAGATAGATATAGATATATAGATAATAGATAGATATGTATAGATTATATTATATGTATAGATTATAGGAAAACAATTCGAACATTGCATGGTGCCACTACTCTACCTAGTTATTACTATACATATAGGTATCCTAAACATAATGTAAACACTTACAATACGTAAAAATATCCTTTGTTGCACCATCTTCCAAAATAGATTTTAATGGTTTCTTTTGTCTGTGATTTCACAATTTATTGCAATGTTGATTTGAGTGTAATTACTGCAATAAGATAACGTAGGACATAATTAACGTTGTTTGGTATAATTAACTGTGTGATTTTTTATTATGAACTACTATTTTTCAGTGTGGAAAATGCGTTGCGTAGGTACTCGACAGAGTCTGGGTGAAATGAAATGATAATTATTTAGGGTAGTGGTGCTAGTGATCGACATGCTTTTCTTTTATTCATTAAAGATAAGGATCAACAACTGATTTTAGTCTTTATCAACAATTGAATGCAGACCAATTGCATCCTAGCGGTTATCCCGAAAAATTTGAAGCTGAAATAAATATATATAAAATATTTTATAAAAGGAGGAGCTCGATGGCGCAGTGGTTAAGGCGCCCGGTCTGGCGAGTGCTGAGGTTAAGCAACTTTCGCAAAGGCCGTCATCGGATGGGTGACCAAAAATGTATTATGTCGAGCTCCTCCGTGCTTCGGAAGGCACGTAGAGGCGTTGGTCCCGGCTGCATTAGCAGTCGTTAACAACCATCAATCCGCACTGGGCCCGCGTGGTGGTTTATGGCCCGTTCTCCCTATCCATCCATAGGGAAGGCTCGTGCCCCAGCAGTGGGGACATTAAATGAGCTGATGATGAACTCTAACTCACACTAGGCACTCTGGTTTATCTAGACTCGACTAAGACTATCGACTATTAGTGTACGTATTAACATTAAGAAAGTTGTATGACTAAACCTTTGTACAAAAATATGTATAATATGCCCAGTCTGGGTTTCTCAGGTCCTGTTTGGACCTCTTCCAAGGAGCTTCCTACAGAAGATGTTAGACGTTTATATAATAGACGTTTACAGTCCGGCTGTTTAGTTTTGTTGAACAAATAGTAGACAGACACATAAATTACACATAGTTAATTTAACTTTACTTATTGGAAAATACATAAACGTCACTCTTAAATAAAATTTTGGCAGAAATCGTACCTACGAGCTTTAAGCTTCAAAATAATTAAAAAATTTGGCAAGTCGTTCCTCTGTAAGACCATTCGGCTTTGGAATTCTTTGCCGGGCGCATGTGTTTCCCAGCTCCTATAGTCCCGGGTCTTTTAAGCGGGGCGTGAAACGGCATTTATGCAGGCCGTCATGAGTGGGTGCGCTTGTCACCGTGCTTGTTCCACGGTGAGGAGCGCTCTCATTATTTTGGACTGCATCGGCTGCTTACCATCAGGCAGGATGTGGTCACAATGACGTGCCAATATAAAAAAAAAAATCCGGAGTTACCGATTTGTTTTGGTTACTAGGTAACCAAAACAAATCTGTAATCTGTGGAATCAATGTAGGTACATTGATTCCACAGATTAGATAGGATCTATCAGGGTGCCTAGTGTGAGTTTTGTTTACTATGCGTATTCATTCGATTACGTTTACGAAAATTTAATTAGTATGGCATTCAAGCAGCGCCTCCTGGCGGCATACGAGAAGAGTTAAAATTTTACCATACAAATTCTCGTTTTCGTTTACGTGATCGAATAGCCAATGAAACTCGCACTATGCACCCTGTATGTAAGTACAGTCACGAGCATTAACATGTACCCACTTTTGACAAGTTTTGACTCTTATTCCATTGTATTAAGAGTTACAGTGTTTACATGTATGCTCCTACCTACGTATGTGTAGCGTATTATATATAATTCTGTAAAAAAGTGTAATTTTTTCTTTCACACATCATGTCTTTTATTTCAGTTTCCGCTATTTACTTTCTTGTCAATGACAAATATAATTTTAATAAACTTAACTCCCCAAGAACCTCTAAAGTATCGCAAATTAGTTTATATAAGAAATTCTCGTCTAGGTACTCCGCATTAAATGATTACCTTTACCTACGCCCGTGGGGACATACCCAAGGTTGTTGTTCTCGTTGTATGTCGACCGAGATAAATATGTTTTATGATTATAACTTGTTTATAATACCATCATACAAAATAGTGAGTCAATGAACACCAATATTTCAACTACTTACCTTCTTATCTAAGATAAAAAGATTTCCTTTTTTCCATAGACTCAGCAAATAATTACATTGCACTAATAAAGATTTAAGTTTAAATTTACAAACAGACACAAATGAATGGGAAAAACAGAACAGCATCCTTTTTGAAACCAAACAAAATCATGGTAAAATGAAACCCATTGGAAATGGAGTAGAATATAACAAAAATGAAAGGAAAAATTATTTACGGGCGATCTGAGGTCGGGAAGTGGAAGGGGTGGGGGGTTTAAGGGTAAAAAACGGTTTATCTCGATTTCTGGCAAAACTACAAGTCCTATGGAAAAAAGTTAAATGGCAAAGTTGTAGGTAATAAAAAGATCTACAACTTTTGTATTTACACTTTTTTCACATAACTTCAAAATTTATGTGAAAAATTTAAATAACCAAGTTTTTGGTTTTTTATTTTTATCTTTTACATTTTTATTTTCATTGCTGCTCCACTCCTATTAGTTCTAGCGTGATGTAATATAGCCTAAAGCCTTCCTCAATAAATGGACTATTCAAAACAAAAAATTTTTTTTAATTAGAACCAGTACTTCCTGAGATTAGAACGTTCAACCAAACAAACAAACTTTTCAGCTTTATAATATTAGTATAGATAACTTTCGTTTCTTTGCATTTTCCGAGAAAATAACAATAATTGTACCTATATATTTTCTTAAGAAAGAATATAAGCTTGAGTATAATAAAGGTTAATTGTAAGTAAATTGAACAAACCAAACACGCAATTATTTTTTACTTTTTAGTGCAATTTTTTATTTTTTGGAGTCGGTTTTATTTTTCTTTTTACCATTTTCAAAGGCTTCAGCCCTGGTCTAAAATGTCTATAAATCAACTAACTAATCAATTAATTCAATACCTAACCTACCAAATCCTGAAAAATGTATAGTACTTCAGTGTGGTTTAACTTTAAAAAAAAATTATGTAATATGAAACCCCGTACCTTAGAAATATTGTTATTTACGATGTAATCGGGATGCGACGCCGCCGGCAGCCAGCTCGCATGAAGATCCCGTGTCGCAAATTGACCCAAATCCAAGCCGGAAGGGCAGGTGGCGGGCCCGTAGTAATTTCACGCCTCATTAATTTCCTAATAAGCGGCTCTGCTTCGTGCCACGTGTATTTTGGTAACTAAACGTCTATTTATAAACGTTTTCATCTTTTTTCGGTGGAAAACGCAGTGTGCGCGTTGCTAGTTGCGGCACATATTTGTTACGGCTGTTAAAGACGACAGAAGATTGTAGCCTTGCATTATAACAATTAAATGGTACAATACAAACAAAGAAAATTGAAATGGAAAATTGAAATTGAATTGAAAGTTTTCTTGCCTTTTCCTAAACATTTTCCAAAGGATTTACAAAAGTTTAAGTTTCCGAATTAAATATTTCGTAAGAATGGAAAAAATTTTCACTATGAATCTTTGTTTAAAGATAGTCATAAACTTTCCGTTAAGTATAACTAACTGTGTGTAATTAGATTTATTGAAGCGAAAATTTTGTAGTTTTTATTTGCTGCCTGCCAAAACAATGAACAATTAACATGACATGTTGAAAAGATAACCTTATTACATCATAGGACTAGATATATTCGAATCCCGCTCGTGGAATTTTTTCAACACTATTTTCTTTTTTTCAAAATGTCACCATAACATTAAAGTTTGTAGCATTGTTGTGTTCCGGCAGCTAGAGATAAAATAGCCAGTGCCTCACTAGTTGAGGATCCCGGGTGAAGTGCGCTTCCATCATTGGCCTTATCATCACTTAACATCAGGTGAGATCAAGGCAATGTGCCTTACCTACACCCGGAAAAAATATTTAAAAAAAAGAACCTAGAACCTCTGGATGTCAGGCCGAGCGCTTAGCCACTCGGCCGCAGAGGCGTTTCAGAGTCTGGGGGCGATTTTTGAAACTCACCGGTGATCTCTAAATTAAAAATGACATGAATACGCTACGAAATGTAATAAGTTTTGAATTATTTACAATTTCATTATTAAGATACCTTTTCATCATCATCATTATCATCATCCGCTCATTTTATGTCTCCACTGCTGGGGCACGAGCTTTCCCTATGGATGGATTTATGGCCCGTCCTCCCTGGACGGGCCATAAACCACCACGCGGGCCCAGTGCGGATTGGTGGTTGTTAACGACTGCTAATGCAGCCGGGACCAACGACTTTACGTGCCTTCCGAAGCACGAAGGAGCTCGATATGATAAATGTTTGGTCACCCATCCGATGACCGGCCTTTGTGAAAGTGGCTTAACCTCAGCCCTCGCAGACCGGGCGAGCTAATCACTGCGCCATCGAGCTCCTCGTATACCTCCTCATACTCCTCGATACCTTTTGCTTACTTTTTAATTTGCTTTCTAATAGATAGCCAGGGCCTCAGTAGTTGAGGAATCCGGGTGAAGTGAGCTTCCACCTTCGCCTTTATCATCACATAGCATCAGGTGAGATGAAGGCTAAGTACTTACCCTTAAGATGTAAAAAAAATACAAATTGTGCATGTCGCACAGCGCACTTTGAGTCAAAAGGCCAATCTAGTTGGACAATATTTTTTGACACGATTAATTAGCACTAAGGGTGGTATCTATAGATGGTTTGTCTAAATATAGTAAAAACAGTAATAATTGCATTTATTGTTGGTACATTTAACGCTATAATACAAAACCAGTATAAGTTGACACTTGGTTAGAAGGATTTACTACGTGATAAGAGGCCAGCTTAAAATAGACATTAATTCTAAGACGAAGAACAAAGCCGAAATCTATATGGAAATTGGAAATAAATAAAGAATGAGTGGATAAAAATAGAGAATGATAATTTTATTCATTTTATTTTCGGGAAATGTTCATTTTAATATTTTTTTAGACTCCTTTGTTACTTATGTCGTAAGTTTCGTATTTCATCAAAATATATTCAAACAAACGCGATTTTATTTTTTGGATATTTATCCATTGTTCGTAGAACTCCCTTTTGAATATAAATATTACGATTTCTGAAAAATTATCTTAGCATCAGCTTAACTTAAAATATTGGGAAGGTTCCGCACCAGTCAGCACTTTCTAATTTACTTTGAGCAATACTACATGAATGAGACTACTACCTACATAAAAAAGTTGCAGCCATGGTAACCAGGTGAGTGATCTATTGTAAATCATCATCATCATCATCAGCAGCTCATTTTATGTCCCCACTGCTGGAGCACGAGCCTTCCCTATGGATGGATAGGGAGAACGGGCCATAAACCACCACGCGGGCCCAGTGCGGATTGGTGGTTGTTAGCGACTGCTAATGCAGTCGGGACCAACGGCTTTACGTGCCTTCCGAAGCACGGAGGAGCTCAAGATGATAAATTTTTGGTCACCCATCCGATGACCAGCCTTTGCGAAAGTTGATTAACCTCAGCACTCGCATACCGGGCGCGTTAACCACTGCGCCATCGAGCTCCTCATTGTAAATGTGAAGAGCGTTTGCTATGTTGATTGTTCTTAAATAAATAAACAAACTTCACTCCGCTACAAAAAAAATATTTTTAAGCATAATCATTGCCATTATTACGTCACTACCTCGTCCCCTTCATCATTTAGAAGGCCTTGGAATGTCCAATAATTTCCATACAGCTATTGAGATGGGCATCGAGGTCGCATCCATAGCAACCAGAGCCAAACATACGCATGGAAACAAGCAATTATAGAAGTGGAACGTAATGCCTTAACACGAAATCTACATAAATATTACAAAGAGGTAATTTTGTATGTAAGAATTATGGATAATAATGGATAATGGAAAGTGTCCTATGATAGGGAGAGCATTTCCAACATTTAACCGTAGTAACGCCTGGATGGCCGTGTGGTAAAACACTCGGCACAATCAGGCCCTTCTTTTTCTTCTTCAGGATCAGATCACTAACCGATAATCGATTTCGATTTTTTACCGATGTAATTTTACCGATTTTAACCGCCTCTGTAGTCTAGTGGTTAAGACCACCGGTTTAGACCCAGAGGTCCCAGGTTCGATTCCCAGCGGGGGGTACACCTTTGTGTACTCGGTTTGGTTGGTGGTAGGACTTGTTTGTCCGCCTGGCTAGCTACCACCATCTTATCTGAATATGTCGCCATAACATCAATGTTTGTAGCATTGTTGTGTTCCGGCAGCTAGAGATAAGATAGCCAGTGCCTCACTAGCTGAGGATCCCGGGTGGAGTGCGCTTCCACCAAATGACCTTATCATCACTTATCAGGTGAGATCAAGGCACTGTGCTTACCCGTAAATATAAAAAAAAAATATATACCGACACCATATTATTTGTTTTGCGAAACAAGAATAACTTACTGACTTTTTTTTACTTTTTAATTCAAATAAACCAGGGGGTCGACCGCTTAACTCTCTCGCTTTCGATCGCTTTGAAGGCGAGGGGATGAGGAGGCGTCATCTTGTCATTTCGAAAGCAATATGAAAGCAATATCGAAAGCTATAGGCTATAGCTTTCGATATTATTCGATATTATATTTCGATATTATATTAGAAAGCGAGGTGAGGGCCTCGCCTTCAAAGCGATCGAAAGCGAGTGTTACGCGGTTGGGGGGCTGGGGCCTAACACTGGCAACTCTATCTGGCTGCAAATAAATAAAAATACCAGTTGAATAAATCTAGTTTTGCTTATCTACTCCTTTTGCCTGTTTTACTAAAATCTAGCGTAGCTTATGGACCCCATTAATCCGTAAGTGCTCAGGGCCTCCAATAGGTTTTAAACCTTTTAACCGCCGGAAGTTCTGTCAGCAAATCGTGCCCCTAGCGCCACAGCCCTTCTCAACTCTATAAAATTAGTGATGGGCATCATCTTAGCGATTATTTTATTTTAAGATGCGTTTTGGTGAAAATACCTTGTATATATTTGCAAAATAAAATGTTTTCAAACAAATAAGAACAGCACACAATCATTTCTAGTCTAACCAACAAATATGAGATTGCCTAAAACATAACTTATTTTAATTTTAATTCTCCAGAATATCGATATTCGCAAGCCCTATTTGACCTTGAAGTGGTGGTTCGTCATGTATAGTTGACCCCGGCGCTGACACAAGCGTTTTTTTTGTTTTTTAGTGATGAAGGTAAATCGATAAAATCATTTCGATATTTCGGTTTTAAAAGTATGTATGGAGGAATACCAACTACTTATTAATAATTAAGCAAAAATAAGTTGGCAAATACAAGTTTTAATTACAGAAATTTGGTATTTTTATAGTAGGTGATTACTATGACAGTATAACTTATTTCAACTAAATAAGAAATGAAGGAACCAAATTCGATTAAAATGTGTTTTTACAGCACTGGCCATGCACTATTTTGTTCGCTTCCATTTTCTGATTTAGATTCAAGCTCGTGTTCATAAACTAAACTAATAGAAGTAGCCAAGTGAGATATTCATTTTATTAAATAAATCATTACTGAAACTCAATTGTCACATGTAAGTATTTTGTTTATTTAAATACAATATTCATTCTTAATATTCCACCAACAGTTGCAGTCCCAAAGAGGGTAGCCTTTTGCAGTATGCCGCCCATGGTGTATTTGTGAAAACTGATATTTATTTAAACCTAAAAAAAGACATATCGCACCAATAATATTCGGGTAATATGCTTAGTTTGAAGAGTGGTGTGAGTAGGGTTACGCTTCGCTAAGAACTTTTTACACCCTTTCTATTATGCAAAGCCTAGATAATCTGGGAACAGGGCAAGCGAATAATGAGGATGACGTTATTCATATTTTCATCATACGATAAAATTATCAACTTACCCTCACTATGCCAAACTGCCGTCCATCTATGACGTCATAAGCGGTCACTTATTCCTGACTCCGGCGCTAGCGTATTATATGAAAACGTTGTCTATACCGTACTGCTAGTGATGCGCAAGTTATCAAATATTTGTGGTTTTCTATCGTCGTTTATTTAGAATTAATACAGCATTCTAGCTAAAATAATTAGTCAAAATAATTCATAGTGATATAATGATCATTCGGGGTTGAAATCTGCATAAACTAAAACAATATTCCACATTATTGACATAATTATTGCCATGTTGGTTAGATTTTACTACAACACTATGGTCATTTATTTATGACAGTGGCGCTGGGGTCCTTAGAAAATATTACTTTCTGCGACGAGTAATTTTGGTGTTCGTTTTTTTAACACAACAGATATAATAGGTGTGTAATGAGGTCCGAAGTTATTGAAATGAAACAATATGTTCATAAGCTTGGATTTTTCATTATAATCATTCTCATTGAGTATCTAATTCTATAAGTAAATAACGATAAAACTTCAGTCATGTATAAATGACTCGGGCGTTAGTGCCCTTAAATCCCGCTGTCAAGTATACGCGACTGCGGCGGTTAATGGGTCATATCACTGTTATAATTTTAACTGGTATCGTGCCCAGGGCCGTCTAAAGACGGCCAAAGATACCAGAAGGACCCGGGTTCGATTCCCAGCTCGGGCAAAGTGTGTTTCGTATTTTCGATGCTAGCCCGGGTTTGTGTTCACCAACCCGCATTGGCAGCGTGGTGATTAAGACATTCCCATTAATTGTAGTGATGACTTGATTTCAATGATGGAGGCCTTTGCCCAGGTGGTAGTCATAGACTACTTACTGTACTTTAACCGTAGTTATTATTACTTAATTTGAGCTTTAACGCTGCGCTGTAAAAGAAAAAAGAAAATATATGCCCTTGTTAGCGATACGGTATTGACATTTTTGCGGGTTTAAATTAAATTATCTTAATAAATGGCTTCGCGTTTACCATTTAGCCAATTTCAAGTATTTCTTATTATTATAAGGGTACAATTGTACGGTAGATAGAAATTAAAATGGAGTCTCACAACACGTGTTATTACGGGAAGAACTCGGGTGAAACGAGCGAGTTTAATTGTTGTAGCCTTTATTAGTGCATGCCTAAACTGATGAAAAAGGCGTGCTACTAATGGTTTTTACGTATAAACTACGTCATTGCCATTAGCTTTCCACATTTACTTGACTATTTTATTTTGACACAATTTTATCGTTATTTGTTTGACATAAGATTGAAATCCAGTAAAAAGTTGAGAAGGCTGGTTCCAGAGCAATGAATACCGTCGCACTGTTGCTTAATTCTTTAGCTAACAGTTCGGCGTGATTAAATATTTAGCTAAATAAGTTTTTCATTGGTTTTAAATATAATTTCAATTAGGTACATTTGGTTCAAATTATGGTGGCATCTATTAAAAAATGCCACAAAAAAAGAAGGGGTTAAGATTTCTAAAAATCTTTTAAAGTAAAACAAATTTATTAACATTAATAACTTACATGCTAAGTTAGTTGATTAATCACTACATAGTATAAAACAAAGTCGCTTTCTCTGTCCCTATGTCCCTTTGTGTGCTTAGATCTTTAAAACTACGCAACCGATTTTGATGCGGTTTTTTTTAATAGATAAAGTGATTCAAGAGGAAGGTTTATATGTATAAATACATGCATTTAGTATCAGCATTGCACCCGTGCGAAGCAGGGGCGGGTCGCTAGTTAACAATAAAATCAAAACAGATACAGTAAGGATCAAAACTGAATTGTTGTTATAATTATACAATCTCTTTGTTTATAAGTATAATTAATTACTAAATGCATTATTTAATTCTAGGTAACACTAGATAGCCCAACTTCTGCAAATAAGTAGGTGTTAGGCTCAAAATATGGTTCTAGTTCCCAAGAACTAATATATACATCTATGAGTTTTTCGTCTCTGCAATGTGCAACATTTTCTGAAACAAAAATAGTTTTTTTTTAAATCATATACAGTGTTTGTTTAATTGAGACAGTATGGGAAAGTCCTAAACCATAAGAAATAAGTAAGAAAACTGTCTTAGGAACCATCTTTTGTGAAAACAACTTTTTTACTTTGAAAGCCAAAGATCGGATGATCGGATGTTAATGATGGTAGTTGTTGACATTGAATGGGCGCCTTTGGCTTTCAAAGTAAAAAAGTAAATAGTGTTGAATAATTTCGGCGGGCTGGTTAGAACCACGAAAGCTCAATTGGGAGAGCACCTGACCCGGTATGTCCGAAGGGGGCAGGTTCAAATCCTGCTCGTGAAAATTTTTTCAACGTTTGTGTTTTTGTAATTTGTTTCGCAACAAAATGTGCGTTAAAATTATATTTACAAAACAAAAACAGTTAAAATTGATTAAAAAAAAATAATGCGCATCGGAAGAAAAAACCGGAGCAGCAGAAGTTGGTCAAAGGACAAAGGGCAAAAATGTTTGGAAGCTGGTACACCCCTTCAATAGCGAAAACATATATGTCGTTGGATAGGTATTTTTAACTGGAACAACATTTACTATGACAGCTTTGTTGAAATGTTTGTCCGTTCTGAGTTATAAGTATTAAGAATAAGGTAAAAAGGGATATCTATAATATTGTAATATCTTAGTGTCTACGGGAAAATAACATCAATATCGTTATATATTATGTATTTCGTAATTATCAATTGAAATATAAAGTAAACATCACGTAAACACATAAGTAAGTACTTTGTGTCGGAATACAAAGAAAACTTGGTTGTTTGTGTTTAACACAACAAACGTTATACAAATATAAAAACTTCATATAGAGTGTTATCTAAAATAACGTCATTTAGGAACATTGCCGGCGCAGAACATTGCTGCCCGGAGAAATTCAGTTACTAGCCGTATTACCTTCTTATTGTTTATCATCATAGGATCGGTCGTAAGCGGCTTGCGTGCAGCGCCTTCCGGCGACCTTAAACAAAGTCGTCGGCCCACATTACAGGTGGACGTCCTACGCTGCGCTTGCCGGCTCGTGGTCTCCTCTCGAGAACTTTCCTGCCCCACCGGTCAACTGTTTTCCGTACTATGTGCCCCGCCCATGCCACTTGTTTATCATAGTCAAACTCGTTTTTATATTTGTTTAACAATTAAACACAAACAACCAAGTTATTTTTGTATTCCGACACAAAGTACTTGTGTTTACGTGGTGTTTACTTTATATTTCAATTGATAATTACGAAATACATAACATAAAACGTCGTTGATGTTATTTTCTCGTAAAGATTACAATATTAATAGGTGTTCATTTTTACCTTATTCTTAATACCTACAACTCAGAACGGACAAACATTTCAACAAAGCTGTCATAGTAAATAAGACCTATTCAACGACATATTTGACTTTGCTATTGGAGGGGTGTAGGTACCAATCTGCACATTGTCCAATGATAATTTTTTTCATACAGTTTGTTCCTAATCTGTATGTGTTTGTTAATAAAACTGATGCAATAGATGTTCAGAATAGCCTTAATCATGCTGTGTCAACTCGATCTTAGTGTCCTATTAAAGGGCCACTACATTAACACACAACATCTACTATAAGACAATAGAAATTAATAAAATTACCTGTAACAGTTTGCTTAAGTTCATACTCTTTGTGTAGAGAGACTGATATCTTACTGACTGTTTTGGAGATTCTCTCAGCTGTCCAGGTGTGTATCACAGGGTCTTCACTTGTTTGCATCTTCGCTAATGCTTGTAGTTGACTATCTATAATTTTAACTCCTGAAAATATTTCATCATAATCTCAGTCAAAAGACGTCCACTGCTGGACAAAGGCCACCCCCAAGAATCTCTACAATGACCGGTTTTGTGCTGCTCGCATCCAGCGGCTTCCCGCGACCTTCACCAGATCGTCGGTTCACCTTGTTGGGGGCCTGCCCACACTGCGATTTCCGGTACGCGATCGCCACTCAAGGACTATTCCGCCACAGCGGCCATCAGTCCTGCGAGCAATGTGCCCTGCCCACTGCCACTTGAGCTTAGCAACTCTTCGGGCTATGTCGGTTACCTTTGTTCTTCTGCGGATCTCCTCATTTCTGATTCAATCACCCAGAAAAACCCCAAGCATAGCCCTCTCCATTGCTCTTTGAGTGACCTTGAGCCTTTTTATGAGGCCCATAGAGAGCGACCATGTCTCATTTAGACACCATTTACACATTTACACCATTTGCACATTGATTTGATTTAATGTTTATATTGACGTTACATTTAATCTCCTTGTGACCAAGGACACTGCAAAGGATTCGAAACAACAGTATAAACTTTGAATCAAACTAAAGGTTAAAATAAACGCAAGTAGATCCGTAAAAGTAGTTTCATTTCAATGTGTATATTTTGATTACCAGGATAGTATACCTTAAACAACGCTAATTCAGTTAAGTTAAAAATAACAAAAATCTCACCATCAACAATATTCTTCAAACTGTCCAATGCTTCACCAAGACTTTCCATAAGTGGTTTGAGTTGATTTGGGTAATAGTCATCATCGCATTCATACAATTTCAAAGCCAAAATAGCTCGGCCAAGTTTAACTCCCTTGTCTTTTATTCTTCCCCAATCATTGAGTAGCCCATGCAAATTAGACACATGAGTAAAAACTGTTTTTGATATACCTGGATAGTCTTTATTTGGTGTTGAAAGCTCTGAAACATGTAAATATCACATAATATTATAATTGTCTTTAAAGTACATTAGTGTGAAATTTAGGTCTGTGAGCAGATGCTAGATGCAAATAGTGTGTAATAAAAAACATAACGGGATGCATTGAATGTCTCAGAATCAGAAACTGTCAATCAATAGCAAGACATGCAGGAGCTTAATAGTTAAGTAAACAATAAAATTTAATTTATTATTTAATTGGAGTTAACCCCAACCACCACCGTGAGTCCACAACCACAATTATTATGTTATCTGAAGAAAAAGGAAAAGCTTTTGAGGTCAATAATGTTTGTGATGAAGGCTTAAATTGAATAAATTATTTGACTGACAATATTGAGGAATTTAAAGGTAAATTCATGGGGCGTCCAGTCTTATTGCCTGCAGACGTGTTTATTAAGTTACATCGTTATGCTATAGCAATTCTCAACATAAATATTCTAATATTATCGTAGTACTTACCTCTCGGAACAAAATTATAACTAGCATCAGTTTTAGAAGGAGTTTCAGACATTTTTAGAAATCAATTTTGGTTTATTGTTTAATATTACTATATAAATTTTCCTAACCGCAAGCATTACCTTTTTTATGCCATGATAAATTTAGTAACTACAGTATAGTATTTGTACAAGAAACAAACAATCACAGAACACAAACAATGTTTGTAAACAAACAAAGAAACAACTTTTTTTTTATTTGTTTTTATTTTGTTGATGGCTTCGTGCGAAGAAACAACTTCCTTTTTAAAGATTCTTGTTATTTTTATGTAATTGACGAAGGAATCTAGTTCATACAACCTAACTTTTAAAAATACAAGATTTGGTTCATAATAATTAGTGATAGATAATGAATGATAGATAACAAAGTAAATTAAACAAAACATTTATAAGAAATCGTAGCAATTTCAATAACCACTAATTATTATAAAAAAGTAAAGGGTGCCGCGCGAAATTTCGAAATTTTACGAGTTTTAAGTCACTGGTGTTAGGCGCTGAATAGGTCATATACATTAAAAGGACTAGTGTAAGTTAGCTTGATCCTTTCACAAGGCCATGGTTGTCTTGGAATTTGAAACAAATACCCAGAAACTACATAAACAATACGTAAAAGTAATGATATCTAAAAACTTATTTCTTCAGAAACTTTGTAAATATAGCACAAATGAAACAATGATCAGACATCAAAATGTTTGTATTTATATTCCGCAGGCCACTGTTGTCTTATTTTTCAATTAAAAAATATGAATATGAAAATATTAAGATTTTTATTATTTTTTACCCAAACGCCTATGATTTTACGAAAGTAAACATTGCCCTAATTAAATCACCAGCCTACTCTGTACAGATATTAGTGTGCGTGCGCATTCGTAGTCGTGCGCCGTTGTCACACCACTGCCACGCGCCACTCGCTCGCTATCATAAAGAAACTTAAACTCGCAGTTTTGCGTCCGCGAAAAATCAAGCAGAAAAACGTAAAATCTTTTCTGTCACTGTGTCAATTTGAGTTTTTGAACGAGACTTCGTGGCGGGATAGTGAAGAGTCATGTTTGCGGCTTTGTTTTATTTTCTAAAAGTCGAATATTAATGTGAAATAATGGTGGATTATTAACCGTTAAGGGGGTGCAGTGCGGACGCAAAACTGCGAGTTTCAAGTTTCTTTATGTTTATGTTGGCAAATGAAACAAAACAGTGCAACGTCACTTTTCAAATTCTCTCAAGAAGTCCGTCCGAGGACTTAGTAAAGCCCCACATCTTTACTGAGATACCCGAGGGATTGGGGAGTATATCATTTCTCACTTCTCATTTCTATTATCATTCATCATCATCAACTAAATTCAGCTGAATACTAATAGAATTAAGAAACTAATGACATGGCAGCATGGTCGATGACCTTAGCCGGTTCCTCAGGGAACAAACTACACTTTAAAAAAAAAGTTTTTGATCTTTTTGACTTAATGTGAAATGTCAGAAAAGCGCAAACCAAACACTGCCTCTGCCTGCTTATTTATTCCACATAAAGCCGGATAGCCCTGAACTGAGGCATTCCACAATAAAATACTAAGTCGGTTTTGTATTAATAACTTGGTATTGTACAATTCATATTGTAATAAAAAGTCGAAAGGACTAAATTACTGTAAGCTATGGCTGGTCCAATTCAGGATGTCGTTGAAGAAGATGCAGCAGATTTGCAATTCCCTAAAGGTACTATATCACCCAGTTATCTAGATGTATCAATATACCTAAAGCAATGTAGTAGTGGATTTGTAGATTTAAGAAAGTTTTATTACAAGTAATGATTAAGGTTATCCGGCAGCTTATTTTCGTGTAACCATAATAAAAACATTATTTTATAACTTCATAAGTATTTGATAAAGAAACAAACTAGACGCAGTGCTTATTATGATGTGTATTTTGTTTCAATATAACTTTAAATAAATCTTCAGTTCAACCTAGTTATCACTTGTGACATCACTAAAGAATATTTCTATCTGTTTGTTTGCTTGTATAGTTAGTATTAATTAGTTAAAGCTCTCTCAGATTCTCTCTAAACTTAGGCATATCTTGAATACGTTGCTACCAAGATTGATAGCAACACTAACAAGTATAATATTTTCCAGAATTTGAAAATGCTGAAACTCTGCTTATATCAGAAGTTGACATGTTGCTTGAACACAGAAAGGCACAGAATGAGTCAGCTGAAGAGGAACAAGAGTTCTCTGAAGTGTTCATGAAGACTCTAACATACACAAATATGTTTAAAAAGTTCAAAAATAAAGAAACTATAGCAGCTGTGAGGAAGTAAGTTTCATTAATGTGAATGATTTGATTGATTTTGAAATAATGTAAATTAAATAATGGTGTATGAAACAAGTGATTTAATCTTGTTGGCTCTATTGTTGCAGTTGACCAAATTGAACTTTTTTAAATGCATAAGACAGCATTTTACATAATTAATAAAAATAGTTTATGACAGAATTTAGTCCTGTTGTTTACTCTGCCACATCAGCAACCTAGACATTTGCTTTTATAAAAATAAAAGTTGTTAAATTTATCCTCTTGTTTACAGCTTATTACAATCCAAGAAGCTACATAAATTTGAGGTGGCGAGTTTAGCGAACTTATGTCCTGAGACACCTGAAGAAGCAAAAGCTTTAATACCGTCTCTTGAAGGAAGATTTGAAGATGAGGAACTTAGAATATTACTGGATGATATACAGACAAAAAGAAGTTTACAGTATTAGTATAATCATATTTTACTTAAAAATTAATTAACAATAATGACTGTATTGAACATAGTTAACCCATTCAATGCCATGGGTGCAAATGAGCATCCAACGAGTACTATTTTACATTTTATAAACTTCATAATATTGAAAATGTGAGAGCCACAAAAAAATCTTGAAATTGAAAAAGGTAAAAAGAAGCTCCATTATTATGATAATAATAAAAGATCTTATTTTTTGAAAAAGCTGTGAATAATTTTTATTTGTTCACTAATAGAACTGCCTTAGGATTAAGAAATCATTAACTTTGTGGAAAGAGAAAACTCTTAGTGCCAAAAATTAATTAGTAGGAAAGGTTTAAAAAAGGCTTTGGAGTATCTCAATATCTTTATAAAGCAGGTTGTTTTAATTCAAAATAATTCTTCATAATTAAATTAAGTTGAAAATAATAAGAAGAAGATTCAATCATTAGTGCCTGATAAAGGATATGAATGTATTAGAATGGATTTAATAAAACTCGAGACTCGAATGCTATGGACATTACTATCTTCATTATTAATCAATGTATACAAGTTTTTCGTCATGTTAGATAAGTTCTTATTACAAATAAAGACAAGAAATAAAAAGCTTGCATTAAATCAGTCTGTATATTGGATATGTCTGCAATACAGCAAGATACATTACAGTGAAAACAGATAAAAGTGATAAAATATTGGAAACAAAAATAGTAATTAGAATTTCTTCTCTGAAACAAAACTATAATAAAACCATTCTTATCATTACTTAAAAGTAGATATTGATGTTAGTTAATGCCTTTAACTAAACAAGCCTTTTGTTGAACATTTCATGTAAAAAAACTAAACGTTTTCTTAATCAATAAACCTCAACAATTTTAGTTAACTAAACTCAACAATCCTCGATAATTTCCTTATTTTCTAATTTTGTCGCCTAAACATTACTTGTTAACAAGATGCTGAACAAAAGACTTGTTTGAATAATAAACTTATCTCAATGGGCACTTTTGGTTTAGTTTAATGTTAGTATTTAATCTAATATCGTAGTAATAAAAATTACAAACTTATTATTCATCTAAAAGCAAACATTAAAATAATATTAACTGTCTATAAAAGAACTATCAAATCTAAGGTCCTAGCAACATTACTTTTATGGTACACCTTGCATGGTTCCTATCCTGAACATATAAAAATATCTTTATGTACTTTAAAAACATTTACGATTCCCCTGCAAAGATGTCGGAAGCCTTCTATTGTGATGGTTAAGAAGGGAATGAACTTAACAATCGTCTATATTTAGGAATCGCACTCGTCATTCTGTATTTACCTTTCAATTAACAGGGACCATTTTTATAGCACACATTTATTAATAGCTAATAATTTTCGGGCCACTTCGCTAAAAATTACTAATCCTTAAATTAGGTAACGATTTATTGGGAGAAGCTTACACAAACCCTAAATTACAACCTGGACCTGTGACATAAGTCTAAAGTATCGTATAATTTTAGTAAACCATAACTTCATTTGGTTTTTCGAGTGGAGGAGGGTCACATGGAAGCTGACAGGAAGCAAGCCAAATATAACCACTAAGCCTAAATTGATACAGATATTTGTCATTGACGCAACTGAAAATGCTCATTAAAAAGGTATATCGTTTACAATATCCTACCTACAAGTACCTACACAGATTTAGGGCCTCTTTCACCATCTACAAGTTCCCATTAGCTTTTACTTGACAGATAGTCCATACAAAACATTCACTTTAACTGCCAAGTATCTCCTAATCAGACATTGTGAAACAGGCCCTTAGAGTAACAGAACTGGGCATTTAAACAGGTTTTCCGCTAGTATATTTTTACATTACACCTAGATATTGCACTTATTCCAGACACTTACAGACATTCGGATTTTAAATACTGGCTCGGTTTACTTCCATGTTAATATTTTGCACAGTGTAATTACAGTGTACAAATAAATACATTATGCACTGTACGAACACGACTTGAAACGATAGTCGAAAGAATCACATTTATATAATTATCAAAATAAGTTGATGCATTTTTTACTGGGCTGTCAATGGCTTCGTATGCCAAATGCTTGTAAATTTCTATCATCATTTCACTCTGCCATTGATCTGTTTATTGTAGCAAGAACACTCTGATCTTTTGTCACAAGTCATCATTTACTATACAGACCTAATACGCTACTCAGCACCGTCGGTAACACTTCACAACTCGTAGATACTGCTTCCTTCGCGCTGGACTCACGATGATGTATGACGATCCTCAAACCGTGGAAAAGCAATATCGCAAGTTGTGAAGCCACAATCAACATTCAAATTCAAACGTTTCACTTACTTATTACATTCATTTACTGAATAATCAATAGATACTAATATACATAAGCAACTGGAAACATTAATCAATGTTTACATTTCAAATTCGGCATTTATCATAAGTGTGGCTCATGATATATAATTTTGATTTGAGCAATGACAAGATTCAAAATACTCTATGATCCGATCCAAAGGCGAGCCATCCAAAATATATATTCGCCGTAGTTTATTTAATACAAAATGTTAAAAAATAATTGAATACGTCCAAAAGCAGTTCTAACTATGTTTATGTAAGTCGTCAACATTCTATATTATCAGTCTCGATGTTCAAAATGCATTTTGGCCAAATGAGAGATCCAGCTGACATGGTCCATCTATTCCTTGATTACAAAGACACAATACCGCACAGTGCCCATAACACCCGATACAGGTACTATGACATACAACTAATTTGAGGGGAAAATATTTAAAACATACGTCATAATAATATAAAAAGTTATGTACTATCAAAAATTTTGGAACAAAAAAGTTTAAACATTATTATGCCCTAAATTAGGAATACATATAACAGGCACTTTATAGACTCTAATTGTCAAGATACCTGTATCAAAGTATGAGTAAAGTTTTAAAATTTCAGTCTATTTTCTTACATTCTTTTTTTTTTATCAAATCCGACAAATTTAAAGCTCTTTTACATTAAAAATCTGTTTAGAATTTTATTACCAATGACCATTCATTTGTTAACTCTGGCCCATCTAAGGTATTTGGTCCAAGGTAATTTGTTTAAATTTTTTGACAATAAACAAAACTATGTTGAATTTATATGAATGCTGTATATGTACACAATTTTAATTAATACATAAAATGAGATCAATTATATATATTCCAGTCATATAAGGATAAGGTATGAATGATAAAAAAATGTAACTAAAATAATCATTACAAAAGTAACTTCAACATAACTATTGTACCCATTAAAACATACTCAGTGCATAATCTTACATATTCACACACCTCAGAATACTTTCTTAACTCGTTTGGTTCAATTTAAGGTGACATTTAAAATTGCTTTGGTTCTGAGTACAAATCTTGTGTCACTCGGCGCAGTTCGCTTAATAGTTTCAATGTCAAAAACGGTTTACAATACAAAGGGATATTTTCAAGTTCACTCGCTTACATTTGAAATTGACGCACCTCCTAATGCCCAGTTTCAAAGGACATATCAAGTAAAGAAATAATTGATTATTGTCAGAGTATGAAGAATGACCAGATTCAATCAAAATTACATGAAAGGTCTAGTTTTCTTCTCATATTAGTCTTGGACAAAGCATTTGTTACTTTTTATATATCACTATGATCTATGTAACATCTTTAACAAATGATTTTATATTTTAAACACAAATAGAAGTCAAGTTCATTAAGAAAACAAATAACTAAAGATAATTTGAAATAGAGTTGTGCCAAAATTATTGTAATAATATTAATAAAGTAAGTGCCTTTTAATGTAATGCTAATTCAATTTTTTAAACCATTCTTTTAGAAAACAGATAAAAGTGGAGTTGAGTTTTAGCGACAAAAATAAGACTTAATTTGAGTTTTTTTTAATGTGGACCACTACTATGGCTAGGATAATTTTGGCAAAACTCAATCCAATTAAAACTTGAAACAATAGACATCTAAGTAAATAAACAAAATGCCATCAGAATAATCGAACAGTGAATCGAATAGATTGTGTCTAGTCGTTCAACGGTTATTATGACAATGCAAAATATGATTATATTCAACAAACCATTGTATTTATATTTTGAAAAAGAAAGTGTTTATGTTTAAAAAAAAAAGAGCAAACAAACTTTTTGCGATAAGTAAGACACTTATCATTGGCAGACTTTTTTATCTTCTATAGAATATAATGTCTATGGGCCAAGGAATATGAGGTATTATTATGTAAGCAAACAATTCTGCGCCACCCAATTAATCATACTAGCTTACCGAAATGTAAGTTAATTTACATAATTTTTACATAGGTTTCTGAAATGTAACTAACCCGTTGTTACATGTTATAATATAATTGAAATATTGTCATTGTGTACACAGTCATTACAAGATTTAAAAATAGTGTCAAATGCAAATCAATCAATGATTTGATACACAGACAAATTGTCTATTTTGTGGTATAACAACATGTACTTATATGACAATGTATTTGGGACAAAACAAAAATTATGTATAATATTTAAGTCATTAATTTCAAATATAACTAACTATACTATCGTCAATGCTAAGATAATCATTGCAGAACAATAAATGAAGAGTCGAATAGGTAAATATAATTATTTATACAATCTTCTTGATGTAATCAATATACAATAGGTTTATAAAATAATTCTTACTGAGAAGGTGTTGAGAATTTGTTTCTCCAACGAGCGGGTCTCGGTATTTCTAACAATTTGATGTATATTTGTAGCATTAGACCAATTTGTCTGTGTACACCAACTACTGCGATGCCGATAAGAAACTGTTACAAGTACGTACGTATATGTGTGAAAGAGTCGATGCATTCGTCGTACGCAGCGGGATGCTAGTTGCAGCTTTGTTTACTGTTTCTGTTAATTACGATCAATTAATAATAACAGTTCACCATTTACATATGTATCATCCTTACGGGTTGTTAGCAATATACTTTTCCAAACAAACTGTAAATAACGCTTGTTAAATAGATTTGATTGAATTAAGATTTTATTTCTTCTATTGTTCCTCCAAGTTATTGAAAAGGCAGAGCGAGCGACATTAATCTTTAAATGGATTATTTCGCATTTAAAAATAACAAATTTAATTAAGACAGCATCAAATAACTGAGCAACATAATTGAATTAAACAGTTGACAGAAGCAAACAAACCGTATGATAGGAAGCTTTTTTCAATGCAAAAATAAAGTTCGGTCGATTTAAGAATATAACGCTGAGTCACCACATAAACTGCAAAACACTGCGTCCGACGAATTCATCGAAACTTTACATTTACAAAAACGTTGGCATAAGAAAATACTGAGTGGACGACGTGCCTGTAACCCGGTGGGGCGTCGTGATCAGTGGGGCGAGTGGGGCGAGTGGGGGGCGGGGTTTAGCGGCTGGAAGGCGGAGCCGAGCGACGGGCGCAGAGTGAACCCCGCCACGGCCGGCTTCATGAGCGGGGCTTCTGCGCGCGTACCCTCGCCCGCTTTCAAGTTCACCTGCACAATGAAATAGTCCATTTATTCTCTTTCTCTTTCCTCACAAGGTAAGGGTGCGATCTTTAAATATCACTGGCGATCTCGAAATTAAAAGTGACATGAAATACACTATGAAATATTATATTTTCTGCATTATTTACCATTTGATTATTAAAATCGAAAAATTTCGAGAATTTCGAATGTTACCAATTACTTTTAATTGATATGCGACTATTAGTCACCGGTTCAAAAATTGTCCTCCTGGAACCATAAGCCTTACTGCACCGAATAATTAGGTATGATGACGCCCAGTTCATTCATTAAATTAGGTAACTTACACCTATACAAATTCTATTTAAAAACAAACCAACAATAACAATAAAAAATGAAATTTCTCAATAACAATAAAATAAATATAAATTAAAATACAAAAAGACATACATGCCATATTATAAAATGAAAAAGCAATAGCATATTGTGCTATCGTTTTTATCCATCGTAAAAAAATATTATTAGAGTTAATTAATTAACAAACAATTTTTTTACTTACTTTTTCACAACCGTCTGGTGGTTCGCGCGCTAGAAAGCGGTTGATTTGTGGTGACGTTCCAAGCTTGGAGCCGTCCAGATCTGGAGATGAGCAAACGCTGCCACCTGAAAATTATATTTATAATAGAACCATAGCACAGTACCGCAGCGTCCCGCTACTAATTCCGTCACTAGTCTAAAAACATAACCAAACCATATAACTTTTTAAACTATCAATGGTCACATAATTATTATTAACAGAATAATTAGAATAATTATTGTTGTATTCGAGTACATCCGTGATTTTCGCTCATGTAACTGTGCAGATCTATCATTGGATACTCAAATACAAGTTACAACCAGAAACATAGAATAATCTCATCAATAATAATTATTATAACCAAACCAAACAGTAACTGACTTCTATGATGCTATATCATACAACAATTCTACTGAAAAACTGAAAATCAAAATTATCTCAACTGTCAACCAACACAAGTTCTATGGTATACTTATCTATCTATCGGTAAAGCTTTGGATATCAAACTGGACATGCTAGGGATGGTAAGACCATAGAGTGCAGTGTGCACAGTGTCTATGGTACATACGGCTTCACATCAGACTATCACAACTGTCAAATTTCCTCAATAGATTTTGAACTTTATGTCTATAGCATAAAGTTGAAAATTTATTGAAGCAATTTGACAGTCTTGGGTAGTCTTCTGTACATTGCGGGGTATAGCTAAATACTGTATTGGTTATAGACCTGCAGCCAGGAGTTCCGCGGAGCCATCGCTGGATAGGGATCCTCGCGATGGTGGATCTATGCCCACAAAAATTTATATTGTCTATTTATTAACTTATTACATAATTAAAAAAATATTTTTAATGGTGCATTTGCCCATTTCATAGTGGTCTAGGAAAAGTGTCTATAAAATTTTATATTTACTGATATTAATATAAAATAAGGACACAATAAAATAAAGTAATATTTAAAGTATTTCTTTCACCACACAGCACATACAGCCTTTTGGGGAGAGAGAAAGGACGTTATGTTATGATATTATATCATTTTTCAATGGGCAATAATGGGCATGGCCAATATGGCCTTATAGTTAGGGCTAAGTGATTAAGAAAGAAGTCTCCTTAAATGTCTCCTTATATGACAAGTTATTATTTATATTATTATACCAGAAATAAAGAATTAAAGATCTATATTTTATTTAACTGTGTTGCCGTATTTCCTGCACATATTTTGCCGACAACATCATCGTTATATAATTATGCTAGTGACTTGTATACTCTTTCACGATTTGGCACCACTGCGTTTGTCTTTCGGTATAGGCCTTCCCTCACTGATCTCTGTTTCTAGCCGTTTGGGACCATGCTATTGCTTTGAAGTCTACCCCTTTTTCTACCACCGTCTCGAGGACAACACTGTAACTTTTTGTGACTACTTATTTGCATACTATTTATTTTTCTCTTCTCTCTACTATCTGCAATCAGTCCTTAAATTATAGATAGATGCGTTCAGTGTTCAATGGCAGGTTAAGTGAGCCCCATACAAGGAGCCTCTCCTCATAATAAAATTATACCGCTAGTAGCGATTATTGAGTTCCAGAAAGTTATGCAACTTCAATCGTTTGCTCAGTTTGGAGGAGCTTGATAGCACAGAGATTAAACAGGTATGATATTTACCTGATGAATGAGCCGTGTGACAGAGATCATGTGGCGTTTGAGTGTTGACGGACCGCCTGAACAGTTCTGCGAGGGGCGCGCGGTGCCCTTCCGGGGTTACCTGCAATGTATCAACGTTGGTAAATTATAAGTATCCACACTATGATGCTTACGTATAAACAGATAAAGATAAGATATAAGATAATAATACACTTTATTGAACACCAAAAATTAAACATTTGACCAAGGAAACTATATAAAAGCACACATACAAAGGGCGGTCTTATTACTAAGAGTGATCTCTTCCAGACAGACAACCTTTGATTTGAAAAAAATCGTTTAGAGTGGGCTTGTCGTTGCGTCGAACCATGCATAATTAAACAGATGCTGGTGAATTGAGTTAAACGCTTTTGTGTGTTTAAAGCAGTAGTGTTAGACAAAATTCATCAATTTTGACTTTAGGGTCAATTCGGCTTTATGTTTTACATAAGAATTAATGAAATATTCAATATTTGGTTGCTTTGGCATTTTATTGTGTTTTGGGAAAACATGATTATGCTTACGTTTTTTACAGTTTATATTATATTATATTTATCACAGTGTATATCATGTTATTATATGAATATAAATGTACTTTATTTTCTATCATTAGGTGGGATTAAGACCAAACAATTCTACATTCAGGAGAAATAATCTTCTTCCCCAAAGTTATCCAATTAAATATATAAATTAATATCTGGCATTTATCTGGCATACCATAAAACTCCATGCCAGGCCAATGGGCAAAGGGAAATGACGTATAGTACCTTGTCTTTTAGCCGGTCGACGTGAGGTGTTTGCGTGCCGCTGGCAGGATATAAAACAAGTCTCTCGATCTCTTGGTTGAGGCCTTCCACTGACGACCTCGCCGCCCGCAATGGTACGCTGCCGCTACCAAATCGAGACCCTGAAAAAACGAATATCGGCACTAAGCAACTATAAGAACAACCATATTATTTTGTTTTGTTTTGTGTATGTTAAAAACAAATAAATTGTAATACTAACAATACGTTAAGGAAATCTATGAGGTAAAAGCATTGAAATAGATGATTTTTATTATTTTATTTATATTAGGAGGAGCTCGATGGCACAGTGGTTAACGCGTCCGGTCTGCGAGTGCTGAGGTTAAGCAACTTTCGCTAACGCCGATCATCGGATGGGTGACCAAAAATTTATTACCTCGAGCTCCTCCGTGCTTCGGAAGGCACGTTAAGCCGTTGGTCCCGGCTGCATTAGCAGTCGTTAACAACCACCAATCCGCACTGGGCCCGCGTGGTGGTTCATGGCCCGTTCTCCCTATCCATCCATAGGGAAGGCTCGTGCCCCACCAGCAGTGGGGACATAAATGAGCTGATGATGATGATGATGATGATGATTTATATTAGCAATTAGCTTTCAATAAACATACATCTTAGTTGTTTACTGTGTTGCAGCTAGTGATGGGTTTTTATCCAGAGAAATACTGAAGATGGATAAATACTCATAAATATCCATTTTTACTCGAGTATTTATCCAAAAAGGTGGATAAATACTCTTTAAACATTCTTTAGAATGTAAACCTACATTAGTAATTTTAAGATAAAATATGTGTTACTGCGTTTTTAAATTACAAATAATGAATAATAGAAAAAAGAAAAAGAAAAGAACTACATATCTAATGCTTTACATGTTTATTTCATAATTTTATGGTATTTGAATGCAACTAAATGTGACTCTTAATATATTAATATATAAATCAATGTGACTCGTTCATTTTTTGGTCTTCCCATGATATCTTAAAAAAAAAACAAGTAAGAAGGTTAAAAGTTTAAAATTATAAAATATCCTACAGTAAAATGTCTGGAATTATAGTAAAATTTTGTTAATTCATACTATCAAATAACGAAATATTAATAACTAAGCAAAATTTTGAGTAAATATCAGATACAAATGGATAAAAACGAGTATTTATCTATTTTCTATAAATATCCGAGTATTTACTCTTCGAGTATTTATCCACTGCCCATCACTAGTTTTTGCACAATACTTTACTTAGTCAAACAAAGGTAGTGAAAAACATTTCAAACGTAACTGAAACAACTGAAAAACAGATGTGTTTACATCTATAGTATAACCATCTGGAACAGATGGTCGTTCGGTTTGCGTAAATGTTTGCGTAAAAAAAAATTCCATTGAATATAATCCATTAAATATAATAAGCACTTCAAATTCAAAATTTTATGCTGTATTGAGATTTTTTTAAACTGTATTATAGAATAAAAGTAACAGCATTGAAATGAAACAACTTTTACGGATCTACTCGCGTTTATTTTACACATTAGTTTTAATTAACCTCCTTGGTCGAGTGGCACACCGGTTTTCATGGTGTCGCTATCTCTGAGGTCCCGGGTTCGATCCCCGGTCGGATCAATTTAGAAATACCTGTTTTTCTATATTGTTTCGGGTCTGGGTGTTTCCTATGTATAATAAGTATGTATTTAAGTATATTAAGTATGTTTATTTAACCATATAACGAGTTTCTTAAGGAAGCTTTTCTTGGGGCTAGATAATTGGTGTGAGTGTGGGAAACATTTATTTATTTATTTATTTAATTTAAATAAACGGGAGTAGATCCGTTAAAGTCGTTTCATTTCAATGTGGTGTTTGCATAAACTTTATAAATGAAAACTAACAGCCATTAGCCTAATACAGTCCACTGCTTAGCAAAGGCCTACATTGAAATCATCGCTAAAATTAATATGAATTTATGTCTTTATCACCTTGCTTGCATCGGCAATTTATATTTATATTTATATCGATAAACCTTGGTTTATCATAAACCCGGGCTATGTATCGAAAATTTCGTGACATGCTTCATCCGACCGGAAATAGAACCGGGCAAGCATAGCATTTTTGTACCTACCTAGTCGAAGTAACTTCTGTCGACTTATATTATATATGGCAACCATTACAACAATAGAGCGAATGAATCCTATACTGCTATGACGACCTCCGCAGTCGAGTGGCTCGCACGCCGGTTTCTGGTGTTCGATTCCCGGTCGGGTCAATGTAGAAAAACTATTTTTTTCTATATTTTCTCGGGTTTGGGTGGTTGTGGTACCGTCGTTGTTCCTGATTTCCATAACACAAGTGCTTAAGCTACTGTCTTTGGAGTCAGAGCAATGTACCTATGTGATTTTGTCTAATAAGTATTTATTATTTATTTATTTTTATACTGTTGAGAAAATATTGCTTGGCATCAACTGTAGGTACTGGCGTTGTGTACAAATTCAAAACTTGAACAATAAACAATTATTCTATTCTAAATAGCACTCACAAAAGCCAGGGCTCATGGTGTGGCCCGAGTCGCCGGACGCGGTGGGCTTGTGCGGCCGCTGCAGGCGGCTGCGCAGGAAGCGGTCCAGCTTGTCGTCCTCGGAGCCGCGCGACGAGCGGCCGGACCCTCCGCCGCCTTCGTCGGTCTAGGGAGAATAAACAATACAATTAAAGAAGAAATTATAGCAGCACAAAGTGTCAACCAGTTTAAAAATAGACTAGACCAAAATATACTACAACAAAATGAAATAAGAAACAAATAATTTTAGTTTACATTGGATACAAGCAACTATCAAATTGGTGCAGCTGCCTACCTGAATTACCTATAATAATAATAATGTCAGGAGGTTCCTCACTCTGCAGCCCTGACCACCGGTAGCTTGGGCTTTGCCCCGCTGCTGGTGGTACTCTAGGATTAGGTTTTTATAATGTTTTATTGTTTTTATATTAAAATATTGTAAAAATCTAGTTTTAATAAAGAAAATAAATAAAGGAGATAATAATAATAATTATGATAAAATGTTATACAGTTTTACGCAAACTTTGTTGCAAATAAATTACAAACGAAAAAAGTGGTAAATCTTTTTTAACATTTGACCGCCACAGCTTAAATGCGTCGTCGCCGTGTCCTGTACGCCAATCATTCAATTCAGAGTAAAACTTGCAACTTTCAAATAACTTTATTTTATGTTTTTGTAAACTATAGGTATTGTCGATCATTGCCTTCGTTGGCGAGCAGGGCACGCCATCGCTTGTCGATTATAGCCGACTGTGACGGTCAAAATGTCAAAGAATAGCAATAGGGTAGTGCATCTGATCCGGTATATCATGGGTGCTGTTTCGAATCCCGCTCGAAGATATTTTTCAACATTTTTTCAACCTAATAATATTAGTCAATCTCAAGAGCTCGATGCTACAGGAAGAAATCGATGGCGAAGTGGTTACTAACGCACTCGTCTTTTGCTAAAATAAAGCAACTATCGCCGAGGCCGGTTACGGATGGGTGACCAAAAATATATCAACTCGAGCTACACGATGATGACACACGGGATAGAACGTAAAGCCGTTGGTTCCGGCTGCACTAGCAGTCGTTAACAACCATCAATACGCACTGGGCCCGCGTGGTGGTTTATGGCCCGTTTTCCCTGTCACAGCACACTATAAATCTTATAGTAATGTACATTTACCAAAACCCAACTTACTTGAGTAGATTTGTCCACTTGCAGCTGACCAGCATGCAAATAATAATCCCTTGACCACTGGCCTTTATGATACAGGGTGTCCAAAGAAGCTGTTCGCCTGATTACATTTGAGCCAAACCGCCCCTTGCCTAGAAAGATTAAATTAAAGTGTTATCAAAGCTCAATAACAAAGTTTTGTGTTACTATTCCACTTATAAATTTAGATTTGTATATTATTGTAATAATTAACAAACTATTTTTGTCTTCAACCTTTGCTGAAAGGATAACATCATAGTATTTTTAATGTTTTATTTCAACATTGTTAAGCTCAACCACGCGAAAGGGTTACAAGATAGCATGTTATGGCAATAGACTAATGACGAAAGTCAACATTCATATGTATTTAAGGGGGTGCCGCGCGGAATTTCGAAAATTTACGTGTTTTTAAGTCACTGGTGCTGGGCGCTGAATAGGTCATATACATTAAAAGGACTAGTATAGATTAGCTTGATCCTTTCACAAGGCCATGGTTGTCTTGGAATTTGAAACAAATACCCAGAAACTGCATAAACAATACGTAAAAGTAATGATATCTAAAAACTTATTTCTTTAGAAACTTTGTAAATATAGCACAAATGAAACAATGATCCGACATCAAAATGTTTGTATTGATATTCCGCAGGCCACTGTTGTCTTATTTTTCAATTTAAGAATATGAATATGAAAATATTAAGACTTTTATTATTTTTTACCCACACGCCTATGATTTTACGAAAGTAAACATTGCTCTAATTAAATCGCCAGCCTACTCTGTACAGATATTAGTGTGCGTGCGTATTCATAGTCTGTTGTCACACCACTGCCACGCGCCGCTCGCTCGATGTCTTAAAGAAACTTGAAACTCGCAGTTTTGCGTCCGCGCTGCACCCCCTTAACTTACACCAAACAGTGATCTTGTAAAGTTGGGCTCCCATTGAGCACTAATGTAGTAAGTAACACATCTACATCTGGGGGCACGGCAGTACCCCCACCAAGTCGAGCAAAAAAGCGGTACGGCCGTACCATTCTTTTCTCGAAACAGTTCAGGCCATTTTCGACACCCTATAACTTCGTTGTGGATAAAACTAGAAGCCTGAATTTTCAGTAATCAAGCAGGCATTGTATAAACACGGTATATTTCAAATTTCATTCAATTTGAACCAGTAGTTTAAGAATTATAACTTAGTAAAATTTTCTTAATTTTGTCACTCACTCACTCACTCACTGAAAACTCTAAAGCACTTCTAGCAGATAGAAGCTTAGAATACAATTAGTGTTTAGTGTATAAATCAAGGAAAAACTAAAATATTTTGCAATTTCAGTCCAGTTTTTCTAGATACACGAACTGCATAAATAACTTTGTAATCCCATATAAATGTTTAGGATTACAAAGTTACATTTGCAGTTAATGAATCAGTGTACTTGTTTATGTACGAATATAATACACTCGGCGTCAAAGAAATCGCACCTCTACGAAAATAACTTAGCCTTATCAACCCTTAACTCACGTATGTAACCTCACCCATATTGGTGTCATTTCAAAGCCTAATAAAAAAACTTAAAAAAAACATATCAGTTCATTACAAACAAAAACTTAAGACTACAAATGCGACTTTTAAATGGGAATTTTGCTTTTCAAAAGGGTCGCTAGTTCTAGTTGCGCTACTTTTTGTAGGTATAAAAGTTAATACAGGTTCAATGGGGGTCATCGCTATCCAAACGTTAAAGAGGACATACGAGAAGATCTTTCAGAAGATAAACTACCTTGAAGGTAGATACCACTGCTGATGAAGCCGCCCAAATGATTGCACTACTGCAATCAAGGATGCGGCAGTGTTATGTCGCTCGGCAACTGAACTTAAGCCGTTTTTCAGTTCGAAAAGTTTACCAGCGGTTGCTGGAGACCGGTGGCTACGTCCAGAGGCATGGCTCTCATGGCGCTGCACCTCGGAGAGAGACGACCGATTCAATGTGTCGACGTCTGTGAGAAATCGGTTCTCGAATGCTGTTAAGTTGCAACACCAGCTCCAAGCAGCTCGCAGAACAACCGTGAGCGTGTCTACGGTTAAACAAAGACTGAGGGAGAAGAAGGTAGTGGGTCGTAGAGCTACTACGCGTCCAAAATTGACCGCAGCGCTTCAGCGAGTCCGCTTGCAGTTTGCTCGTGCGTGATCACGTCAATTGCTCCCTTGACCAATGGAGAGATGTTCTCTTCTCAGACGAGACGAGAGTCTGCCTTTTCTGCAACGATAGGCCTTTTCTGCAACGATAGAAGCAAAAAAGTGTACAGAAGACAGAGTGAACGTTTCACCCAAGCCTGCATCCAGGAGAAGAAGGTAGAATACGGGGGCGGTTCTTTATGTTCTGGTGCGGCATGTAGGCCGACGGCAAAATCGACCTTGCTTGAGTTTCCCGGGCTCATGGTGCTCGCGGGCAATGGTCGCTGACTGCTCACCGGTATATCACAGAGATCCTGGAAGAGCATGTGATTCCATATGCCGGTTTTGTTAGCGAGAGGTTCACATTAATGCACGATTACGCTCGCGATCATTGTGCGCGACTACCTTCAAGAGGTTGGGATCTCTGTTATGCAGTAGCCAGCGAGGAGTTTAGACCTGAACCAGATAGAGCACCTCTGGTATCATTTGAAACGCAAGGTTCGTTCTCGTGATCCCGCTCTCACAGTCGTGAGAGCTCCAAGAACTCAACAAGGCCGTTATTGAAGAATGGGCCAGTATCCCACAAGAGCTGCTGAAGTTGGTAAGGTCCATGAGGGAACGTATGGAAGCGATCAGGGCAAGGGGGGTAACACTTGGTTTTAGATAAGTTTTAAGCAAACTTTTTTTTTTTTTTGTAATTATCCTGTTTTTTAATAAAATCTTTTAAATAAGGATTTTTATTGTTTTGGAAACTTTGTTTTCTTTTTGTGCGTTTTTAATAAAAATAAAAGAATACTGAATTGTTTTTGTGTACCTCTTTTCGGTACCTTTAAAATTATCCTCATTACCCTCTACGTTGATTTTAAATAAGGTTTAAAGATGCTAGAATAACTTTTTTTAAAAGGTGCGATTTCTTTGACGCCGAGCGAGTGTATAATGGAATAATAGGTGTAGATAGTTATAGGTACCTAGAAGGGATAGGAGAGGAAAAAAGTAGCACTATCTACAAAAAGAAATGAGATACCATCAAAACGAAACTTGTAAAAAAAACCAAGTCTCGCAACTCAGTTCTTCTACCGTAAAAAGTTGTGGGATCTATGCAATACCAAGTTGGTTAATTTATTCAGTCCCTACTTAAGGGACCTTCTGTTTTAAGTTATTACATAATGAGGTAACCTAACAACATCTTATAGTGACCATAATATCAATATTAAAAATCTTTTATGTTTTAAATGAATAGATTGACTTGTTTTTGATGGTTTATTATTACTAACTGCTTATAGAAAATGGAAATGTCTTATTATAATAAATAACTAGTGCAAATGTTTGGCGAAATAGTAATTAATAACTAACTACTGTTGTTAAATATCAAAGATAAAGGACAATGCAACTGATTGTATATGAAATCAAAAATATGAAACCCAATGTGCATAATTGAAACCTATGCCAAACGTTAGTACTAATCATCCATGACAACTTTTACTATGGGGCCAAATAAGTCTATCCTAGTAAAAAAAATATACAGGGTAACAAATGTTTTAAAAAAGTGTCGATTTTTATATGACCTAATTATAGGTTTTGTTTATTTTAAACAGGTTTTTTTGTTCCATGACAACTTTTACTATGGGGCCAAATAAGTCTATCCTAGTAAAAAAAATATACAGGGTAACAAATGTTTTAAAAAAGTGTCGATTTTTATATGACCTAATTATAGGTTTTGTTTATTTTAAACAGGTTTTTTTGTTTGTTTGTTTGTTTATTTTTGTTTTGAATCGTCCATTTATTGAGGAAGGCTATAATAGGCTATATTACATCTATAATAAGATATATTACATATTAAGTGGAGCAGCAATGATAAATGTTGCAAAAACGGGAAAATATTTTTTATGAGGGTGAAACTGTGGGACACAGCTAGTATATTATAAAGTTCTAGATCTATTGAGGAAATTTGACAGTTTGTGGTAGTCCGATGTGCAAGTGTGTGTACTATTTTGTAGCCCTAATTATCATTCGCCATATAATTAAGTGCCATGGCATAATAAAAAGTGTATTTAAAAAGAATAGTTTGCAAGGTGCGAAGCACCTTGCAAGTTAGGTGGAGTGAAAGAAAAAGTATGAGCCAAGCGAGGAAAGCTTGCATGCCGTCGAAGCAGCCAGCCAAGTGCAAGAACCAAAAAAGTTTTAGAGCTTTTCACATAATACATATAATACTAAGGTTTTGATTTTTATGTATTTAGAAATTAAGTATATTAATTTTATGTCCATTATAATATTATGCATATTTACATTATAATTATACTATAAGGATATACTATTACAAATTTAAAAATTTTATCATGTGTTTTGGTGTATGTGTTTTAGGCATTTCAAATTATGATTCTAATATGTGATCCACTTAATGTTAAGAATGTTTTCTTCTTGTAAATAAGAGCTAGATTTTAGTGCAGTTTCGACCATTATTACCCTAAGTCCGGTTGATTTACTGCATAGGTATTACAAAGAAACATGTGGTATTTTATGTGGTACAACATTTATATAAAAGAAATTCCTAGTTTTGTAAATAAGGCTTGCAGCATACTTTTATGAATTTGATTTGAGGATATTGCAATTTAGCTAAATATAGGTAGTAATCAACAGTAAGACTTTATTAGTTTTCCCTTACCGTAAAACTACCTAAAGAATCTCAGCACTGACTAAATATTTTAATAGATCTGTAAATCTTAAAGTAAGTATATATTTAAAAACATTATAAAAAAAAGAAGCAGCTAAGTAATTTAAAAAAAAATTATGTGTGGTATCTCTAACATTTGTTCAATTAAAAAACAAATGCATTCATTCAGCCTTTGTGTCACTGGTTCAAAAGTCTACTGGGGAACTTCTGCTGAGAAGAACATGCTAGCAACTTGGCAAAAGCAATACTTCTCTTCCCTGCTTCTATGGTTTAGAATATTAGAAAATGCACTCCATGTGCCTAATAGGACACTTTCCATCACATAACATACAACTTTTTGTAAGAGTACCAAATTGAATCACATAGTTGAAACTACATGTAATCTCATCCTGTTTAAAACAATTGTTTTGTACTATATTATTAAATTATAAAAATTGCAAAGGTTCATGAATGTGAGTAAATACTATAACAACATATTACACTGCTACTAAAATAAATATTTGAAGATAGATCTTCTGTTTTTAAACTTTGACCTTGAAAATCAAAGACTGCTTAAATCTCATATATCTGCAGCAATATTTTAAGTATGACCAGAATTGCTTATTATTCCGGTAATGCGAATCATAGTAATAAGATAATTTCGCCAAGCAGGTGCTTACCTTTGTAATTGACTGCCCCAGGGCTTCTTTGCCCTGAAAGGGCGTGATCGGGCGATATCCGCCGCCACGCGTTTGTTGGCGACAAGGTCGGGCTGTTGCCGGCGTTCTTCTTCAAGCCACCACTCTTCATCACCGACGACACCGGCAGGGTTGCTCTCATGGGCCCTTGTTTTCCAACTGGGCAGTCGGATTGCTTTCGAACGCGACCCGACATATTTGATTCCTCTCTGGCTTCACAATTATATCAGTAAAAACCACTTGCACCAACAAAAGTCACATTCAACTACACAATATGACAAACAGCCAGGGCTGACCACCGACGCCGCAGTTTCTTTGTAGGGACAATTTAGGCCCGATAAACAATACTCAAAAACAAAGTATAAAAGTTTTTTTTCAGAAAATCTTCCTTGCGGTGAATCGGTGAAATAATCACATATAATAATATGTTACATGGAAAGTTCTTCTAATACTTATTACATAAAAACAGTATTACGAAGCGTACGAGTCACATTTTTTCTGCACAATGGATGAATGAAGCTGACAGACACAGACAGATTGACAAGAAAGAACATCGCGCCATTCCTATTTTCGCCTGAATTTAATCTTAGAACAACATCTGTATAAGTAATAAATGAACTAATGATGGCAACAATAAAGGAAACATAAAGTAAATATTGAAATAATTACGACGTTAGAAATAATTTACAACTATTCGTTGGCATTGCAATTAACAGCTGATTACTCCGCCATGACAAATGTCTATGGTGTAGAATAGATAGAATAGACAAAAAAACAAGTCTGTTGTCTTTTATTTTATTGTTTCGAGTCTGTTTCTCTGCGACTGTTGACCATTCACTTTAACCTCTCTTCGTTGGTCAATACTTCAATCAATCCCGTAAATCTACAGCTTCATGATCAATCCACAATGTCTATGTATTATAATAGATTATATTAGAATCTTAGGTTTCATTATTAGAACATCAGTAAAAAGCATAGAGAAATATAAATAAAAAGTTTGCTAGGTGGCTATATAAAAAGAATTTCGGGTATTAACGCTTTTCTGTACCCTTCCTTGTTCGTGTCTGGTATGGTAAGCCTCGATAGCCTCTCTTTTAGGAGAAAAATGCTGCTCGTCTCGTCACACACTATCTCGCCGTGATCTACCATAAGGTGGACTGCCCGCATGTGCTCGAGAGAGTGTGCCTCTCAGTACCCGCCCGCATTGCTCGTGACGCGGGGGGCTTGGTGGCGCCGGGCGGCGCTGGCCGCGCCTGCTGCGGGGACCTGCCACGCGAACCATCCACGCCGCTCAAGCACCTACTGTTAGTGCACTGCACCTGATCGGTGACGTGCTCGCTTAATGCGATGATCTTCTCTGATTTATTTATTTATTTTTATAGGTACACAAACAGATTACAATCAATTGCATGAGTACAATAACATAATTTGGCTAACCTTACTTACTAGCTAGACGATAATCCAAAAGGAGTTTACACAGCATGGCATTGTTCTTAGGTGTTGGCAATTAAAACAAAACAGTGCAACGTCACTTCTAAATTCTCTCAAGAAGTCCGTGTGAGGTCTTGGCTTGTTTCACACGTACCACAACCACACCACACCATTGCATCGTCGGCGCGACAAAAGGTTGTTAAGCAGCGGTGCCAGATTAGGCGAATTATCGCCATTTAGGCTACCTTGAGGGGTCAAATGGCGACCAAAAAACCCAATCGGCTACCAGTAGCCATTTAGGCTACCTAGAAAAAAAGAACGGGCTATTTAGGCTACTTCAGGATTACCCCAAATTTATTTAAATAATTTCTTGTTGACAATTGTATGCTTGTAAAGGAATTGCATTCTACTATTCTACTTATGATATAGTATCTCTGAGTAGTCTGTGTATGTATATACTACTACACGCTACCCGGATAAATTCAGTGGCACCTCGCTGTGATGGAATTGCCTAGAGCACCGCAATGAGACGTAACGAATCCAGGTGTCAATTTAATTCGTCCGGGTAGTAACAATAAAATTGAATGAACTGGTGGGCGGCGGCGCGCGGATTTATATACTTAGTGCTTCTTTCATATATGTAAAAAAAAATTGTTTCCCACACTCACACCAATTATCTAGTCCCAAGAAAAGCTTCCTTATGAAATTCAATAAATGGTTAACTAGACAACGGATAAAAAAATAAAAATAAGATAAAAAGTTCGTTATTGTTTATTGTGTGAAGGTTTTGTGTTGTTTGATTTGATCAAAGATTCTAATGGGTAAACTCGGTAAAAATGCGAAACACTATCGCAATGAATAGGAGAGAATTCCTATACTTGTCAAAATAAAAAAAAATTAGGCGATTTAGGCTACTCGGTAGGCAAAATTAGGCGAATTGAGTTAGCTCATATCTGGCAACCCTGTTGTTAAGCTATGTTAGTTATGCTAGTTCGCGGTGTCGCTGGTGGTTGCGTTATGGTTGCGACGTGGCTGCGATGTAGTCGGTAAATAATGACTGCAAAATGTGGCCCGTGTGAATTCATTTATTTTCGTACAAATTAGCGCCCACCCAATTGTCGTGGTTTGTGGTACATACGTATGAAACAAGCCTTAGTAAAGCCCCCCATCTTTACTGAGATACTTTAAAAAAATATATTTTACGGGCACAGTGGCCAATGATGAAGGCGCACTTCACCCGGGATCCTCGACTAGTGAGGCACTGGCTATCTTATATTTATCTTACTTATGGGGTTCTATTATCATTCATCGTCATGCACGAAGGAAATATTGTTTATGTATACTAGTAAGAAAAAATACTTTGACACTGGCTAAATTTGATTGACTGGCGAAATCGCAAGAAGCCATCAACTAAAGGAAAAAAAATAAAAAACTTTATTCTGTTTATATCTTTATTTTCATCAATAATTACATTAATTACTTGTACGTCAAGTAAATTATAAAATGAAATATCACAATGCAAATGATAAATTGCACAAAATATATTATTCTCTATTAGAACATTTCCAAGGAATGCAACCAAAACATAACAAAACAAACATGTTTAAAAGAACACATAGACACCAATAACAAAATACGATTATATTGTTAGAGAATTGGATGCCCATTTAGACTATCGTGGTTGCATCGCATTATTCTTCTTTCCTTTACTTCTTTAGTTCTCAACAACAAGTATTATAATTACACAGATACAGAATTGTCATGTACATTATGTACAAGTCTTTTAATCGTATTCAAAGAGGATATATATCTTAAAAGTATATCTTATTTTATTTGTGATTTTGAAATTGAACTACTTCTTGCATGAGCAAGAAAACCATTATCATAGCTCTTGATCTTGTACAAACTAAAAGCTGCAATAACGGATTATCACAAACAAGAATCATATACAAAGAGGTCGTATCAACATCTCCATATATTTGGAGGTCTCGTTTCTTCCATACGAAATCTACATAAATATTTGCTAAATTATAAGTTAATGCGTTTGAAACTGACGATAGGTGATGTTGATATTATCTTGCGCTTGTTCACGATACCATAATGGACGGCAACTATAGAGTGGTTAAAATCTAGACATCGAAGGAAATGCCAAAATACATAACAAACATGTAAAACCAATGAGACATAAGGAAGAAAATGCAATAGTTTTGCAAACTGACACACTGAGACACAGCTGTTGTTTCAGTTACTGTTATATTTTAAAATATTTATTAACTTAATAAATAACGAGTTCTTTCGAACATATCCGGGTTTGTTTCCTTGCCAGATTCGAAATCCTCATTGCATGTCCGTATTACAATGATTCTATGATACTAGAGTATCATAAGTCATAGAGTCAAACCAGCACTTCGAGCACCAACGTCACCCGAGCATTCAGTTTCAAACGTGCTGACTTCTATAATGTCTTTTATTACAGCTACCTAAGCATCACTGGTCCTAGTTTGAGCAATTTTGTTCTTCTGTTCTGCTATCCACGTGTGAATCTTTTCTTTGAGCTCCGTATTTGATTTGACTTGGTCCATGGATAGGGGCGATCGGTTGAATGGATCCGACTGGTCGCTGAGGAGGTGTCTGTGGAATGATATGGCACATAATTAGAATTCTATCATAGTTTAATATTATTATCTGATGATTTTTAATATGGCAACCAGGTTATTAGTGTTATTATTATAGATTATCAGGCAGACCGTTGAATTAACTGGTGTCTGTAGCCTGCTAAACATCATTGGCCATTAATTTATACTAGTGGTCGCCCAGTGGTCGAAATTCGACCGTAATTTTATTAAGGCTGCACGGATTGTATCCGAAGCAATGAAAAATTAAAAAGGTAGAATGTGAGTTTGGATTGGCATTGACAGATGTCGGTTGCATTAAAGACAAACGGACTTCTTGGCGGGAAAGTGAAGAGTCATGTCTGCGGTTTTGTTTTATTTTCTAAAATTTGTGTTAAGTCGAATATTAATGTGAAATAATGGTGGATTATTAACCGTTAAGTGTTCGTGAGTGTGCATGAGTGTTGGCAAATGAAACAAAACAGTGCAACGTCACTAATCAAATTCTCTCAAGAAGTCCGCTTGAGGACTTAGTAAAGCCCCACATCTTTACTGAGATACTCGAGGGGTTGGGGGTATATCATTTCTCACTTCTCATTTCCATTATCATTCATCATCATCATTTCCATTATCATTCATCATCATCTTTAGGATTATAATACTAATGAAATTAAGAAACTAATGACATGGCAGCATGGTCTATGACCTTAGCCGGTTCCTCAGAGAACAAACTATTAAAAAAAAAAAAAAAAAAAATTAAAGACAAACAATACGTGTGTGTCAAATACATGGTAGTGTGTGTAATGTTGTTTTTGTCGATTTTATGTATTTTTTATGCATAATTAAAAAAAATATTAGCATTCAGATAACCTTCTCTATATAAACTATAAGTGTGCGAAATGTCATACTCCTCCGTCCGCGCAATTTTCGCAAAAACGGGTACAAAGTTTTTGCTTTACGTATTAATATATAGATTTTTATCAAAAGATCTTATTTTATTGATCTTTTTACAAGATGTAAAATTTCCTCAATAGACTTTGAACTTTACATCTATAAATTAAGGTCGAACATTAATTGAAAAAAAATAATTCAGTTTTGGATAGGTTGACGAGCAGGTAGTTAATATACATTAGTTTAGACTACTTAGCAAATAAATAACCCTTTACTGATTATCAATAAAATTATCCTGTTTACAATTTATACATTTACAAACTATTAAAATACTGACATTTTCTTTTTTAATCAACCTATTTCATCACTCTGCATGGCAAAGGTCTCCTCCAAATCCTCTCAAACATTTCATAATAATTATTTATATCATTAGGCATATTGGCGAAAATGGCGGGGGGGCTACGCCCAATAATAAGATCATTAGAGTTTGTCAAGTGACTGGTGCGTGATCACGACCCTTTAGCTGATTTCTACTAATGATTGCTACTAATACCTAATAAAACACTATATTTCAACCAAAAAAAAAATACAAAAAAATCTACGAAAATTCTAGTATCAAACATAAGTTTTCAACGTAATATCAGTGTTGACGCCTGTAAGATTTTTGAATTTGCCGCCTTTTTCATGGGACACGACTCGCTTGACAGACTCTACCATCATCATCATCAACAGACAACAGACTACCTTAGTTCACTACTGGACTAATACCAATTAGATAATATACATGCTTATAGTAAATATATTATTTTATATTATTTACATTTCTTGGCAGGAAAATGGAGAGATATGTATGCAATTTTGTTTTATTTTCAAAAAAGTTATGTTGAATATTAATGTACAATAATGGTGGATTATTAACCGTTAAGTGTTCATGCAACGTGCATGAGTGTTGACAAATAAAAAAAAAACAGTGCAACGTCACTTTTCTAATTGTCCGAAGAAGTCCGCGTGAGATCTTAGTAAAGCCCTACATTTTTACTGAGATACTTAAGGGGTTGGGAAGAAATGATATACCATCATTTCTCACTTCTCATTTCTTTTATCATTCATCATCATACATCGTGACTAGCAAAACGACGGACGCTTTAAAGGAGCTTTATAAGAAGCCGATAAAAAAAAAACAACACCTTAATTTTTTACTTTTTTCCTAACTGAAATGGTCTTTCTGTTTATTTACAATTTACTACGCGGGCGAGCGAAGCGACTAGCAAATCGCTGTCCGCGCGTGCGGTTGACCTTACTCGTGCATGCGAATTGCCGATAGTTCACTTTTTTAAAAACGCGTGATAACTCGCGTGTTTTAAAATTTGCTATAACCTTTTTTAACCAAAAGGGATATAGATAAGTTACTAGTTTACCTCCTTAAACGCGTCCGTCATCTAACCTGTCACGGTGTATATTAACAAAAGATATATCTTCTAATATATAAAATTCTCGTGTCACAATGTTCGTTCCCATACTCCTCCGAAACGGCTTGACCGATTCTTATGAACTTTTTTATGCATATTCAGTAAATCTGAGAATCGGCTACTATTTGTCGAACCTCTAAGTGATAAGGGGTGTCTACCCCAAAAGAATTTTTTTTTATTATGTGGCATTAAAAAATACATACAACCCTAAATTTTTACTTTTCTATCATCAACCCCTGCTTTTTAATAGTCATTTTCATAATTTTATCATTTTTTATCCCGCTCGATGACATCAAATATTATCACTTGGTAAGTTATCCCCTCCATGTGTCTATCGGCGTCACATAATTTAGTTATTTTTTTTCTACACTAGAAATTCTCTAGAAATTATTTAAATGGCAAAACAACGTTTGCCGGGTCAGCTAGTTATCTATATAAATAACTTGTAAGAAAATTACTTTGACACTTGCTAAATGTGCTAACTGCACGAAGTCATCAACTAATGAAAAAAAAAGTATATTATTTGTATACCTGGCAATGGTAGTCCTATCGACGGTGGTGCGTGAGCTGGGCAGTATAACGGGGTCCCGCATCAGCGTGCTCATGATCGGGTCGAGGAACTCTTCGGGCGCGTTCGCGAGGATCTCCTCGTCGCGTAGTCGCTGCTCGTCGAGGAGACCGACGCGCGCTGCAACCTCTTGCAACGAGCCGAGGAGGCTGCCGCCGCCGATGCGAACTGTTACAGATTTAGCTAGTTATTTCCAGAAAGTATTAAAAATAGAATAGTTATTTATTGTTATAAACGTTCGAAACAATTAATACAGCTAAGTATACATGTGAAAAAGTAAGAAAGTAAATAAGCTATACAGTGCGTTTGTTTAAACTGGGACTGCATGAGATAATCCGAAACAATAGGAGATACTGGAAAACTGTCTTTGTGACCATTGTCTTTCTTAGTGAAAACAATTTCAGCATAGCCAATTTTTTGGTCAAGCGTGAGTTGTACATAAAAATGAATCAAATTGATAAAAAAAATTAATGCTAGTCCTCTCTCCTGTAATCATTATTTTATTGTACTTGAAGAAAACATCTGAACAGCAGATATCGGTCAAATTGAATAAAGTGTTTTCAAATACCATGTGCACATATATGTAAACAAAACTAACGCGACGGATGTTCAATACGGCCTTCGATACCACCATCATTACATGCATTATAACTAAGAAAAGACCAAAGAAACTTACCCAAGACAGCCTCAGCTAACGTGAACAGCTGTGGCGAGTACGAGCGGCCATCGTCCGAGACGGCGGCGCAGAACCGCTCGCTCGCACCCAACTCGACGTACATGCGGCAAATGTCGCGGACCGTGCTCGCCGGGTCGAACTCGAACTCCTTCATATCTTTCACCTGTTGTACGAACAATGTGTGAATGAACGAACGTTTATTGGTATCCATTCGACTATATACTCAAAGTTACATTGACAAAGAAAGGAAAACTAAAAATAACAAAAACTATACCTAAGTAGTATTTGGTGTTGAGTTAACCCAACTCAGTTGGCTCTGACTCAGTTTTTTTTGTTGCATTACTAAGGACACACACTGTAACTTTTAAAACTTTTATTTATAATTATTTTTAAATGGTTTGCCATTAACACATAACAACTATGAATTTCTTCGGAAGCGTGCGCAGCTGACAACATACCTAATGGAAAGCGAAAGTTCAAATGCGACCGTCTTGCCTTGAAATTCTTCTTGTTGGGTCCAACGAGGTGTAGCAGGAAGTAATTAAGCATCGAAGCGATCCGCTCGACTATCGTAGGGTGGCAGACCACTTGCTGCGCGTGGGCCGCCAGCCGCACGAGCATGCGCACCGTGTCGCGGCCCAGGATGATGTGACAGCACAAAGAAAGTATGTATAGGTCGCGCCAAACTTCTAGTCCCCTCTGAAGTTGGCGCGATTCGCGTCGCAGTAGTAAAAAAATAGGCGTTAGTAGGGCGAAGGCGGGGACGAGCGGTAGGGCCTGACTGTACAGCTGCGCAACGAAGCAACTTCAGAGGGGACTAGAGGTTTGGCGCGACCTATACCTTGAAGTTCTAGACGGTTTAGAATGTAGCTGCTTGACGAGCGTGAGGTCGCAGAAGACTTGCGGCGCGTGAGCAGCTTTCAACATACCTAGTGGAACTCAAAAATTTAAAAAGCGAACGTCCTACCTTAAAGTTCTTCTTGTTAGGTCCAACGAGGTGTAGCAAGAAATAGTTCAACATCGAAGCGATGCGTTCGACTATCGTGGGGTGGCAGAACACTTGCGGCGCGTGGGCCGCCAGCCGCACGAGCGTGCGCACGGTGTCGCGGCCCAGGATGTTGTCGAAGCGCGCCAGGTTGCCGATTTGGGAGAGGTTCGCGAGGTTCTGCTCGCGCTCTTGGGACGATATGCTGTTCCATGCGCCGCTCTCTCTGTTATTGAAAGAAAGAGTTAACCTTTAGGCCGCCACATCATAAATGCCTTACAAACTCCTGTGACAATATATATAACAGTGACCTTTACCTGTGTAAATAGGATTTCTTTGAATAAGACAAAGCACTTTCTCAGAATATTTCGTAATTACGATAAATTGATTTTGATTTTATTTAAGTTTTATTTTAAGTTTTATTTAATCTGTAATGAATGAAAAGTGTCTGTATTGCTTGTTTTATATTTTTTGTCTTGTCTATTTCTGTTCCGTTTATTGATGATAATTATATTGCATGTCGTGTCTGCCTATAATTAAGACAACACTTAGTCTTAAGATAAACTTGTATTTTTGAATTTTAATAGTGTATGTTTTGTTGGTAGTCTATATAAAATAAATAAATAAAATACATTTTATTGTCGGGGTGGTTGTAGTACCGTCGTTGTTTCTGTTATTTTTATAATACGAGTGCTTTAGCTACTTACCTTGGGATCAGAACAATGTATGTGATATTGTCTAATGAGCGTCTTTTTTTTTATAGACGTAAGCATAAAAGTATACGTACTGCGCTATTTGCATGGTGCGTATCTGCGCCATGTTGCCGAGCGCCTCGTCCAGCAGGTAGATGGCGTCGTTGATCAGCAGGTTCACGAAGCGTAGGAATATCGGCGGGTGGACTGCTTCCATGTTCGCCTCCGCCTCTTTGGCTAAACGGCTGAGAAATACCAATTAATATCAGCATTAACAGTCTAAAATCATGTTATTGTGCTGAGCAGAAAACATGTAATTTAAAATTGTATTGTATTGTGATTTGTGACACTAATAAACTATTCCCAAAATTTCCAAAAAGGTTAAAATAATAAAAAGAGAAAAAATAAATTGATTCACAAAACAATAGTAGACTAGCACTAAATAAATAGTAGTATAGGTGCTAACTTTGTATTTTTAGATGCTAACTTAGTATTTTTGTAGGTTAGGTTAAGTTAGTTTGGTGATCGATTAAATACAACCCTAATAAAAACCAAACTACGGCGGCTTAAGTAACTACCTAATTGTGTTCTCAAATAAAAGTTTCTTTATTTCTTTCACTTTATTCGCTGTACTACTAAGCTTGCTTATTTTATCATCATCATCATCAGCCCATTTTATGTCACCACTGCCGGGGCACGAGCCTTCCTTATGGATGAATAGGGAGAACGGGCCATAAACCACCACGCGGGCCATAAACCCAGTGCGGATTGGTGGTTGTTAACGACTGCTTATGCAGCCGGGACCAACGGCTTTACGTGCCTTCTGAAGCACGGAAGAACTCGATATGATAAAGTTTTGGTCACCCATCCGATGACCGACCTTTGCGAAAGTTGCTTAACCTCAGCACTCAGACCGGGCGCGTTAACCACTGCGCCGTCGATCTCCTCAAGCTTGCTTATTTGTGACTCACGATATCGCTTCTCTGTGCTCCTCGATGCCCCACAAGAAGTCCATAACGAGGTACATGGGGCGGCGGTAGTTGAACTTCTGCTCGAACTGCACGCTCTGGCCTGTCATCTCGATGCCCACGAACACGTCGAGAAGGCAAGGCACTAGCTGCACAAATGGACGTAACAAAATATTGAAAGTAATATATTTATTTAATCGTATGGCAGTATAATATTCGTTCGGCAGTTTCTTTTTTTTTAATTTTTTTAATTATATTTACGGGTAAGCACGGTGCCTTGATCTCACCTGATATTAAGTGATGATAAGGTCGTTTGGTGGAAGCGCACTTCACCCGGGTTCCTCAACTAGTGAGGCACTAGCTATCTTATCTCTAGCTGCCGGAACACAACAATGCTACAAACATTGATATTAAGGCACATATTTAGATAAGATGGTGGTAGCTAGCCAGACGGACAAACAAGTCCTACCACCTACCAAACCGAGTACAAAAAGATGTAACCCCTGCTGGGAATCGAACCCGGGACCTGTGGGTCTAAACCGGTGGTCTTAACCAAGACCACAGAGGCGGTTTCAAGTTCATAACACACATACAACCGCTTTATCCATTAGATAACGACATTTTAAAGTAAAATAGAAGCGGTACTGCATTATCACCACTGAAATATTTTAAGACTGGTCATTTATTTATTTTGTTTATGTAATTTTTAGTAACCTATAAACACAAATGCAATACAGCATTGTAGCGACAATCTCTGTGTATAGGTGGATACTGACCGGAGCATTTGGCCGTAACGTAACATGTTCGATGCGAATTCGCATGGTCAGTGCAGTGAGCCGAGCCGCTCGCCGCGAATGGTACGTTACAGTTACGTTACAATGATACGCTTTTTGTTACGACCACACGTAAATGGTTTTATGAATGCAAGTATAGATATTAGTAAATAATATTATTTGAAGACTGATAAATGATAGAGAAACATTTTTTTGACAGCATGAATCACATTTTCTTAAAAACACATTATTATGTCAAAAACTTCAGTTCCGCTCAGTATCAGCGGGATATATCGCTGCATTGGTAATCTGCTGGACTGGAGCCAAGAGAAAAATGCACAAACAACTTTTTTTTATCAATACCGCTTCTTATTCTTGTAGTTGGCACGTTTCGCGGTCTATTAATTGTCTGGCGAACCCACGCAAAGCAATCGGCGATCTTTAATAAGACTCCATTGCAAAACTATATTACCTAAGTACTATCTGCATAGACGATCCGGCATATATTAGAAAGCCGTGCAGTGCCGTCCAAAGATTTCGATGGAGGACAGATTCGAAGCGCTCATGCTCGGTCTGCGATTGTTAAAATTAAGCACCTTTCACAAAGACCGGTCATCGTGATGACTAAAAATTTATCTCAAGCTTGTCCGTGCTTCGGGAGGCACGTAAAGCCGTTGATCTCAGCTGCATTAGCAGTCGTTAACAACCATTAATTCGAAATTAGCCTGCGTGGTTGTTTATGGCCCCTCCTGTGATATTTCCACCCATAGGGCGAAGGCTCGTGCCCCAGCAGAAGGGACATGAAATTTGATCTTCATTTATGTTGGTGATGGGGCTTGTTCTAAATCCAACTGGCTAGCCGTCATTATTTTATCTCAGTCTGTTGACATAATAACAATGTTGATAGCGTTGTGTACTGAAGAAAATAAACCTTACCGATTATCTTGCGGGTTCTTTTCTTTGTACTGGTACTAGACCACCACTGTAGGGTTTACGAAAAGCTTTATGGCTTAGATTTTTACGTTTAAATAGTTAATTTTGAATGAAAATATTTTTATTTAATTTCAAAACCGTTAAAGTGAAAGTGCGTTTCCACCTTGGTTTTATCACAAAATAAGAGAACTGCGGAAGGTAAGCTTTATTCAAGACACGCTCGAGCAACGTACACAAAGAAACCTCTTTTTTAAATTTTTTTGTTTACGTTCACACCAATTATCTAACCCAAGATAAGCTTCTATTGAATCTCGTTAATATGGTTAAACTAGATAACGGATAAAAATAGATAAACATAGAAAAACACCCAGACCCGAAATAAATTCAGAAAAACAGTTTTCTTTAAATTACCCGATTGGATTGAACCCGGGACCTCAGAGATGGCGCGACGCCAGACCCGGCGCGCTAACCACTCGACCACGGAGGTCGTCAAAACTTATATTGACGACCTCCGTAGCCGAGTGGCTTGCACGCCGGACTTTGGGCGGTGCTCACTCTGAGGTCTCGGGTTCGATTCCCGGTCGGGTCAATGTCGAACTTTTCGTGTCGGGTCTGGGTGTTTGTGGTACCGTCGTTGTTTCTGATTTCCTTGAAACGAGTGCTTTAACTACTTACCTTGGGATCAGAACAATGTATGTGATTTTACTTTTACAAAAAAAATTGAACGCACCTGATGCGCACGACTTCACTAATATAAATATAAAATTTACAATTGCATGACAAATTAAAGTTAACAATTATGTCTCAGTAACACCACAGAAGATCTAAATGTTCAAATAATTTTTAACGCAAATTTTGTTGCGAACAAATTACAAAAACACAAATGCTGAAAAAATTTCCACGAGCAGGATCAGACAGGATCAGGAGGAGGAGGACAGGAGAGGACAGAAGATCTAGATAGGATACACTTTTGATCTTTTCATTTTGACCACACTTTTCTGTCACACGTTGTATATGATGCGCTTACGTGTTATTGAAAAATATTTTTGCTTAGTACTTAACGACACATACCTGAAGTCTATGTGGATGTTCCTTGAACAGCTGCTCTCGGTAGAATGACGCTAAGTTGCTCAGTGGTTGTTGATCGTCCGGGTGATTTGGTAACATAGCTTCTAAGCATTCAGCTAGGCGGGCTCTGAAAAGAAATTGGAAATATTAAATTAAATAATAACAATGGAGTATGTAATTAAAATAAAAGAGATCAACGGAAGAGTTGTCAATAAAATGTATTCAACATTGTCATAGCCTGAAGAGTTGTCAACGACTTTATGGCCTTTGCACTGTAACCGGAAGGCGTAAAACTTGGCGGATCTTTTTATAATACATTACTACCATTGAAGCTAATAAGCATCGTAATGTCCCCCTCATAACTTCTAAATTTTCAAATTAAAATTGATAATAAATACACAACTAATTGTAATAATTATTGATACACTTAGGAGGTCAAGAGGGAGGGATTACACTAGTAATTAATATTATAATGTTAGTTTTATTATCACCGATTCAAAATTCGCACCATTACATTTTGAGAAAGTAGTTATAAAGTTTGTGGTATCTGTATATCATATTGTACCTATTTACATTTTACATATTTATATTACACCTATCCTATGTTGAACGTTATTTAACAATACCGGGATATTAACCAGAATTTCTTTAAAAGGAGGTTGGAGGAGGTTATATCAGCTCTATATTAAACCCTGTTCGAAACTTTAGTCACACTTACCTCAAGTGCGGATTGTTGGTGCGCACGGAATCGCCCATAAAGGTGAGAACGAGTGTGAGGGCTGGGTGCAACAGGCCAGTGATGTCGGCTTCCTCCGTTATGGCACCTACAGTACGCCGCGCCATCGTTATATGCACCACTATGTTCTCCAACACGAACTCGGGTATACACCTGCAAATATATCGTATAACCCTATAAGAAGTTATATTTACAGTTAAATAAAAAAACGAACGAACGGGCCATAAACCACCACGCGAGCTCAGTGCGGATTGGTGGTTGTTAACGACTGCTAATGCAGCCGGGACCAACGTCTTTACGTGCCTTCTGAAGCACGGAGAAGCTCGAGATGATACATTTTTGGTCACCCATCCGATGATCGCCCTTTGCAAAGATTGCTTACCCTCAGCACTCGCAAACCGGGTGCGTTAACCACTGCGACATCGAGCTCCTCAATGATATATTGTAGGGTACAAATCACAAATGTAGGGTAGTGGCATTATGGTTCGACACTTTCAGCCCAGTATTCGACACAATTTTTGGCGACTAAATTGTGTCGGACGAAAGAATGAATATTTTGTCTCTTCTAAGTCGGACACTCTTGGCAGAGTGGTCTTGGTGTATGACGGGTATAGTCATGCGTCTCCATTCCACTCTATTGGAAGCTTTGTAGGAAGCAGTCGGTCATTGTAGATCGAGAAAGGAAGTTACCACGGGATCTCTTGCCCTCCATCCTGCCCTGAACTACAAGACGCTAATATTTTTACTAGACTACTATGTGACTTACCTGAGCGCATCGGGCTGGAGAGTAACGATCGGCATCTCCACAGGCACGACCGTGGTAGGGGCGTAGCTATCCTGCGGGCCGGGTGCGTCGGGGTTTACCGTTTTTCGTACTAGCCACGCTAAATCATGAATATAGGCACTTTACTATACTACTATGTGATTTACTTGAGCGCATCTGGCGAGGGAAAAACGATCGGCATCTCCACAGGAACCACCGTGGTAGGGGCGTAGCTATCCTGCGGGCTGGGTGCGTCGGGGTGTACCGTTTATCGTACTAGCCACGCTAAATCATGAATATAGGCACTTTACTAGACTACTATGTGATTTACTTGAGCGCATCTGGCGAGAGAAAAACGATCCGCATCTCCACAGGAACCACCGTGGTAAGGGCGTAGCTAGCCTGCGGGCCGGGTGCGATGGAGTGTACCGTTTCTCGTTCTAGCCACGGTAAAACATTACTTTACTAGACTACTATGTGAGTTACCTGAGCGCGTCGGGCGGGGGAGTAATGATCGGCATCTCCACAGGAACAACCGTGGTAGGGGCGTAGCTAGCTTGCGGGCCGGGTGTATCGGGTCGTATTGCGACTTGTACCAGCCACGTACACGTGGTGGCTTGGAGGCGGTTCAGATTGCTCAGCATAGCGTCTTCTAGCAGCGCGCATCGAAGGCTTACGAATCTAACGAAGGGGAATAATCATCATCATCATTATCATCATCTTCATCAGCAGCATATAACAGTCCACTGCTGGAAGTATGCCTCTCTGAGTGCACTAGTAAAATATTCGTGTAAACATAGTAAAATTGCCTCTATGGCAGCGATCGGAATATTTCTATTATAGTTAGTAACATATTAAGAACGGCGTAAGCGCATGCCGCTATAAGGACCATTTTGATTTGAACGTCTACATAAATTGTTTTAGGTGTAGTTTTATAATTAGGTTCTTTTGCTATTAATTGACTTACACATTCTAAGATGTTTATGATGTTTGCTTTAAGAGGGTGCCGCGCAGAATTTCGAAAATTTACGTGTTTTTAAGTCACTGGTGCTACGCGCTGAATAGGTCAAATACATTAAAAGGACTAGTGTAGGTTAGCTTGATCCTTTCACAAGGTCATGGTTGTCTTGGAATTGAAACAAATACCCAGAAACTGCATAAACAATACGTAAAAGTAATGATATATAAAAACTTATTTCTTTAGAAACTTTGTAAATATAGCACAAATGGAACAATGATCCGACATCAAAATGTTTGTATTGATATTTCGCAGGCCACTGTTGTCTTATTATTCAATTAAAAAATATGAATGTGCGTGCGTATTCGTAGTCGTGCGCCGTTGTCACACCACTGCCACGCGCCGCTCGCTCGCTATCATAAAGAAACTTGAAACTCGCAGTTTTGCGTCCGCGCTGCACCCCTTAAGGACTCTTACAAACGTTAGTTTTGTTCTTAAAATGATACAAAAGTTTTGAAATACCTAAAACAATTATTAATAAATCTTGAGAAAAGGCGGAAATGGAGGGAGGCCAACTATGGGCAAAGGCCTCCTAACAACGCCAACAATACTAAGACGAACTGTAACTGTTACTATTATTAACACCTGTATTGTATTTCATTAATTAAAATATTAATAGTAGGTACTATTAAAAACTTGTTAATAAGTTTTATCACGACACAAACTTGGTCATTAGATGATGGGTGCGCTGCCTCATCGGCTCTAGTAGGTGATGAGCGCTGGCCGTCACGTCGGCGAGGGCACGCTGCGACCTGGCCAGGTCTTGCCCGCAACGCCATAGCTTCTCCGCACACACTCTTACACCTGGAAACACGTAAATAGATTGAAAATTTAAGAACATCATTATCAGACTATAAACGTTCCATCTTCCCACATACACAATAGCCTAGCTCCTCGGTCAGAGCGTTGGACCGCTTATCCAAAGGTCGTGGGTTTGATTCCCACTCGAGCTCCCTGAGGCTGGTTGATTGTTTCTAGTGTAAATACATACAGGGTGTTTGGTAATTTATTTAATTAATTATTTAATTAATTGACACGACAACAGAATGCAAACCACATTTCAAACATAAACACAATTTAAAAAAAATACAGTAAAATTTGCACTCCGATTGTAGTCGGGCACACCGCTTGCTAATTCTATCATGCATACATTAAATATAATAGAGATCTTTGCTAAACTTAAACAGTAGCAATAATTAAAATAATTGAACAGGTAAAAAAACAACAATAAAATTAACAAATAAAAACATGTCATAACTTGCTCTTGCGTATCTTTAGGTAGGTGGTACTAAAAAAGTGAGAATATATCCAAGTCCTCGCTATTAATATTATTGTACACCCTACACAATCGTAAGACAGGGTCATTGTATGTAACATTGATTCTACATGTTGGTAAAGAAAACAATTTTTGTGTTCTTTTACTACCGCCTATTTTAAATGAAAAAAAAAACTCAAAAGATCACTTGTGTCCCAGTCAGAGTTTAAAATTTTGTGAAGTGTAGATAAGTCGGTTATATCGCGCCTCGACTGAAGGGCCTCACCTTAAAATATTCGAGTCTGGCCTCATATGTGCCCAGTTTACGCCTTAACCCAAATTTGGCACTTAAGTATCGAAGGAAGCGCTTTTGAATAGCCTCTATTCTGTTCTCGTGAATGTTATAGATAGTTGACCATATCACTGAGCAATACTCCTATACGCTTCTGACCAAGGCAAAGAAAAGTTTCAATATGCTTGTAGGATTTCTAAAAGGTCTTATTGTTCTGAAAATGAATCCCATCATTTTATTTGCCTTTGCCACAATATGATCATATAAGTGAATGTCAGATTGTTGTCCAAAAATACTCCAAGTTCCATGACAAGGCTCTGTCTGGTTATAGCTTCATTGTTAATTATATACGTATGGTAAAAGGGCGTTTATTTTTTGTAAATGAGATTAGAAGACACTTCGAGATATTTAAGGACATGTTATCCTTTAGACACCATTCGTACAGGTGATTAATATCGCTCTGCAACGCTGCACAATCCTCGTCCGATTTAATTTCGCCCTATAGTTTGATGTCGTCAGCATAATATGCGAGGCAGTTGCATGATATTGAGTTAATTAAATCATTAATAAACATTATAAATAATAGAGGACCCAAATTCGAACCTTGTGAGACACCCGAGTTTTGCAAAATTGGAGCAGATTCATATCCATAGACTCTAACAATTTGTGTTTGATTAGACAGGTGTACAATTTCGAAACATAACCACCAAGTATAAACAACACCGTGGTAACATGCAAAATCATATTTATGAAGATTTACTTTTCCATAGGAAAACTCAAAGGATAGGAGGCACATTTGACCCGAAAATGTATAAACTTATTTCTATTATTTCTAAGCACTATGTGTCATTATATACATACCTAAATCAGTATCAACTTTTTTTAATTGACTGCAATTAATTAATTAGAAAACAAAACTACGACTATGAAACGGACACTTTTGTGGCCGCCATCACTATTTTTTTGCGTAAGAACACTCTGAATAAGCATACTTCAGAGTAAGAACAAGGCGCATTACATCAGATGACAATGACATTGACAGAAGTTGGCTGGATTTCTTAGAATTGTCAGCCAGCCTGTCACTGACAATGTCAATCACTGTCAACTGAAGCGTTTGGTTACAACCACATGATTAAGGGTATGTTCCGATATACACTGCGAGCACTGTCCAGTGCTCTTACTGGTAAGAAATTGGTTCCGTTATGAACTGACAGTATACTGCCGCAGTATCCTAGGGAAATATATGACGTCATAAATCGTCGCCATTTTTGTACTGTAACCACTGGCATTTTCGAGGTAAGGTGCTTTCAGTGCTTTGATCACGTGATCAACAGCGTCCAGAAATGACATGGATGACAGTATACTGGACGTTCCGTTTTAAACAGTAACCAATATAATAATTTAAGTAGGATGATAAAAAGCAATTCGTTTTTTTGTTTTAAAACAGAAAGATAAAACTCCCGCTGAGCTCAGCGGTCAGAGCATTGGACCGCTAATCCAAAGGTCTTGGGTTCGATTCCCACTTGAGCTTTCTGAGACTGGTTGATCTTTTCTAGTAAAAAGGGTATATTGCAAATACATAATATAGCATTGTTAATGCAAAAACTTAAAACTAGATATTTATCTAGTTTGACGACCTCCGTGGTCGAGTGGTTAGCGCGCCGGTTCTGGCGTCGCGCCATCTCTGAGGTCCCGGGTTCAATTCCCGGTCGGGTCAATTAAGAGAAAACTGTTTTTCTGAATTGATTACGAGTCTGGGTGTTTTTTCTATGTTTATGTATATTTATCCGTTATCGAGTTTAACCATATTAACGAGTTTAAATAGAAGCTTATCTTGGGCTAGACAATTGGTGTGAGCATAAACAAATTTTATTTATTTATTTATTATCTGATACTCACCCAAATCAATACACTTCTGTGTCATAAAGAAGCACTCTGTAACAAAAGTGTATCTCTCAGCGGTGGGTCGCTTTATCGACTGGCCATTCTCATCTTCTCGCGCTGGTAATAAGCTCGTCTCGCTGTGTAGGCAGTCAAGGTGCACCGACTTCGCTGCACATTCTTCAGGCTGAAAATATTACAATATTATAACGGTTATTTTTATCTCTCCACAAGCGCGAGTTGAACCATTCCATTGATATACCGGGCCAATTGTACTATTGCGACTGTTCACCCCGTGCAAATTTACCAACACAAAGAATTTATCAACAGCATAAACACAAAGGATCCTTATTCAATATCAACAAAGTACGTCATCAACATCCGATCTTGACTTTTTGGTTTAAATCTTGCTTGTGACAACTATTTTTAATACTTTTCCATATTGTAATTTGTACATAACATTTGCGTAGAATTATATATACAGCGTGTTGGTTAACACGAGGGACATATTTAATCCAATGGCAGTTTATGCCTGGGTAAACATAAACAAATAAAAAAATACGGCGCAGACTGCTCGCGGCGGGGTACGCGCCGGGGCACGCGCTGCGAGGCGGGGATGAAGGCGTGGCCTCGCGGGGTGCGTGCGGTGTGCAAAGCAAAAAGTGACCTTTCGGCATAATCTATCGGCAGCGCCGCGCTCCGCCGGCGCAGTCAGTCGGCACATATTTGATCTTTTCTCACGCTTAGTTTGTACGCTAAATTATTTATTAGGATTATGCAAAAAAATAAGAATATTTTTTTTTAATGAATCGGATGGGGAATCGTATACATAATGTCCTCCCTTAATATGTCCCTTGGTTTAACTAACAAGCTGTATATCCATATTTTTATTTATTTAAATTCTAATATGTTTCTGTCAGATGTAGATTATGGAAGATTTCAATTACCTACTTTTCATTGACTTTGTAGAAACATTCAAAAGTTAAGCTAAATAAACTCATTATTACTTACTAAAACAGCACCATATGTAGGGTCTATTTTCAGTGATTTCGGATCGTCGGGCGTTGCGCAAAATGGTTGACATAGTTGCAGCAATACAGCACCAAGATTCAGCATGAATCCATCGGACACACAACTTAATGTGGCCGCACTTACTTCACCAGCCTGTAATTAAAATTAAAAAACACAGTTTTACCGCTCGGCTACTGTCTTTGTAAAATAACGCGTAATGAGCTAGACATCCGCTCGGCGCGTCACAAGACGCTCGTGGTTATGGATGATGCTGGCTAATATTCTGATCTTAATTAAATAAATAGTGCACTTGAAGAGGCCTATGTCCAGCAGTAGACTAGCATGATGATGATTATTATGATGATGATGAAATAAATAAAAACCTATATACATACTTGAACATTCCAAAGTTTTCCTCTGGCAACATTAGTTTTTAGACATTTTCCTATCCATGTCAACAGTCGATTTTTCATTTGAGGTCCACCTTTTAACAAAGTGAGGAATAATCTGTGCAAATTGTTTGTCAAATGTGAAGATGCATTCCACACTGATTGTTCCACCATTGAGGTGGCAGACTGGAAGGAAATAATAATAAATATATTAACCCTCATGAAACATAGCTTGTAGCTAATAAATTAGGTAACAAAAAACATTCTTTTCATAATTAGTTTAGAGATTTATCAACACTTGTTGTCACTGATGCTTATAATAAAGCATTTAGATATAGCGTCTGGTTTAGACCAACAAATATTTACTAATAAATACCACATACATAATTATTGAAGTATGTTTATGACAGTCACAAAAAAAAAACAATTGCTCCTACCGGGAACCAAACCAGGAAGGGCTAGTTAGTGTTAGTCTGAGTAGCAAAGCAAAGTAAAAATGATTTTTTTAAAATTATAGTCACATTTATTTTATTTAAACTACATTACCTGATCCATGGGGTTATCGAAGAACTCATGGAGGGAATTGGCAGTTTTAGGTAAAACTGATAAACTTAATAATGCACCAAGTACTGAGTCTTGGTACATACGTCCATTGGTTTGAATATACGGTTCACAAGCATCCATCAAAATAGGAGCCAAATGAGGGTTACCTGCAAAAAGCATGACCATAAATAAAATGAGAGTAAAGGAAGTAATTAGCTTATGAACTGTCTTAGCCCTTTGCCACAAAGACACCATAGGGATAATTCTACAAGAAATATACAAAAACATAATTAAAAAAGTTGCACACATCTCCAGAAACAATGACAATGCAGAATTGTGGAACTGTGGCCTGTCTTTATTTACAAGGCCAGGTTGAAAATAGCAGAAAAACTAAATTGAAACAACATTGTAAAAAGCTAAAAGCATGGCTGGCAACAGTTTGGTTATCTAGATGTGCTAATAGTATATTATATCATTTTTAGGTCTTTGAAGTGTAATGTGATGAATCACCCTTATCTTTTTACACTTATCTTTTATGGATTCCGTTCACATATCAAAAATAGCAGCATTGTATAAGAGCTAAAAGAATATATATTTATCAATAAGATATTATGAAAGAACGATTTTGTTGCAAATTAAAACTTGTTTTAAAAATATAAAGGTGTAACTTATCTTAGGAAGAACAGCAAAGGTATTCCTCACATACTATCTATCTATGGGGATCTTTGGTGCCAGTTGTTTTTTACATACATACTGAGTGCATCAAAATCACAAATTTTGAGTAAACTCGCTGTTAGTGACCTCTTTGCCACATTGAACATAATCAAAGCAGGGGTCTGAGGTAGAATAGATAACACATCAATGACAGGTTGCTAGTCAATAGCCTGATGTGCAAGCATCTTGGAACACTTGTCCCTAAGTTAGCTTTTACAACATGCATGGGAAGTTGATACAGTCTTTTCATGTCCCAGATCAGCATGGGATGGGTTGTATATCTACAAATACTTACTTGCAAAGATGTGTATTGATGGTAGAACATAAATAGGAAGGCTCACAAGATTTGATTTATTTACATCTGTGTGGATTATTTTCAACACAGGAGTCATTGTGTCTTTCAACTGAGCATGTACATCTTCTTCATCTGAAAATGTTGAGAGAAATCCTTTTAAAATGTTCAAATAATTTTTAACGCAAATTTTGTTGCGAACAAATTAAAAAAACAAATGTTGAAAAATTTCCACAAGCAGGATTTGAACCTGCACCCTTCTGACATACCGGGTCAGGTGCTCTTCCAATTGAGCTATCGTGGATCTAACCAGCCCGCCGAAAAATCTTTTTAGTTGTGTCTATGACTAGCAACTTTTTGAGTTCTAAGGTTTGATTTTAACTATGATAGATTGACAACCACAACCTTTTAGTACCACTTCAATCCAGGTGTCTCTTTCCCAAGCTTTAAATACAGAGGATACAGACTGAAATCTTTTTTCACTAGTGTAAAGTAGTTGTAAATAGCCTATAACTGTCCCACTGCTGGGCAAAGGATCGTAAAATATGAGTCTTCACTACAAATGATGGTAAGTGGCTTGATCACCACCCTTGCCAAATGCAGGTTGGTGATCAGAAATCCAGGCTACGGATTGAAAAATCCTAAACACAATTTGCCCATCCTGGGAATTGAAACCGAGACCTTTGAGTATTGGGCCAAGTGTTTTGCCACTTGGCTTAATTTAAATATTAAATAAAATCATTACTCACCATCAGAAACAAATGCTTCCACTATTTCTATAAAAAATGTTTGGCTCTGTGGATCAGCATGCTTTAACAGCTCAATGAGTTGTAATGAAAAATTTTGACCTTCAAACAATGCAGGTTGTTTTAAAGCTGTCACAGCATTTCTGAATATAAGTTCTCTCATTCTTTGTATTCCTTTCTTTACATAAGGTGTGTTTACTTGATCATAACTTTGTAGGTTTTGTATGGAGCTAAATAAATAGGGGAATATCTGTTTTTGTATTACATGCTCTTTGTATACTTTACAAGACTTGGGAATGACATGTAATTCAATATTAGGCAGAAGTAATCGTTCAAAGAGTGCTTGCTCTAAGGCTTCCAAGTCAATATGAAAATAAGGTTTAGTAGCCTCGGCTAACTCTTCCAAGTATACCAATTGCTTTTCAAAGTTTGTCCCATTTAAAGCATTAGGGTTGATTGTAAAGTGAAAGACGTTTTCAACTATGTCATTTATTGCTTGTCTTTCTTCTTCCTCTTGCGAATTCGTTGAAGTGATTTGCATAGGCGTAATAGTTTCACTGTAATCTGCATTGTTCGTTGATTTCACTGCTGATACATCTATTAAACCAGCGAAAGGATTGTTTGGTTCGGACATCGTCTAAACTAAGAAGCTCAAACACAAAAAATTGGTATTTAGAAAGCTAGAAACGGTGTCACATTATACGTGTAAACTAAATTATACTCAAAGAAAGCTCATCTATTTCAGAAATCAGAAATGATTTTTAAAAATTTGTATTTACGTAAAAAATGCTGACTTATCACAAAATTGATAATAATGACGTTTCGGTTTCGTTTGTAATTCATTAATCAGTTCATCTCGACGACGATAGTTTACACTCGTTATAAAATATATGCTAAAAAATAACAAATAATGACTGTCTTTAAATTTTATTGACAAAGAAGAACTCAGTTCCCATAACATAAAGAAATTAAAATTTTATTATTATTATAATAAAATTAATTTTCTTGTTAGCAAATTGACTGTTGTTGGACTACACGATAGTATTTTTATGCTGGCAACTCCACAAATTCCATTACTTTTTCTAAGAGCAATCATTTGATGTACTGTTTATCAAATAATATAATAAAGCGCTTATTAGTGTAATATTATTTAACTATTGTACAAATATAAAATTACTTTACCAATAAAATAAATTATTAATCATTTTCAAAGATTTAAATGACAAAGAAATTACCAATTTACAATTTTATTTAGGACAACAGTAATTTTCTTAAAGTTGGCTAAACTGCGCTATACTAGCGCTAGACCATGTTGTGCTCAATTTTGGAACTTAGCTGTTCTGATTTCCGGTTTTGTCTGTAGCTCCCTGCAAAAATCCGCCGCAGTCGTCGTCCGAAATCAATATTGCGTACTCGAACTGTTACGTCTTTATGCAGCAATGCTATGAAAGATTCCATATTTACATGGCGTATAGTAGTCGCACATAGTGAATCGTTCATTAATGTAAGATTGGTAACTTAATATTATTTACTTACTAGGCCATTGCAAAGCGTGCCCCCTGATTTTTACTCAAAGTGCTTCATCACATCGCTACAAAGCGATTAATAACACGTGCAAATCGTGCAATATTTATCTGCTACACATCTATTCTATTATAATCATTATTGCGTGTTCAAGTTTATGGAACGTAATATTTGTTTTCAATGAACTCTGTCAAGAGTCAAAATGGCGGCCCTTGTTTTACTATAAATTCTAATAAACCTACTTAATTTATTTTAGTCTTACGGGCAGATGAAAATAAGTAAATCTTTTTATATCATTATTACGTAGGTATTATGTGCATGCAATTTCTTTCCTTTTTTAATAATTTAACTGCATAAAATTTTGTGAAATCGAATTTTAACCACGGATTTGGTGTTGGTAATGTACCTATATTTAAAATTAATTTAGGCATTCATTCTTGCAAGATTTATGTTAATCGTTTCGTTTTATTGTATATTTCCAAAATTACTTCATTTCCACACTGTAAATAGTATTTATAATGCTATGCTACTAAGTTAAAATGTTCATTGCCTGTTATCGTGAGCAATAGAGGCTAGTTTACGTCATCTAGTACTACGCATCATGTGCTAGTGTGAGTGAGCGAGTTTATACGTACACGTTACTTGACCTCGATGAGGAAGGACACACACAGATATCTTGCCATTCTAGAAGGCTGACGTCATTCAAATTGTGGCGACTGGCGAGCGAGAGCGCATCAGCGCAGCGCACAGCAAGACATTGTGAAATGTGAACGTCCACCCACTGCTTGCCTTGCTTGGCTCTATCTATACCTAATTTATTTGAAAGTTGTGGCTATGAACAGTTATTGTACTGATTTCCGCCATACATGTTGATTTTATAACTGCGTAGCACTTAGTAATATTGTGGAATTTGGAGATTACTGATTCTCAATGATTATTGTTCCATCGATTATTAGGTACAGTATAATGAGAACAATAGCTTGGTCTCAATCAACGTGTTACTACTGTTATCGTATAAACTGTAATCTTATACATCGCGTTATAGTTATAGCTTTTGAGCTAGTCTATTGTAAATTAGATCATATCCATAGTAAAAAGCCCTTTTTAGCTTCACAAAAGGTTATTCGAGCCGGCAGGCAACGTCCATAATATACATGTGTCACATTTTGTGTTTGTGTGAGTTCGTTCCAGTTTGATCAATACAAAAACTGTTATTGAAAGTATATTTTTCACTATTAACTGAGTATAAGTAATAATAACATTTATATATTTTACAGTTGTTATTGCAAAAGGGTCATTGTTTTATACATTCTAAATCTTGTAGTTAATGCAGTCATTTATTTTTAAACTGGTCGGATTATACCAGCACAGCCAAGATGGCGACTGACGTGCGTAGAATCTTTCTTTGTTTGTTGCATAGCATGACGCATCCATTTTCACTGAAGTTAAAGCGTAGTTTTTCACAGTACATTTTTATATGATTTCATGTGGCGTATATTCTAGACAATACATGACAAAATTATTTAAAATAAGTATAGATTTTAAATCAGTTTGATTATTGATTCAAAAACTATTTTTAGCCACCGACTTAGGTCACTTTGAATTGAACAAAATAATACCTAGTATATATTATTTCTCAAATAGTAATAGCGGATAATTTCTAAATGGTTTCGTCTCGTAATTAAAATAGGTACCTACTTATGAACTAATTCCATTATTAGTAGATAAATTAAGTTGATTAACACTTTATTTTAAAGCGTACAACATTAATTGGATACATTTAATATTGTTGCACAATCATTTAATTATTATAAGTAGTGCTTAATCTTACTGAAGACAAAATAAAATTAGCAATGGACGAAAATAATGAAATAAGTAGCTAATAACATATTCTTTTCTGAAAACATTAAAAGCAAAACATAGTCTTCTTTACGGATCTATTAAAACATTACATATTATTTTTTTAACAGATGACAAAACTTTTTAATGCGCGTTTCTGTACATGGGAAAGTCACATACATATTTAAGTAAATTAAACCTAAGTATGTGGACGAACTAGAATTAGTACCTACATGATCGTGGATATTCTATTATTTTGGAACACCATCATATTTATAAAAAAAATGCTTAAGATAATTATTTACCTACAATTTTTTATTTATTTATTTGGTTGTATGTAATTTTTTAATTGAATGACGTAGTTTCCATACTATAAAAAAACTTTATTTAAACCCATAAATCCCAATATTACATTGTTAGTTACGCGCTGTCAAACAATGATCCGAGTATCGTGGGTTCGATTCCCACACCGATGCATTTGTCTGTTGACGCAATACATTTATCTGTTACTATGTTATTAAATGTGACAAGTGATTTAACTACTTTTTAAAGAATTAATTCGTATAGGTTTTTGGTGAGAAGTCTTATAGAACTAATTATCATAATGCTCCTTTAATACCTAATGATAGCGAGATCTTAAAATCTAAGATCAAATTAAAATGTAATCATTATTATTTATTATTAAAGTGTAATAAGTAATATTATATTTTATGAATTTCAGTGACACCTTCATAATGGCGAATACAGCAACGAATATGGAAGATTTGGAAGATGGAGAAATTGAAAGCGAAGGGGAAGATGCCACGAACATTCAGAATACAGAAAAAGGAGAAGAAAATGAACAAAACACGGATGAAATACTGCATCAAGAAAAAATGGAGACGCAAGAGGTAGTTTACTATTCAAAATCAGGTAAAAAAAAGAAGTCAAAATCCAAAGGTGATCAAAAGTTTAAAGAAAAAAATAAAAAAAACCGTAAGTTTACTAATCCCACAGAAGATGATTTTGCTGGTAACATTGAAAAGGCTATTCGAAAAGCTATGAATAAAAGCGACGATGGTGAAACGTTTTTCGAAGAGGAAGTGGAAGAACGTCGTAAGCACAAAAAGCGGAAGAAGAATGAAAATAAGGATGGTCCTAACAAAAAGCGTAAAAAACAAGAATTTAATGATGATGTAGATGAAAGCGAAATGATGTGTGTAAGAGGAGCATCACCAGTGCAAAAAACAGTAGAAGCATTTGAAGAAGATGATAGAGAGTCTTATGCATCTGATAGTAGCCAGGAGTCTCGAGGACCCCAGCACCACCGCCCACAAAGACAAAGACCGCCTCAAAGAGAACGAAATAAAAATAATAAAAATGAGCGAAGGCGTGGGGCTGGAGCGCATCCAATGCAAGAGCCTGATGGGCTATGTTTGTATTATATGCAAGGAAAGTGTCACAAAGGCGATGACTGTGTATACTCTCATGATGCACAACCTCCTCGAAAAATGGAACTTTGTAAATTTTATCTTATGGACTGCTGTGCAAAAAGAGACAAATGTCTCTATATGCATGCAGACTTTCCTTGTAAATATTATCATACCGGGCTTCCTTGTATATTCAAAGATGAGTGCAAATTTGCTCATGGTAAACCATTGACTGACAATTTGAAAAACATTCTTTTAAAACATATAGAATCTGCTCCTAAGGAAATATTGGGCGATTTTCCTAGACTTCATAGAGAAGGAGCATTGCAAATGATTCAAACAACTCAATTAAAGTTAATGCAACAGTTTTCAGAGAATCAAGATGATGATGATAATAATATACCTTCATTATTTGATTTAAATGTACCTAACCCTCAAATGATGTCAGATTCGTCGTTACAAAATAACTATGATAAACAAAACAAAGTGTCTCCTAAAGTTCGACAGTCAAGGTGGCAAAATGATAATTTAAGTCCCAATTTTAGAGCTAATAGCCCTCAGGGTAATAATTTTAGCACTACAAACGTTCTAAGTATTAAAAATTTGACCGGAGTTTTAACACCGAGACAGATTTCAGATCTTACTAAAATGGGTATTGATAATTTAGATCAGCTAGGGCAGTTGACAGTATTGCAGCTAAACAGTATTGGAATATCTTTAAAACAAATTACTGAAATACAGTTAAATACGATGAGCATACAAAAGTTAGGTTTAATCAATGCAAATTCTGAACAACAAACACAACAGTTTATGGGTACAGCTACAAGCTCATCAAAAGATCTCGACTTGAGAATTCCACCTGTCGCTCCGGTCACTAATAGCATGGTCGTGGCTTCCGATTTCCCGGGGCAAGATGTAGATATGCGTTTCCAGCCATCAGCATCTCTCCATGTTGCTGATAGCGTAAGTAGTAATATAAGAAAAGATGTGCAATCTAATAGAGATATGATTGATATAGATCAATATACAAAAGACGCTTTAAAATTTGCATCAAAAGATAAAGAAAATATTGATATTTCGAATGAGACATTTGATGCCGACAAGTCAGTCCTTACTATTGAAGCAAAAGATGTGGATCATAGAGTACTTCCATTTTCAGAGGACGCACCTAGAATTATTCACTCAACTACTGAAGATAACTCTGTGAAAAAGGAAAGTGACACAGATATTAGGTTTTTACAACCAGAGCCCATATTCAAAAATCCAGAAAAAAGACATCGCCGATCAACAACTGACGATGAAGATAATTTATTAATTGACGAGAAATGGTACTCAAGTGATGAAGAGAAAGGAACGAGAAAGAGATCCCCACTATCATCTCCACGACCGACTTCACTCTCCCCACAAGCTCCAGCGCCACATGTTATAGAGCCTTCCACGGTTCTGAGCAGGCTTGGAGATCTTTCTAAAATAGACATAAGTGAAGAAGTTACTAAGTTGCTGAACACTATGAAGAACAATTTACATGAAACTAAAACAGAAACTAACTCAGAAACAATGACTTCCCCTAAGTCAAGAGACCCAAGATCCAGAAGATCCCCAGATAAGGTTAGTGAATCACATAAAGTAGTTACTAAAAAGCCTTCGCGAATATCCATTTACGAGTGTGTTGACGGTGAGCCTACAGATGGTCGTCGAAGAGCAGATGTAGATTTGCGACAGACTGACTATAAACTTCCAGCATTCGGAGACACGGATTTGCGCCAAGGAACAAGTGGAGATATCGACTTTCGTTTAAGTTTACCATTTAAAGCAATACCTAATTATACACCAGCTTCTGAAATTAACGGTTCCATCAACAGTCATCCTCCTATAACGTATAAACTTGTCCCTATTGAAATACCGCGGCCAGATTATACTGATATAAGAAATAGTACAGCTAAGTCACAAGCTTTAGTAGATCCAAGATTGAGAAAAGTTTTCCGATTGTCAGTGGATGAATCAAACAGTGATAGTGAGAAACCAATCAAACCATCCACACCAACCGCGCCACGGGTAGACCCACGACGAAAGCCTAAAGATACCAGCGATAGTATTACTTGCCTTGACCTAAAACCGAATGCGTTAGAGTTACAAAATATTTTACAAAATTCTAATTGGTATAAGGATCTCAGTTCTACACAAAAGATATTTGTAAATCAAAATTTAGCACCTGTTACGCAAATGATTAAACAACATCAACAAGATAGAGCGCTTGGAAATAAGTTCGACATCTCTAGTATACAAAATAATAATGTTTTGTGTAGTATTTTTACGAATTTGGGCATATCTTTAAGTGAAAATGGAGAGTTTTCATATTTACCAAAACCTAAAGAAGCATTATTAAAAACTCCTCATAATTTTAATCAAAATAATCCTTTTGCAATGAACAGCAACATGCCGATGAATTCTGGACCTATGGACGGAAACAACATAAATTTAATGAATATGCCACCTATGGGTATGGGCGGTATGAACAACATGAACGTCGGTCCGATGCCAGGATTCAATCAACAGCACTCTGATCCAAGAAACGGACCAACGCCGGGCTTGTTGGGAATTGCCCCTAATATGCCGCATAACTTTAATAACGGAAAATTCGGCGGTCCTAACAATTTCGGTAATATGCCTTATAACGGGCCAGGGCCGATGAATGATTTTAATTTCATGGACGGCGATCAAAACTTTCCTAGGTTTCCTAATCGAGGAGGTCACCGAGGCCGCAGCAATGAGAGGTGGAATCGCGGTGGCGGCGGGAGAGGTCACAGAGATCGAAAGAACTATAACGACCGTGGTGGTAACTGGAAAAATGATAGACATTAATTGTGTACATTATTATAGTTAATTGCTAAGGTTCAGATCATAGAAAGTAAAATTAAATTATTTTATTAATTAATTAGCTTAGAAATTCCTTCCACATATTACAAAATGTGATTAAGGTGATAATTACTATTGACAGACTAGTGTGTTACACTTTTTTGTAATTTATATTTTCAAATAATAGAATAATAAGTTTTCTGTACAATATCTTTTAGTGTAAATATTTTTTTACAAAGTGATAGGTCAATATCAGTATAATAAATAACGTATGAGCATAGATGTTAAATTATGTTAAATGAAAATATTTCTAGTTATGTTATAAAGTACTCATATTAAGAGCCAAATGTTTTAAGACTGAAGGCAGACTTACGTCGATTTTAAGTTTTTCCACGATCGTTGCACATACATTTATAATAATACAGATAAGTTTTTTGCAACATCTATTATAAGTAGCAAAATACAGTTAATGCTTGAACAGAAACTACAGAAAGATAATAATAGCATTTTAAATGACAAGAATTAAGTACTATTATCGTGTAGGGGACCGACAGATACAACTGAAAGCAATAACTTTACCTATATAGATTACAATGTTATATAAATAATTTGTACAGGTTTTGGCTAATTTGTAATAAGTGTAGTAGTAATGAAAGCCTACTCATTTTAAAATAAATTTATGTTTATATACAATATAATGTGTTGATTTTTAAACCTTACTTGATGTTATATTAATCAAATGTTCGATTAGTCTACTAATTTGAACTACCTTTAAGGCAAGATATTGGCTTTATCATTGGTGTGCTGCAGTCTCAACTATGCAATGCACTGTATGATAAATTACAGGAATCAAACAACATGAATCATGAATGATTTTCAGCAATTTAATGTTTTTAGGTGACGATGTGTTTAGGTAAGTATAAAAACTTGGCTTGACACGCTGCCGCGTGTCTATATATGGTAAGGTAATACCTGTAGGTACACTATCATACCTAAGAAATAACAACACAACAACGTAAGTTTCTCTATTTGTTTATTGCCTGTAAAACTGAAGCGATGTAATTGGAGAAATCTATTTTCAGACGATTACCTCCGGTCTTCAAATTTATTGCCACTTGGGATACCTTTGCGAATGTAGGCGCTGAAATACAACAAAATTGATTAAATCCATGCCATGCTCCAATTAATATTCTATTACAAATATTCCCAATTCAAAGTTTTGCATACAAATGTTGGTAGACATACAATATTAGAAAATACCTATGAAAAAAGTTTGAGCAAGTTTAATGATGTAGGTACAACATTCCGAATCGAATTGACTAATGCAAAAGTTGTCAAAAATATCCTAGCATTTAAAAAAAACAAACTTTATTATCTAAAAATATAAATTTTAATGTTTTTAAACTTAAAAATAATGTATGCATCGGTCCATTGATGCGGGCTGTTGGATTACATACAACGAGATAAGCACCTGCTCTTAGTAGGTATTAAATACTCGTGATTAAAGACTTGCCTACTTAGCAATATTGGAACTATCATTGCCTGTTAGTAGGTACTTAATATTCAAGGATTTACGTAGCCTAGACCGGGAATCGAACTGACGAACGAAAATATCAATATTTTTTGTACAAAACGAAGTCTCTTAATTTAAAATGATTCATGAATTTATTCTTTGTGGATGCATCAAAAACACCTATTTGATATGTGTTTGATGCATCAACAAAGTAAGTATAGGTCGCGGCAAACTTCTAGTCCCCTCTGAAGTTGCTTCGTTGCGCAGCTGTAGTCAGGCCCTACCGCTCGTCCCCGCCTTCGCCCTACTAACGCCTATTTTTTACTACTGCGACGCGAATCGCGCCAACTTCAGAGGGGACTAGAAGTTTGGCGCGACCTATAACTAAGTAAGTAATCAATCAACTCATCCGTACCTGCCTACTTTTTTGGTATACTGCACGACGTACCTACACCTAGGTATTGTTGTTTACTCTATGAAAGATAAAATGCAATCTGCCGATAACAAATACCTGCCTACTTATCTGATAATAACGATTACTAAGTCATTTTATTATACGATAAGAATTCTTAACGAGATTCGACGAATTACTTACACAAGTTTAAAGATTCGATGTCATCGTTTTCATTGGTGCAGTTATAAAAAAGGACACATTGTTTCGCTGATAGCTTCGGCTGGGAAACGAAATAGTTGTAGAGAAGTTCCAGTTCCCTCGTAGCCGCTTGGGCTGTGTTTGGGGAGCAAACTAAAATAGCCCCTTGGACCCCTACTCGAAGGGCAGGCCAGCAAGATTCGAATCTGAAATAGAAACGTACGCTAAATATATTTGGTACTTACTCGCCTCGTAGCACCACTATTACCAGTCTACCGTCTACCACTGGCCTATCTAAGACAAATATGCCAGAAATTCAGTCCACAAGTGGCCAATTAAAGTTTTGTATCTACGACGAACAGAACGAAACTCTTGCAACAAAACTTTAGGTACAAATTAAACAAGATAAAGAATAAAAAATATACCAAGACCTATTTACGTATTTATTATAAGTGTCCAGTTACAAAAGAAAACACGCTAGAAGGTTTTAGCCCTTACACTTTTACAATTAATTTAATTATCACTTGTCACCGCGTAATGTTGCTGATAAAGAAGTTTACTGTATTTTAAGTTAAGTAAAAAGTTTAATAGGCGTGACCAATTTTGTACGGTCAATTAATAGTATCTAAGTATTTATACGCTTAATTAAAAGTACAGGTATTTATAGTTAGCCGTAAACCGTATAAAATCTTGTTTATACGTTTCCATAGAAAAACCTACCTACATCTAAATCTAACTTGAGCACCTTAATTTTTTTGTCCCTTCATAAAAAAGATTTATCTTGTGACGAAATTTTATCAAAACTAACATCTTTTTTTTACATAAATAGTTTTAACTAACATTTATTAGATATTTACAACTAATTGTGTAGGCATGTACCTACCGCAGTAATACTGTGCATATACGAATATCAAAGCAAAGCCTCTGATAGGACCGAATGATCATAATGTCGTTCTCTTTGTCACTCGGCAACAACCAATAGAGCTGATTGATCAAACTGAGGCTACGTATGAGACTACGCAGTTTTATTGCGTATTATACTCGCTCAATATTATGGTAGAAGCTACAGTCCCAGGGCTAAGAATGAGTAGCACAGCTACATATGACTTGTTGCAATTTCTATTGTCAAGGGTAAGTATAATAGCGCATTCAAATGCGAGGAAAGTTAGCTCAGCTACCTATCAAGCTAGTTTGAAAAAGACAAGCAGAATTTTCCCACCACTTACTTGAAATAAATGTTAATCGTAGTAATAAATGCTTATCAGTAAACAAGTAGATGTCAAAAGATAGATTTGCTCTAAACAGTGGTGCTTTAGCCTTATTCTCGGACTTAGGCAGCTATAAAACAGTATTTAATTTGATGCTTCGCCAATGGATGGCGCTTTATCATATAATCAACTAAGAATAAAGCTCAACATGAGACAATAGCTGCAGTTTTAGTACCTTCATGAAGAAATATATCTCTTGGTCCACTGGATCACTTTTGGTAGATAATGCGAACTGGTTTGTGCAATAAAAATTAATAAAAGGTGAGGTCAACTCAAAAAGTGATGGTATGGGCAATATGCATTTATCGCTAGCTCGTACAGTTCAGGTCTGTTTCATCTATGAATGTATACTTTTGGATATTATTATTTATTCTGATGATATCATTACGGTTTTACAATTAATATTGCCGATAAAGCGTGATAATGGCTTAAAAGATAACATTTAGGATCGACTAGTTGACTGTCACCATTTATCTTCAAAACGACTGGACCCAGTTTGATACGGGAAAATAAAAAGTTGAGGAGTTTCTTTATACGTTAATTTTTTATTACTATTTTTATAAGTAACTGCTTGACCTTTATCCGTTAGAAACGGCCGTTATGAGTGCCTAGCCTTATAGTGCTAGTTTTATTTGCCATTCGACAAAATTAACGAAAACAAAAATTTTATGTAAAAATTTTGATTCTCCCTGTTTGTCACTAGGAGCGCCTTCGCCCTGCTTCAATGCCATACAAATTCCCATTTTCACTTACGTAATCGAATTGCAAATAAAACCCGCATTCGCACCCAGATTCCATTACACAAATTTTATTAAGAAGGCGTCGTTACCGAAATCTCACTGACGAAGTTTTCAGCCAATCCCTCTAGAGAAGTAGGAGTGAGTTTTCAGTTACTGGGAATCATCACTTCTACTTCCATTTGCTTTGCTTTTGTAGGTATAGTATAAAGTAATTATTATCTAATCATCACATAACAACGAATGTAATGTTGGTTGAAAAGATGCAATAAACCTTTTACTTAGGCAGGGCATGTTATGATAAGTTATGAGATAAGTAACACACTTATCTACTTTCAAGCTTACCTATGGTCACCACTGCAATCCCACAGCTCAATGTCGATGTTGTTGCTCTTTCCATTGACGTTAACGTTGGGTAGTTCAAACTCCACTATTCTGACTCCTTGAGTGGGCCTCGGAGGACCAGTTTCGTCTATATTTATGGTCTCCGATAAATAGTTGGCTATCGTTGTCTTACCGCTCTGTAAATAACAAATATTCAACTTATATTATAGAAAGCTATAGGTTTGATGCAACTTTTCAAACCTATAGCTTTATATTAGAAAGTTGTATATTTTACGCACAGTTCTAAAGAAACATATTTCATTGGAATATGACCCTGCTGTTGAAAGGAGAAGGAGGAAGGATAAGGTTGCTATAGCAAAGCGTACATACTTTTGTATACTGTGTGTACTGATTTTGGGCAAAGCTTATATATCTATTATAAGATAGGTTAGGTGGTAGTATCAACCTTCTAGGGCATTATGACAATCTATTATTATAATTTTCTTAAAAGTGAGATATCGTTCCGTCTACGAATTGTTTCATGTCTCTCCTATGTCTCCACATCTCTGTTTCTCTTCAACGAGAAAAAAATACTGAGAAATGTTTATTTACATACCTCCGATGGTCCGATCATCAGTAATTTTAATTTGTTTGAATGCATCCTTGATTAGGATAACTAGGATATTGGATATAGGATATCTTGACTGCTTCGATTGTAGCTCAACTTTACTGAATCACAAAGATGGCAAAACTCGTTTTAAAGCTTTTTGAATTTAAACAATGAACTTTTAGGAGTCGAGCATTCCACATACGATAGGCAATGCCAAAGTGACAACGTTTTGTTTACGAAACCGTTGCCTAGGAGTCGAGCAAGAAAGTTGTAAGCAAAGAAAATACTATTATTTATTTTGCCTATTGCATTACTGATTACCCTCTGACCCTTTTGTTTTACAATTTGAGCAGATTACAGAGATATCTACGAAAAAAAATTGGAGCGTATTTCCAGTTCTTTACCAACAGTTTGCCTATTAAAATCGAAAATAACAGTCGTTCTTTGTAAAAGAAAAAGAACTTAATGCTTCTTTAATGTAGCCGGAAACTTTGCAAGCAAATAATATTGAATAGGCCACCTCCTACTTTTCAAATTGGTCTATTATTGTTATAATTACAAATATAAAAATATTTGTTATATTTATTTATATAAAATTGAGTTTGCATTTAATAGTTACGCTGGCTTGCAGAGTAAACTTGTAACTATATGGCATTGTAAATGCAACGTTCAAAATAATAAAAATATTTATAAGGAACTTCGTGTTTATCGATTGTTAAATACTTACTTGAAAAATTATTTCTTTCGACTGTGAGGGTAGTAACTTCACAGTGACGTAATACCGCTGGCATGCTTTATCATTGAACATAATAGCTATATAATTATTAAGTTTCGATGACAAAATGGCTTTAACATACTTAGGTACTCATAAATTCTCAAGAACTTTAAAATTTACATTTTGGAGGTAAGGTAAGGTTAAGTTTATCGGATGTAGACGTCTATTCTAGCCTTTGGACAAAGACAACCCCCAAGTTTTAGGTATTCCATGTGATAGATAGATAGATATAGATACAAAACTTTGACGGCAACCTTCACCTTAAGTTCTTTCTAAGGGTCGAGGGTGCAAACGGGCATTAAAGAAGTCCTATATACAATTTTTGTCATGCTGACAAAATCAGTCAATTTTTTAAATTTTATTTAATTTTTTGGATCCAAATGTTCCAATCCAAAAAATGAAAATTGTTCCGTCGTCGCTTAAAAAAAAGTACCAACTACAGTTAAAATAGTGTCAGAATCTTGTCTATATTATATACTTATTTCTTACTCTTCGCCACAAACTATGTTATTTGGTTGTCTAGACTCGCATATAAGAGTGGCAAGGACGAGAAGCGCCTGCAAAAACTATGACAGGGAATCGTTTAACGGTGCACCAACGGCTAGCAGTTAACTGTTTCTAACAACGTCTGCCTGGACTGTGATAAAAAGTTTCCAGCATTCCCATTCATTACTGCTTCAGAGCCCTGGGTGCTCCCGCTATCTTTACGCAATACAATTTTAATTTTCAATCACAGAGCAAGCAAAGGAATTTTGTACCGTAGAGTCACCTATTCACTAGTCAATCATGGCTCGATATGCCAACCTTCTTGCGTGGGCTATCCATTGGCCATTTTTGTATTGAATGTACCGGGTAAACATAGGTATGGGTCGCGCCAAACTAGTCTAGTCTAGTCTAGTCCCCTTTGAAATTATCGCGATTCGCGTCGCAGTAGTAAAAAATAGGCGTCAGTAGGGCGAAGGCGGGGACGAGCGGCAGGGCCTGACTGTGTACAGCTGCGCGAAACAACTTCAGAGGGGACTAGAAGTTTGGCGCGATCTGCTCTGCTAGCTAGTCAATTATTTTACGGATTGTGTAGAGATTGTAATGTGAATTTGTATCCAATTAGACTTTAAAGGGTAGTAGTAACACAAACCAATTAACTATATGTAAATAATCATAAAAAGCTTGCCTAATTCTTAACTGATCTTTCAATATTTGTAAAAATATTAAGAACGGATGTTGATGACGTAGTTGTCGACATTGAATAGGCTTCTTTGGCTTACAAAGTAAAAGTAGATAGTGTTGATTAATTTCGGCGAGTTAGATTGAGCCACGATAGCATAGTTGGTAGTGCACCTGACCCGGCATGTCATGGGGTGCGGGTTCGAATCCCGCTCGTGGAATTTTTTCAACACTTTGTCTTTTTCAAATTGTAATTTGTTCGCAACAATATTTGCGTAAAATTATTAGTATGTAAATAATTACAAACCAATAATTGACACTTTTTTCCGTTGATCCTTAGAAATAGGGGTCAACAACTTGTTTTACTGTAACAATGACTACCTACCTGTTTCTTAGCTGTTATCTAGTAAATTTCATTCAATGATGATATTCTATATCCCCTTGAGCGTCGAGCGACCAGCAGGTGGACCCGCCCGATTCTCTAAATGTCACTACACATTTACAGAATACCTACACTAAACTTGCACACTGGCTTAGGTCCAAGACACCGCACTCGTATAACAAGGGTACGAAGAACCGGTTCACACGCGCTCTATAACAGGTACAGACATGTACCTGGGCGCTTCTCTCCTCCTCCACGGACCGGTCTACCCGAGCCGAGGTCCGAGCCTTTAGAGGCGCCCTCGGGTGGTTCCGCTCCCCGATCCGATCCGAACCCTTCGGAGAATCTAGTAGGGCACGGGGACGCGCACTAGTGCGCGATGCCGTTCCCTCTAAAAAACCTCCAAAGGTGATTCGTTTTACACGGCTTGAGGGACCCTTTACGTTTCTCGCCGCCCCCAAAGCCCGGTGAAACTGAAAATGCCGTCTGAGGCAATCAGCAAACTCTCTCCAAAAAAAAAAAAGCAGGTGGTCGATAACAATTAAAATTCTATTGTGTCTGGGTGTTCGACGCTTGAGCTCATATTATTTGTTGTCGAGCACTGGTTTTACTGTGTTTGACACAGTTGCCACTATGATATATTATGTCTCGCACAGAGAGCTGGCTGCCAAATGCGAGTTTCATTCGCAATTCGATCACTATAACGAAAACGCGAATTTGTATGGCAAAATGTTAACTCCTCTCGTAGTCGCTAGGAGGCGCTGCTTCAATGCCATACTAATTTTCGTTTTCGTAGACGTAATCGAAAGAATACTGATAGTAAATAAAACTTACACTAGACACTCTGAGTGAGAGTTTTACTCACCATTCGATGCGTTCGCGTTCGCGTTAACATCAACATAGGTAATATACTCGTATAGTTAGTAGTTTAAACGGTCTCCACCGTTAAAATCTACATCCATTTACTATATATTGAATATTTAATCCCTAATCACATTGTTTACGTCGACAGACTGATTACACAAAATAAGCTGATTATGTGCTCCTATTTTTAATTAGTAAGTATTTTACTGTCGCCAATCTTATTTGGCATCTCAATATTTAATCCTTTCTTCGTCATATTTTCTTTCACATAGTTTATCCATATTTTTTTGGTCGTCCCTTATTTACATGGGTTTCAACTTTCAATGCTTCGATAGTTGGAGTCAATGCTTCATATTGCTCTGATTTTCTGAGCTTAAAACCACATTTATCGTAATGTTTCTTTACTATATGTTAATTTGCGAAAACGATTAGTGACTACGAACAATGAATGAATATGCTATGAACGTAGCGTATTGCATAGCATGACCAATGAGCAAGCACAGCCTTTGTCCCCCGTGCATTGTAGCGCTTGGTTAGACCGAGAGATGGCGATAATTACATTGCATCTTATTATAACAAAATTAGCTGCGACTAAAACTCGTCAATAAAAAGGAGATAAGAATTAAATAATATGATAAGATAACTCAGCTAAAAAAAAAAGAATAGAATGTTCTATTTAAAGAATCTTATCGGCATATCTCGAATTTTATCAGAGCAGTCAGGAATTTCCACTACATTTCCAGATCAAAGGTAAGAAAACAATTTTTGGATAGCGAAAAAGAGCATCAAGCAATTAATTATTTTAGAAATACTTACTTTAATTTCTTGTTACACTGTAATCAAGACTTAAAAACTCTGAGTTTTGTGGCTTTATATATATATATTGAAATGCTCGACATTTTGGCCGAGTTGCACCGAGCTCACACACTCAGTCAGTCCTCACAACGGGATACCCTTACTAAAGTGATTGGCGTTAAACACCGTTTTAACAGTTAAACTTTCATCATCATAATCAGTCACTGTCAATCCACAGCTTCACAGCAAACCAATGTCACTTTGCCCGTTCGTCGGCTCTTCCTTATCCAATAGCGAAAAACTTTGCGTATACCTTCTCCACCCACTCCCACTACTCCACCTAGTCGAAAGTAGGAGTGGCACCATTGTTCGACAGGAACCAGCGAACAACATTTTTACCCTTTAATCATTAGAAATAACCCTATTTATATATATTAACTAATTTGTGACTTTAGCTTCAATTAAAAACAGACCACCTGCTTCCTATTGGCTGTCATTCCGTAAAACTTCTATGAAATTCTATTTATTTTTGGCGACGAAAACTTTTTTATTTTTTTAAATTTTTTATGTCATAAGGAGGCAAAGGAGCAGGTGGGTCACCTGATGGAAAGTAATCACCGCCGCCCATGGACACCCGCAAAACCAAAGTAATCGCAGATGCGTTGCCGGCCTTGAGGAAGGAGTTGGATCTTGAGGAGGGAGTAGGAGTTGGGAGAGGGGAGGGGTGAGAGATGGGCCTCCGGTACTTTCACTCACCGGACGAAACATAATAGCAACGAGTGCCATTGTTTCACGCCGACATTCTGTGAGAGGGTGGTATTACGGCGGGCGAGCTGGCCCATTTCGTGCTGCAACGTAGCGTGGATCTACCACTCGGACTGTGTCACTCATTTAGCACCACCCAGGCGTCACGTGTAGGGTCTCAAGTGTAAACCTACGGACGCGAGTAACTTTAATCCCCAAAACTGTGTTGAACACTGGGCTTTAAGTATCAAACACTACACAGTGTTAAGAAGTGAACTAGCGAATACTAGCGAATGAAACTCACACCAAGCCCACACACCTGCCTAGTGTGAGTTTCATTAGCTATTCGATTTCGTTAACGAAAACAAGTGTTTGTATGGCAACATTTTAACTATCCTTGTTTTCCACCAGGCGGCGCTGCTTTAATCCATCATTCAATCATCTCAGCCAAAAGACGTCCACTGCTGGACAAAGGCCTCCCCCAAGGATCTCCACAACGATCGGTTTTGTGCTGCTTCAATGCCATACAAATGAAAATTTGAAACTCACACTAGGCAGGTGCTTGGTGTGACTTTCATTCGCTAGTATTCGCTAGTTTCAAACACTGTGTAGTGTTTGATACTTAAAGCCCAGTGTTCAACACAGTTTTGGGGGTTAAAGTTACTCGCGTCCGTAGGTAGGTTGAATGAATACGGATAATAAACCAAACTCACACTAGGCACTCTAATGCCACTTCGATACTATAATTCAGAACGTTACGTGATCTAATTTCCGTGATTGTCTTCCAACACATTAAACACAGCTTAAAGCCCCAGAGATGTATAACGGAGGACCTGCGGTCGCTTCCATTGCACTTTGCGGCGAAAGCGAGGCTTTGCATAATCCTGCGTTATTGCGGAGTCATTATCTTCCCGTTACCGGACGTAATATGTTATGCTCTAGGCATCAGTAGGCTAAACAGGTAACCTTCTATTGGCGCTTATGTTCATAGAGATTTAATAAAAGAAAAGTAAAGCAGATAAAAAAGATTTTTGGTGGATTCACATTGATTTCTAATTACGATTCAAACTTCAAATTGTCATGGAGCAAAATCAATCAATTTGAATCATTGACATACATACAATTCACAATGATGAATGCCCAATTATTTGGAATTTTGCAAAGATTTCTAGGTTTTTTCTTACGTATACGAAGCTGTTAACGAAATTTGATTTGGTTCCGCCTAATATGTACTGCTGGAAGCGAACTCGGGACCTCTGCGTTCGCAACCCGTCTTATCACAGGACAGAGTCGGTACTTTTGTTTCTTTTCTCCGTGGGATTTTAAATATTAAAGCTAAAGCTTCTGGTGACCAATAAAAGCACGGGGTCGAGATGCACAGAACCTCATTTAAATTCCGATGGCTCGCTTTCATCTGTCATCGTCAAATTCATGGTTGACTTATGAATGATGTTTAAAGTCTTTTATTTTACGGCATTATAACTTTATGGGCGAGGTACCTATGCAATGTAAAGATTGATATGGTTAAACTGAGTCATTATTCTGATTTAGTTATTGTGTCTTTTGACTCCCTTAAAATGTGTATAATTTGTTTGGATCGTGAAAATATATAATATGTTGTCGTTTTCTGTTTTTGTTATTTGTCGTTCATCGTTTGATCGGTCCATCAAGTAATGAAAGGCAAATCAATCTATTAATTGTTGCGTTAATTTGATTTCAATGATAGAGGTTTTTACCTAGCAGTGGGACAGATAGGCTATTTCTACTAACTATACAACTTTTGTTACAATTTTATACACAAGTAGTAATAGTTTTAAATTTAACCTTGGCTACACTAAAAATCAAATGTCAAATACTTATATACCAATCTTCAATATAAATATAATGACTTGTCCTGACTGATTCATCATCGCCGAGCTGAAACCGCTGGAGCTAATAAGATGAAATTTTGACTATACGTAACCAGCCACTAAGAAAGGATTTTACGGAAATCATACCCTAAAGGGGTCAAATAGGAGGTGAAAGTTTGTATGAAAGTCCGTCAGTTTTGAAGTAAAAAACATGAAAATTGGTATTTGGCTTTTAAATAGAAATAAAGAATGACGTGTCTAAGGAATTTTGTTTATTTTCATTCAAAGAAGTAAAAAAGGGAAGAAAGTTTTTTTGGGAAATCGTTATTTTTAAAGTAAGAACTATTATAATGAATAATTTAATCGATCTTTAGATTTTTCAATAAAAATAAAGAATGACGTGTTTTAACATTTTTCGAAAAACCTCCCCTAGAAAGGTGAAATAGGGGTGGAAGTTTGTATGGAAATCTGTCATTTTAAAAGTTAAATTCTTCGGTATTTGGCTTGGTTAAAAAGTGTTTCAGGATTATCCTTACAGATACTTAGGTACGTTTCATAAATTTGGCTTTTATTATAAACAATTACAAGTCGTGTAGCCCATGTGAGCAAAGCCGCGAGCAAAAGCTAGTTATGAATAAATAACCAACATTCTATATCTTAATGACCAGCATCGCTACCGTATGCATCGGTAGGCAAGGTATATGACAAATAAGCGAAATAACATTTATAGTTGTATGTTGTATGCATATCGCATACTATATGTACAGTTAGTCCCGGAAGCTGCATGCTGTGTATAAATAACTTGCTAACTGTTCCCAGACTGGTCCAAAACTGGACTTCTATTGCAACTACAACTATTTATCTTACTTGTCGCTTCACTTCTTGTTTCAAGTGAGCCATTTGGTAATAATCTTATTTTCTATATGTTTATTGTGTAATGTCTTCTAAAACCTCATGTTTACGACATATTGTCCAATAGTAAATGCTACATAGCTCAAGTACCATATGTTTCTTTTCTAATAAAAAAATATCAATATAACTTCAATCACAAAAGTGACATAAGAAAGCTTATGAGTGCTATTTATGATAAAGGTTCATGCAGGTTCATAGATTCACGTTTTTTTGTCAGATATTTTCTTATCCTAATTTCATCTCGTAACGTCATTGACTGCATTCATCATTATTATTTAAGCTTTGATAAGCTTAAAAGCACAGTCACAAACAGAAGTATCGCGGCACTATTATAGCGGCATCGGCACCAGCGTCCGACACTTTAAGGGTGCGCCGACCAAAAAAAGCCAAAATTGTAGTCACGGTTAAATTGATAATATATGATGAAATAACTATCGTATTACAAAACAAAATATATATTTAGTATCAAAGGGAACGTGTTTACAATTTGTCCGTCCCATAAATTCATAACACACTATAGTTTTTTCTACAATATAATTTAAAGTTGGGCAAAAATCATGAAAAAGAGGGGCGACGTTTAGTTGATATCTTATAGTTTATCTAAATTATTATACCTCTAATTATGTCTAAACAATCACCAATGTCTTAACTACAAATCGTCCGTCTCATATTTTCGTTTTATCAAGCGGCTTTTTTAAATTATTATTTTTCAAATTAACAAGTTTATGACATCAATGTTTGTAGCATTGTTGTGTTCCGGCAGCTTTAGATAAGATAGGCAGTGCCTCACTAGTTGACGATCCCGGGTGAAGTCCGCTTCTATCATATTGGCCTTATCATCACTTAACATCGGGTGAGGTCTAGGCACTGTGCTTACCCGCTAATATATCCATACAAAATTAGTATGGCCGCGTCAAATAAATATGGACGAAGAGACATTTCAAATAAAATTTATGACACTTGTCACTTACAGACGGCGCAACCATAAGCCAATCAGTGTTCAACACAGTTTTTGTTGCCGAAAACTAATTAGAATTTAATTGAAGTTTTACCGTCGCTTTAGTGACAAATCTGTTGTTGACCCCTATATCGAATGATCAAAGGAAAAATGTTTCGATCACTGGTTCCTGTCGAACACCGGTGCCACTACCCTAGGTGTATGTTTCCCTTCTTAAAACGCAAACTATTCTAAGGCAAAAAACGATTTCATTACTATTTTTATAGATATCTTATAAAGAATAGCTAACTCTCGCAATACCCAAAAGAATTTCACACATCCACGATTTTATTTACGGACTGTGCAAAAATAACTCAGTCCCCATCCCCACCATCGTTGTCAATAGAATCGCTCTTTGTTTAGTTCATACAATTTTCAAACAATAAACATTCACAAGTTCGCCGTTCGATTATCGTCTATTCAAAGGCTTGTATGGGCATGTACCCACCCATCTTCTTGGCATTGAATAGCAAACGCTTCGGATAAATTAAATTCTGCAGTCGGCGTGCAAAGCGTGTTAGATCGCCTGATGAGTCTACATTTCACCAGAGAGCATGCTACGCGTACAAGACGCACGAAAATAATTGTAAGGCTCTCGATACACTATGGCGGAACGACCACGTAATGCAACGCACATATTCCAATTAAATAAAACATTTCAACTTAGAAAAAATACTTTCCTGTTACGAAGAAAATAAATTGACTTAATTTGTAGTTGTGACTTACGATTATAATAGACATTATGTGAAAGTTACATTTTGCTATTATATATTTATAAGAGGGACGTTAAAAAATCATCAATGATTTTTTTTGATGCAAAGGATTTCAACGCGCTAGATTTCCTAGTGCAAATAAGTAAAAATGTCAATCAAGTAAAAGTTGATTTCAATTTCTAAGAGATTCATATAACACCTGTAGTGATAGTGAGTCTATGTTGTACCGTGTAGTTCACTATTTGATCACGTTATGAAAACGAGAAGCAGCGTCTTCTCCTAAACAAGGTAATTTGCAAATTTGATGATAGAAATTGATGTTTTCGTTATCAAATAATGAAAAACTCGTAACTAGATAATCTGAGAGAGAAACTTACAACTATTATTTTTAAACTATACTAGCAATGTTGATTTTATAAGGAATCGAAGCAGCCTATCTAGTGACGAACTTGTATAACAAATTTGAAATTGCTTCGATACAATATAAATCTATTTTATGCTAACTCGGTCGGTCAAATGGTACATAAAAGTCTAGCTGAATGCTGAGTTAGAGTTTAATTTACCATTCTGAACGAATTTCAAAGTTCTGAATGAACGAACGAAATTCTGAACGATCCATTCTGACTGTTAAGGAAAGTTTATTTTTTTATGGCATTGAAGCTGCGCTTCCCGGAGACAAACGAGTGGTGTTGCAATTTTTCCATAAAAAATATAGCATACTAAATGAATTATTCATTAAATGGTAAACAAAATTGTACACAACAATAAAACAAACTGTGGTAGGTAACGAAGTCAAATCTACCTCAATTCAGAATGTCCTTTTTTTTGGAGGGAACTGATTGCCTCAAATGGCTGCGTCACCGGACTTTTTTGGGGGCGACGAGAAGCTTGAAGGGTTCCTCAAGCCGCGTGAAACGAAACACCGTCAGAGGTTTTCTATAGGGAATGGCATCACGCACTAGTGCGTGTATACTGAATTCTTCGAGGGGTCCGGATTGGGTCGGAAAGGAATGTCCGGTCGTGTATAAGCGTCTTAAACGGACTCGTTCAGAGGCTTCAACTCCTATTTAGATTACCACTACGAGTACTACTATCTTAGATTCCGACCTACATTTCGACTACTAGATTCTCTGAGGGGTTCGAATCGGTTCTGAAAGGAATGTCCGGTCGTGTATAGGCGTCTTAAGCGGGCCCGCTCGTTCAGAGGCGTCAACTCCTATTTCACTTACCACAGCCCGCCCACTCGCGCCTACGTGCATTGTACTTACTCTGCCGGCAACGTTAACACTAATCTATTATCTGACAAAGGTTTATAATAATATACGTAAATGTGTTTAGATTTTGCTTGAATGTATCTTTATGTTTAATACGGGAAGCAAAAACTTTGTACCCCTTTTTAAGAAGAGTAAGAAATTTCGCACACTTAAAATTTATATAGAGAAGAATTGCAGAATGGTAATATTTTTTAAATTATCCATAAAAAATACATTAAATCAAAAAAAAAACAAACATTACACACACTACCATGTATTTGACACACATGCATATATACTTTTTTAAAAAATGAAAAAAAATGAAAGAGGAGCGGCTGAAATCTGTCAATGCCAATCCAAAGTCACATTCTATCTTTTTTAATTTTTCATTGCTTAGCCACTGGGCGACGACTAGTAGAAAGGAATACTTACTAATGTTTCTTGATCATAGACATTAGGTATACATCTAAAAACCTAAATTCAATTTTTTATTTTTTTTATTTTTTCATTCACATTGCTTTATACAGTTATTAGATAGAATTTTACCTGCTGAGCTACCGAGAACTTGGTATCTCCCGGGGTAGCTCAGAGTAGCTCAGCGGTCAGGGCATTAGACCGGTTATCCAAAGGTCGTGGGTTCGATTCTCGCTCAAGCTTCCTGAAACTGACGGATATTTTCTACAATTTTTTAAATCATAAATTCGATGCCAATAGTCAATGCCATTTCCTATTACTACTACCTACTCCTTTGAGCAGAGAACTCTTTATTTTCGCCGTTATTTTGAACTAAAATTATATGAGTATTATGATATTATGAGTGGGTGCGCTTGTCACCGTGCTTGTTCCACGGTGAGGAGCGCTCTCATTATTTTGGACTGCATCGGCTGCTTACCATCAGGCAGGATGTGGTCACTATGACGTGTCAATATAAAATATATATATATATATATATATATATATATATATAATAAATATATAAATATAAATATATATATTTATACTATAGAAACTGATTGTGATTAATTCCCCATTCTAAAATACTGCTTTTGGCCTTTACAACCGAAGGAATGATGTCGCTGTCATCAACTAGTAGGTCTTCTTATGAATATTTAACCGATTTAGTATAAGGCAAAAGGAAATTACGTATTTATGTATGTACCAACTTATATCAACTTGGATAGGAAGTTATTCTTGTCATCGCGTCTATTTTATAATAAAGTTTATAGCAATAAACGTGTCTAGTAAGTACTTGATCTTAATCGAAGCTTAATGTCCTTTAAGTAGCTGCCGCCTTTTCTTGCGTTATGCATCATTGGTTAATGTTTCCCATTTTAAGGCTTGTGCACACCAAATAGGTGTGCGCGAGCCTTATCCTATGCGCGTAGCTTGGGCGCATAATAGATTGATCAACCTATCTTTCCCTTATCGGATAGCGCACACGCTTTATTTGAAATATGGAATAAGATTTATTTTCAACATTTGTTGCAAGTAAGAAGCTTGAAAAGAGCCTTTTAAGCCAAAATATGGATCTTGTTTTTTAAAGCCTAAGTGAACACAATAACACACACACAAAACACTACATAATTTTTAAAGTTTCGTAAAATTTGCTGCTATGCAAAGGAAATAATTTTTAAAACGATCTTTATAAAGTACTAGCTGACCCGGCGGACTTCGTACCGCTTTGACAGTTTCCATCATTGAGTTAAATATATATATCAATGGTTTCCATGACAACAAAACAAACAAATAATTTTGTATTGGAAAATTAAATTGTCGTTTTTAGTATTTTATGTATATTTATTTTTTTAAATATAGCCTATGTTACTCAGCGCTAATGTAGCATTCTAATGGTAAAAGAATTTTTTAAATCGGTCCATTCGTTTTTGAGTTTATTCGTTGCATACATATATACATACATACATTCAAAAATACAAAGGTTTCCTCTTTATAATATTAGTTTAGATTACCTATAAATGTTAATAGTAAAAAATTCAAAATTCAAACTTGGTTCTGTGGCTAAGCGCTCGGCCCGATAATCGGAGGTCCTGGGTTCAATTCCCAGGTCGGGCCAAGTGTGTTATGCACATAATGCACTTAGCAAACAAAGTGATTAAGCCAACAACCATCATTTATAGCGATGACTTGATTTCAATAATAAAGGCCTTTACCCGGCAATTTGACAGAATTTTAAGTTTTTTCTTTACTTTACTTTTACAACTGCAACAAAAACTAAAAAAAAAACACAAATGTTGAAAAAATTTCCACGAGCAGGATTTGAACCTGCACCCTTCTGACATACCGGGTCAGGTGCTCTTCCAATTGAACTATCGTGGTTCTAACCAGCCCGCCGAAATTATTCAACACTTTTTACTTTGAAAGTCAAAGGCGTAAAAATAAAAGTTGTAAAAATATTATGATCGGATGTCAGTGACGGTAGTTGTTGACATTGAATGGGCGCCTTTGGCTTTCAAAGTAAAAAGTGTTGAATAATTTCGGCGGGCTGGTTAGAACCACGATAGCTCAATTGACATATACTCATATGTCAATTGAGCTATCGTGGTTCTAATGCTTTCAAAGTAAAAAGTGTTGAATAATTTCGGCGGGCTGGTTAGAACCACGATAGCTAAATTGAATGAGCACTTGATCCGGTATGTCAGAAGGGTGCAGGTTCAAATCCTGCTCGTGGTAATTTTTTCAACATTTGTGTTTTTGTATTTTGTTCGCAACAAAATTTGCGTTAAAAATTATTTTGAACATTTTGACAAAAACTAAGTTACTCCGTGTATAGCTGACGCTGAGCGGTCAGACTCCGCCAGCTATTAGCTATAGCGTTGGTCCGAGATGTTCCCATCATTACCGAGCATGGCGATTCGTCCATAAACGACCAGTTTATGGAAATGTACGGGAATAAGTTTGATGCATTAACGAAAAAATATTTATAAAATATGTCGTAAGATATGACTCCATTAGTGGCGGTGGAATATTGAAAGTATTACTTTGATGAGCTCATTAGTTCGGGCATGAATAAATTCAGACTGTTTTGTGAAATTTCGTTTTTGATAAACACTTGTAGTACCTAGTTATGTACAACCAGTATTCAATCCACTTGTACAAAAACAACCGTAAAAGGTTTTTTAGTTAAATAAATTGATACTTTACTAGAAAAAATTACCAGTCCCATGAAGATCTTATCTTATAGTATCTTGTAACTAAATATAGGAATGTGAATGCAAAAATAAAAAAAAATAAATAAATGATGTTGAAAAAAAAACATCATAACTAAATTGGGGACGAATAAAAAAAGGAAAACGTTTCCTGTAAAAACTTTTTGTAATGCCAAGATATTCCTGTCTACACATTGAAGATATGCTGACTTGCATAAAATATTTCTTCAATTGTTTTTTTTCTTTCCATATTTTTTCTATAGCTTGCATCGGGATCGCAATACTCAGAACTGCATCCAGTTCTACAAAAGAGTATGGCACCAAATTGACAAGACTATGTTTTCAAGTTTTCAACCTTATTGTTTAAAAGTTATGGTTTCATCTTGGCGGGAAAGTGAAGAGTCATGTCTGCGGTTTTGTTTTATTTTCTAAAATTGTGTTATGTCGAATACTAATGTGAAATAATGGTGGATTATTAACCGTTAAGTGTTTGTGAGTGTGCATGAGTGTTGGCAAATGAAACAAAACAGTGCAAAGGCGCTTTTCAAATTCTCTCAAGAAGTCCGCGTCAGGACTTTATAAAGAAGCCCTACATCTTTACTGAGATACTCGAGGGGTTGTGGGGTATATCATTTCTCACTTTTCATTCCTATTATCATTCATCATCATCATACAGGAAGGAAATATTGTTTATTTATGTATTACTTATAAGAGAAATTACTTTGACACTGGCTAATGTGCTACTCGCACGAAGCCATCAACTAAAGGGAAAAAAATGGTTTATTTATATTGTTTAATCCTAATATGTAATGTAACTTTATTTTTACCATCTTTACTCTCAGAGACATACATCATTAAAGCTTAAGGTTTTATAAAATAATATAAATTTATACGACGCGTCGTCGTGACGTTCCATATATTTTAATTGTAGTCAAAATGTAATGTAATGTCAAAATTAGATAAATTTATAAAGATGACGTCAACGTCAGGGGCAAGTTAGTAGCATTGAGCAAGTAATCACTACGTTTTAGTTGGTAGTGGCAAGTAACGCAGACGATTTGTATGGCATTGAAAAAGGTGGAGAATTAAATTTATTTAGAAACATTCTCGTATTCGTTAACGTAATCGAATGGTGAATGAAACTCGCACTTGGCACTCTGATGTGAAATCAGTTAAGCAGAAAGCATAATTATATTTAGTACTCCTTGCAGCAATGTAATGTCTAAGTGTATGAATTTTGATATTACCACATGATATTCGAACATTTTAAAGTGCTTTAGTAATGCTTAACTTACAAGTTATTTTCACGTAGCTAATAAACCGGTTGATAGACGCTTCATAGGCGATAGTAAATTCAGAGGAATAACTAGATAAGTGAAACATGATATGCGAGCGAAATAAACTATAAAGCATTACATTTTATGGTGAAATTTAAAGAGGTTGGATTTAACGACATAGTTACAAAGTTAAAAAAAATATATTAAGGCGAAAAACTGTGGTGTTTCTTGCGTCATATTAATGAAATATTGTTTATTAGTATGTTTATGTAAAAAAAACAATGTACATTAGCTGTATAACGTCTGTAACAAGGAATGTTGCTGATACATACAGCACAAGCTTTTCCTCAATTAAAGAAAGTACTAAGCATGAATTTAAATAAAAAAATGTTTCGAATTATGCCATTATCTTAATCTTTTCGGACATAATTGTTAAAAAATATTATTATTGTCTTGCAAATATACGACGAGGATCCGTAAACTCAATCCATTGTTATTCTAAAACGACAACAAGGTCAAAGTTCACTCTGCGCAAATTAGTCGATGCTAGGCTACATGCATACTCCAATACTGGTATATCTAAAAGACATAAGTCATTTGTGGATCGTGCGGCGCGTTCTAAGCTAGCCCTAGCCTGGGTACCGGGAGATACTTATGTATCAAGCTAAGTATCCCAACGTGGTCCTAGGTCATCGACCGCATCCAGGAAGGCGGTAGGTGCGCAGGATACGATAAATTTCAATAGTGCATTGACTGCGTGCACTCTGCTCTGATGCGGGAAGTGGCTGTAAGTACCTAAGGTGGCTAATTACTATCTTATCTCATTACAATGTCGATTAAAGGATTTTAAATGATTCTATCAGATTTTAAAGGAAATTGAACATACATATGTAGACTCGTTTAGGTGGGTTGTTGTAGATATCTTTTATGTATTTGCTGACATAACGCATTTATGTTTAGTTTAATCTCTTTTAGCTTATCAACTGTGGGTCATCTACATGGTGTCTTTGAACCGTACAGAGAGGAAGATTTTGATTCTTAGCATTATTCATAAAGTAAGTCCGTACTCGTCTTGTATAAAAGCAGTATATAAAACTACTTTTTATGTCTACTTATGATTCATTGTTATATAGGGAAAGGGTTAAAGTAGTTTGATTGAAAACATGTGGCGGCATGTGTTAGCTGCACTGTACGTTTGTATAATAAATAATAAAAACTGTCTATAGATAGTGAAAGGCATGAACGGAAGCATACACGTTATATTACTGTATCGATTCTAAGGATGAAGTTTCATTCTGAAACTGTTATAACATTTAGAAAGTATGCGTCCTCCTTAGTTATATTAGATTTGCAAAATTAGGTTGTTACCCTCAGAATTGCTTGCATATAATAGAGAAAGTATTTTGCAATTTTATGATGTTGTACAAGAAAGCAAGAAAGGAATCGAACTAGCTGAGTTTTTTGCCAGATCTTCTCAGTAACTATGAGCTCATTCGCCATAGACTTACGAACCGATGGCGTAGTGACTTCCATAACGACTCGGATATAGCCCAAGAATAAGAGTTGTTAATATAAAGGAATCATCATCACCATCATCATCTCAGCCAAAAAACGTTTGCTGCTGGACTAAGGCCTCCGACTAGGATCTCCACAACGACCGGTTTTGTGCTGCTCGCTATTATAAAGGAACTAGCTGTGCCCTGCGGTTTCACCCGCGTTAATTAGCGACTGTTCCACTCCTATTAGTCATAGCGTGATGTAATATAGCCTATAGCCTTCCTCAATAAATGTACTATTCAACACAAAAAGAATTTTTCAATTCGAACCAGTAGTTCCTGAGATTAGCACGTTCAAACAAACAAACAAACAAACAAACAAACAAACAAACAAACAAACAAACAAACAAACAAACAAACTCTTCAGCTTTATAATATTAGTATAGATATGAATTGAATATTGTTTTTTTTTTTGCGATTTTGTTTTAAGGGAAAATAATAACTGTTACTTACCAAGTTCCTACATAAGGGGACCGCCCACACGTTTCACGAATATACTTGTTTTAGTATTTCATTAATAAATCAATGGGGGGTCCGCGGTCTCCGGGATTGAGGCGCACAATCTGGAGCTGCGTCAGCGCAGCGCTTCACAGGGCCCTATCCAGTACCCTTTTTAATATTACCAATTAATACTACTAACTGGCAAGCGAGTATATTTACTTATGTATTTTTTAAACTTTTAAAATATTGTACATTACAATCATTTAAACGATCAATAAACTTAAAGATAACTTATCTTACTCCATTAAAGAAAAGAAAAACAAAAGAAACATAACTTAATTAAAGACAAAATAAAACCTATACTTAAATAAAATATGTCTTCCAGGTGTGAGCTTATGGGAACGGTCCCAAGAATGCTGGCAACATTTCCTCTTTGGATTGCCAAGCCAATACGTTCTTGTCACCGGAGGCTTCAACAAGGCGAGCACTCAACTCTTTAACAAGCTTCTTGGCCTCCGGCCCTCATGCACCCAATGTCTCCAACGTAAACGGAACAAATAAATAATTAGGAAATAAATTTATTTTTGAGTGGCACCGGTGCTCGACAGGAACCAATGATCGATTTTTTCCTTTAATCATTAAAAATAGGGGTATCTACTTGTTTCAGTCTGCTTCCTAGGTGTCATCTTGTAAAATTTCACTGAAAATCTTTTATCGACAAAAACTGTGTTGCATCACACTTGGTTTACAGCCTCGAATATTAGTGCCATTACTCTGGTTTCATGTCTTTACAACCTGTCTGATAAGCAGCTATCATCGTAGCGCTTAAACACGCAAGTGTTTAATAGTGAATAGATAGATAACTGGGTCTAGGTACTCTTTAACGGAGCACAGCAATGCAAGTCAATGCAGAGACCAGACTGAAAGGCATCTACACATATAATAAAGCTAAAGAGGGTCGAAAGTCTGTACATGGAAGATATTTGAAAAAAAGTTGGCTGTTTCTAACCATTTTTAGAACTTTTGTCTGCCGCGCGTCACGTGAAAATGGCTGAACGGATTTGGATGAAACTTTGCACATAGACAGACCATGACCCGAACTAGGATATAGGATACTTTTTTATCCCGGTAACAGGTGCCTGTGGGATAGTGTAGTCTTCGCGAACGAAGTCGCGGGCGACAACTAGTAAGGCTTATTTGTTAAAGCTTTGATAATTGGTGTTTTAAAGTGTAAGTGGGTGGACCACTGGTTTATGACCTAAATTTTCAGTGCCTGATTCTCAGTAGAGAGTAAATATTCCGATTTAGTTTCGTTTAGAGCTTGTTTAGTTATTTAGTAATAAACTCTAACAAGTAAGAAACGTCACGTCGTATAAAAAACTTAGAGCACCAAGTTTTTTATACGATGATAATTTTGAATCTGATGAAAGCTCATCATCAGTATTACAAAGCTCGCAGTACCTTTGCCAGTACACCTTGGCCATGTTTAATTTTGCCCCAGGAGCTCCTTAAGCCGGCCCTTCCTTTTCTCTGAATGCAATCAAGCATGACTCGACTACCGACGTTCCTTGTTCCAACCCTGATGGGTATATTAATTAATTTACATTATCATCGTTGATGTTTTAATTAATTCAAATTCAAATGTTGTTGCATGACTTTTGATATTAATAATTAATAATAAAAATTAGATAGATAGATATAAATGATTATTGAAAACATAATGTATGTTACACTTGATTATTGTAATATATAAGATGTAAGGGAGAAAAGAGCAGGACACTTGCTGAGTTTCTTGCCGGTTCTTCTCAGTACAAGATCTCCCGCCCAGAGTAGACTTACGAACCGATGGCATAGTGACATTCACAAGAGCTACTTGTAGCCTAAACTGAATAAAATGATTTTGAATTTGAATTTGAATTTGAATCACCACGCTTGCCAAAATGCGGTTTGCTGATCACAAACCCGGGCTATGCATCGAAAAATCTGAAGCACACTTGGCCTGACCTGGGAATTGAACCCAGAACCTTCGGGTTTCGGGCCGAATGCTTTGCTACACGGCGTTAACAACGCATACTCACCTACTTTTTAGATTTCGCAACTACACATATGATATAGTCTAGTCACACTCGCGTCTCCATACGCGGTGGCGGGTGCCTGCCAGTTATTCCGAGCATTCCTTCTATATCATTACTGCGATTGTTAGTCGACAATGCGCAGGGCTATTTTTTGCGACGGATACTTATATGTTACCTCTAACAATAACTTACGGATCGTCTCGGCATTGCACAATAAAATTAAGCTTATTGCTTATGTCAAAGGTATTTATTACCAACTAAGGGTGCATAAAGGTCTTATTGGTATACCGATAACCACTTAGTTACCTTTTATAGGTACTGCAATATTCATAACAATAATAGTGAATAGTAACAGTCATGAGTTGGACTCCCGCTTAAGGAATATACAATAATATACATAGTTATTATTTTTGGTATATCATTTTTGTTAACAAATACATAGTTACCTTATAAGACACAATAAAAACAAGATGTGCCTACTTGTAAGTAGTTTGTTTTTTGTAGTTTTACAAGATGAAATGTAAGTGGATCTAAATAAATAAATAAAGAATTGGCACGAACTAGCTCAGGATAGAGATAGGTGGAAGGAGGGAGGGGAGGCCTTTGCTCAGCAGTGGGAAAGTAACGGCTGATAATAATAAGTAACACTATCATTTAAACAGAATAGGCGAGAAACTATAGTTTTATTTTAGCACTAGCCGTCACCCGGACGCTTCGCTGTGCGAAAATAATGGAACAATGAATGCTAAATAAAATTTAAAAGGTTTAGCAACATCATATATAGCCTATCATTTGTATAATGTCATGTTTTTACTACATACAAATTTTCATCAAGTTCGGTCAAGCCGTTCTTGAGTTATAAGAGGACATACAGACATCCAGACAGACAGAGAGACAGACAAAAATTTCAAAAATCGTAGAATTGGTGTTAGTTAGTCATAAAATGAATATTTATCCCAAAATAGATTATCAACGAAAATAAATAAATAATAATATGAAGGTATTCGTGCTTCAGACTCCATATCAAATTTGGTTTATGTTTTAAAAGGTTAATTATTATTAACGCGCTATTTCCTAATAATAATAAATCCTTTTAATTACTTTTTCTTGCATTCAATGCGATCAATCTCCGTTCAGCTACTGACCTTTTATTATTAACTATTACATTAAGTTTTAATTTTCAGCTCCCTTATTAAAAAACTTATCAAGTGTACTATACTCTATACGACAGTATACAGTAGGTATATGGCGACGATAAACATGCTCCGATTAGCACATCTCCCACATAGGGTGTATTCACTTTATGAGATTTTCACAGCATTTTGATGTTAAATATTATTTTAAGTTTTTATTTCAAGGAGGAGAAGAAGAAAGTGCCAACCCTATGTGGGGAGATGTGCTAATTTGGAGCATGTTTATTGTAGCCGTATAAGGACTAAGCTAAGAAACAAATGCCAGTTATAAAATTAAAACAACTGACAACTGCGAAGAAGTTTGGTTTTGTTTTGTGTACTAGAAAAAGGGAGGATCATGGAAATATATGCTTTGCTGACAATTCGATGCCACCGGTTTAATAAGAGAATTGACAACTAAAGACTTGAGGAAATAATAAATAATAAGACGTAGCCAAACTGTTTGATACTCGGATCATACTTACTAACTTACTTTTTTATTACGGGTAAGCACAGTGCCTTAATCTCACCTGATGTTAAGTGATGATAAGGCCAATGGTGGAAGCGCACTTCACACGGAAACCTCGACTACTGAGGCACTGGCTATCTGATCTCTAGCTGCCGAACAAAACAATGCTACTTGCTTGAATGCCAGAAATAGTGGTTCTAAATAGATCTGTTACACAGCTGACGTAACAGTATACGTATTACAAGAGTATTCTTGAGGTTAAACAGGACTATTAATGACTAGCAGCCCGCTCCAGTTTCGCACGGGTGTACTTTTATTTTTAAACATTTTAAACATTTTTTTAAATATAGCCTATAGCCTTCCTCAATAAATGACTATTCAACACAAAAATAATTTTTCAATTCGAACCAGTAGTTCCTGAGATTAGCGCGTTCAACCAAACAAACTCTTCAGCTTTATGATATTAGTATAGATGCGTAAGGTAATAGAACATTCTTCTAAGTATTTTAGAAAATAAACCTTTTAAAGTGAACATGCTTTCTGCTGAATATAAATTGCGAAAAATTAAACAAATTGAAACAAACTACAATATTACATTAGTAAGTAAAATATATTTATTATTACACATTTTCAACACTACGAGTATACCTAAAAATTATTTTAAGCTGAAGCATTCTTGGAAGTACCTACTAAGAGAAGTCATCAACAAAATTATTTGCTCACCTGTATAAATTTTGAATATTTAAGAAGTTATTGTAACTATTCATGCAAATAATATGTTATTTGTTCATTCTCTTTATGCGACCACCCGCGAAAGTAATGATGTGGACACAATTGTCAGTTTTATACTAAAGCAGCAATTTTCATAAACAATTCTTACGCCTTTTGTTTTTATTTTTAACAAAAGTGTTAAAACATCTTTAACACTTGCGTTCATTTACATAAAGTCGCGAGAAAAGGATGAGCAAGCTTATGAATACATACATTTGTAATTGAATATACATGGTGACCCAAACCTTTGCGGTATGAATTTCTATAGAAAATACTTACTAAGTATACAAATTTTCTTTAAGTAAACTGAAAAGTGTTATCAAAAATTATAATAATATCTATATGATTTTAAATCGCTAGTTAAGTGTTTACATAGTACTCTTACTATGTAAGCACTTAACTATCTAACGATGAATAATCATTATACGTTAATAAAATTGTGTACATTGTTTTGGGTTGCATCCCAGTTTCCGTTTCTTTTATAGGTACGTATTTTTGGGTATAATTTGTTTACGTACCTTAGTAAACAAATAAATAAATAAATAACGTTACATTCCTTGCTCCCGTAGAAAATATTTTCTTGTTTTCTTAGTGTCACTTTCTGGTTATTTAGTTATGGTAATGTATGTTATCTATACTAATAATAATATTATAAAGAGGAAACCTTTGTATTTTTGTATGTATGTATGTATGTATGTTTGTTTGTAACGAATAAACTTAAAAACTACTGGACCGATTTGAAGAATTCTTTCACCATTAGAGTGCTACATTAGCGCTGAGTAACATAGGCTATATTAAAAAAAAATTACTAAAAACAAAAATTTAATTTTCCAATACAAAATGATTTGTTTGTTTCGTTGTCATGGAAACCATTGATATAAAACTCAACGATGGAAACTGTCAAAGTGGTACGAAGTCCACCGTTTCAGCTAGTTTGCTATAATAAATAATAGAAATATATTTTATGAGTAAATGATATAAGTATATTATAACTAAGCAAATTATAATTAAAATGCAATGAAACAACTAATAACTAATAAATAAATAAAAAAATTAAATTATCAACTTCCGAAGCCCGTTTGTTACAAACATCCAGAGCGGCTCGTGCGAGTTCTATTTATCATTCGATCACGTTAAGGAAAAAGGTATTATGTACGGCATTGGAGCAGCGACACCTGGTAAAGAACGATGAAAGTTAAAATTTCACCGATCAAATTCGCCTTTTTGTCAAAGTGATCGCCCCGATCCGATCCTTTGGAGAGTCTAGTAGGGCACTGGGACAAGCACCAGTGCGTGATGGCATTCTCTCAAAAAAACCTCCGACCTTAAGGAACCCTTTAAGTTTCTTGCCACCCGCCCCCAATAAAAGTCTGGTGACGCTGAAAATTACTGAAGCAATCAGCAAACTCCCTACAAAAAATAAAATGGTCGAATTGCGAATTAATTGAAACTCTCACTAAGCACCCTGTAGCATCCATGTTGTGCTTTATACATGAACCTATACAATGTTGGTTCTTATAGGTTGCTGCGGTACAAATGGACCTTTTATTATAAATCCTCTTACAAATAAACAAAGAATAATAATTTTTAACGCAAATTTTGTTGCGAACAAATTACAAAAACACAAATGTTGAAAAAATTTCCACGAGCAGGATTTGGAAGGTTCGAATAGTTATTCCGTGTTTTGCCTCTTTTACTCTAATTAGAAATGACGTTTACATGACACGAACAAAACACGGAATAATTATTCCGACCTTATATTCTGTTTATTTGTAAGGCATTTAGTATTTATGTTTGTTCGATTTTCAAGTATATTGTATTTGCACTTTTCTTGCAAAAAAAAATGGCAATAAGAGCCCTCGCCCACGACCGATTTTCGGTGGCCGATATTTTAGTCGGTGAAAATGGAACGTATGGAAGTCTATGTTGCAACGCACACGTTCTACAAAGAGTCGGTCACAAAATCGGTACTAAAAAAAGAAGAAGAAAGGGCAGATCAACAAAACCTCCGTGATGACAGCCCAAAAAAATTGGCTAAAAGAGATAGATATTCTTTAAAAAAGTATGCCTACATGTTACATGTTTATACACGAGTAGGTACCCACTGAACCGCATATAGGCTTGTGTAAAGGATATAATATAAAGCATTATTCAATAAAAAATAGGATGGGTTTTTTTTACTGTACAGCTCATTATTTTTTATTATTATCAGGTGATATTCTCGGGTGATCTAATCTGGGAATACCTCAAAACGTTCATGTGGGAAGTCCTAAGCCTAACTGTGGGACGTTTATAACCTGTGGATGAGAATTAAAAGCAACATTATTTTTTATTTAAAAAAAGGAAGTGAAAAATATTTATTCTAAGCATCTATGTCAACTTAACATAACGGACATTGGGCAGTTTTAATAATATATGATACAGAAATGGTCACCACTCAGCTTATGATATGAAGCAATTCATCATCATCATCATCATCATCTCAGCCAAAAAGACGTCCACTGCTGGACAAAGGCCTCCCTCAAGGATAATTAATTTTGAGGGGAATTTGCCATAATCGCCACGCTTGGCAGGCGGGTTGGCGATCGCAGTACGGTGAGAATAATCACAGAGAGACGCTGCTGCCCATCCTCTGGAATGGTCCCATAGTCGCCTTCTACGACACCCACGGGAAGAGATGGGGTGGTGCAATTCTTTACCCCCGGCACCACACGGGGTAGCAATTACTGTTGTACAATCATAATAACGTTATCCAATTTGCCAATATATCCTTTTACAGTCCTGTAGTAACCTCTGCTACAATAACCAAAAGATCAAACATTTATTGGTCAGACTATATCCAGATAGTCATTTAATTTGAATCATATGGCGAAAAGGTATTGCGGGGTATTCAAAAGAATTAATTATATGTTTATGCAAAAAATTATGGCATTATTAGCGCGTTGCGAGAGGACTCGCAAATTTCTGTGTAATAACAAGCAATATAAATGCCACGGCACAGGCCAGTATTAAGGTTAAAAGAAATAAATAGAATTTAGGTATATTTCATCATCATCATCATCATCATCATCATCAGCCTACACACGTTTATTTACTTTTTTTTTTGCAAAATATTAGGTTGGACCGTAAAATCCTAATGACTTTTTTCTCAACTGTTATGATTTTTTATAACAATAATGTGAACTTTATTTATTCTTGTCTTTTTTGTTTCTATTTTTTTACGATACGATGTTAGACTATCTGGCAAAGAACCGGAAAAAAATAAAAAACATGCAGTTTCTGCTTAAAAAAAATTTACAACATTACATAATAATAATACACGATGTGACTTCTTGGCGGGAAAGTGAAGAGTCATTTTTGCGGTTTTGTTTTATTTTCTAAAATTTGTGTTATGTCGTAATGGTGGATTATTAACCGTTATGTGTTCGTGAGGGTGCATGAGTGTCGGCAAATGAAACAAAACAGTGCAACGGCACTTCTCAAATTCTCTCAAAAAGTCCGCGTGAGGGCTTAGTAAAGCCCCACCCACCCACATCTTTACTGAGATACTCGAGGAGTTGGGGGGTATATCATTTTATTTCTATTATTCCATCATCATCATACAGGAAGGAAATATTGTTTATTTATGTATTACTTGTAAGCAAAATTACTTTGACACTTTGCCTAATGTGCTAATCGCACGAAGCCATCAACTAAAGGAAAAAAAATACACTGATACACATATACTACTGTATATACATCGAGTAGTACAAACATATATCTAGCTATAAGATAGTAATAATATATCCCGTATCATCTTTCGTCTACAAAACAAATAAAAAATGCGTTCATACCGATTTATTAAGTACTCGCTTTGTGCTAAGATCATAAAGACTGTTAGTTTATTGTTGTATAATATCTTAATTTCGACCTAACATTTTTTTAAAAATTACATTTATGATATATTTTTTTAGGAAATGCGGAAATTATCCAAGGGCCCTAAATGCCCCTAGAGCCGTGCACCGCAACACTCGCACGAATGTCAGAGGTGCGCGTACGCCGCGCCGCCGCCGGTCGCGCACGCTCCACTCCATTCCACAGTTTTTGCCCCATTTCCAACAAATGCGGATGCGAGAGAAACGGCCTTACTATATGCATGCATTCGTTTACTGATCAGTCGTGCAGAAAATTCGCATTTGCATGTCCTCCCGGTCCGGTCGTTACTCTGGAAGATTGCCTGGCTTGATAAGATTATTTTAAGTTCAGAAGATCTTGTTCTAATAACTATACTCTAATCGCAACAGTGTTAGTTGGTGTCTCCTCTCGATACGTCGAAGCAAAGCAACGGATGACGGGGATATTTTGCAGAGACGTTACTATAACATAAGTATGCGATGGATACTTTTGGAGGATCACCGAAATTCACATAGGTGAAACTGCCAGGTGAAGAAAGCTAGTTCAAAAATATACAAAAAAAAAATTGTACACAATATAAATAATAATATAACGTATGAGCCAAGTATTGGCAGCAAAACTTCCTATACTAACGTAAATACACGTGCGTTAAATTAGTTCAGAACATAAAGCTTTTTTCAATACAAATAAAGCACTGTGAATGCTATAAAAACAAAAGAAAGCTGAATCTTCAATCCCGCAGAATAGTTGAAACAACGTCACCACCATAACAATTGCAACCACAAATCCGGTCGTTGCACACAGATAGGTGGTTATGATTTATCGAGCGCACTCAGTCCAGCAGTCCAGCGGCTAAGTCCACATAGAATGTACCTTTTATCGTACATTTAAAATCTGCGTAGGGAGCCGAGATTACGCGCAGTCAGCCGGTGCTTGGCCCTGTCTCGGATGTCATTTAGATATAATTTACTGCGGCTCCGCGAAAGGTCCGTAAGTGCATGTTCAAAGTTCGCTATATTATTCTTGTTACGCTCGCCGGCATTACAAACCCTTTTCATTTTAGTGTAAAGTTCAAAGTTGCGTGAATGTAGGCAAATTCCTAAAAGTATGAGCAAATATGATGAGTTTGCACGTCCTCGGAATATTTGCATACGATCGAATTGTGTAAATCGTGATTTGAGTGATTGTTGTGATGCACTGTCGATCTGATAACTTGGTACACCATTGCCTCTATCTTATTGAACTGTGGTGTATCTTAAAGTTCTTAAGAACGTTTCAAAAAGAACAAAACTAAACAGTCTGTCGGCTCAAAAGGATTCAAGGAATCGAATTTCTTTTACACGTTCGCTCTTATCTTTATATTGTACAATTCACACTTTGATTATTTACAGCGGTGGTAAACATTTAAAACGTCTATAGACATTTTGATTTGTGATGATCCTGTGTTGAAGCGATGACGCACATCCGTCAATTAAAATGTCTGGGAACATGTAGCATTTTAATAGGCAAAGTTAAAAAATGTTAATAACTTCTCTTAAATTTCATCGTCATAAACACCTGGCTGAAGCCTTTCCGCGTGAACATAAGAGATTGAACCATAACCCATCACACTAGTCATACCTATATCGGAGCCAAATAATAATGCCGTACGGAAGACCTCAATATATAATATTGGGTCCTTACCTATGAAATTGGCGTTTTTTTCTCACTCATTAATAGGTGTATTACTTCTAAAACTCAATACCGGTTGTTAATATTATCATACACATTTAATTAAGTCTATATTAGTTAGGCTTCAGTAATAACAATGATTTTTAATTTAGTGTCTTAATTGCCCAAATATTTTTTTAAAATTGACTTCTTTTTTGTTAGCGGAATTGTACTTTTGTTTCATTGTAGCTTTGAAGGTACTTGTTTTTTTTTCTTTTGCTATATTTAGCTAGTGAAACAAACACACTGCCCTACAATTTTTATAGTATTAACCTAAGTAGATGCTAAGAAAATTGAAAAAACGTTAATATGATAAATAGAATTTTATAAAAAATCTTCATACAAAACACCAATTTCATAGGTAAGGACCTAATATTTTATTTTTTGGTGAGGTCTGCTAGTGAGGCAAAATCTTGCTCCACTAGTTGGCTTCGATCTGGACTCTTATATTTACTTATACTTAACATCAGGCGGAGTGGAGTAGAGTTTTCGACAACATCACATACATTGTTCTGATCCGGTAAGTAGCTAAAGCACTCGTTTTATGGAAATCAGAAACAACGACGGTACAACACAACCACCCAGACCCGATACAATATCGAAAAGTTCGTTTTTGACATTGACCCGACCGGGAATCAAACCCGGGACCTCAGAGTTAGCGCCGCCTTAAGTCCGGCGTGCAAGCCACTCGGCTACCGGAGGTCGTCAATTAAAGTTGCCGGAATTAAGCACAAACATGTTGTATCAGATAATGATCATGATCCAGATCAGCGTTGTAGTTTTTTTTATATTTTTTTTTATACGTAGCACGGCAAATGACTCACCTGATGTTAAGTGAATATGGAATCCAGATGCGACGACAACTAGTGCAGCGTGAAAACAACGCAGCTTTAGTTACCCTCACTCTGCCGGCCCACAAGGTGCCTCTTCACGCCTCGTTTGAAGGAGTCGAGACTCGCCCGTGTGCTGGCAAACTATTCCATGTTTTGGAGGTGCGACAGAGAAACGAGTCACCAAATTTCTTAGTGCGCGATGGAATATTTGAAACAGTGAAGCGGTGACTTCGGAGAGCAGCACGTGTACTCCTATGGAGGAAGGGAGAAGGTGGGATGAGGTCAAAGAGTTCTTCAGAGCACTCGCCATGGTATAAGCGGTAAAACACGCTGAGTGACGCAATATCTCTACGCAATTGCAGAGATTCAAGAGTATAGTATAGTTTATGTCCACTGCAACAAATACTGAGTAGAGTCCTTTTAGAACACACTTTTAGTGGAATTTTCTGTCATCGTCTGTGTTCCCAAAAACTTATAACCTGAATGCCTTCAAGGCTAGAGTTAATAGGCATCTTCTGGGGCAGCTCGCTCCATCGTAGACCTCATCTACGCTCACCATCAGGCGAGATCGAGGTCAAGAGCTGTATTATAAGATATAAAAAAGAAACTGTTTATTTATTATTTTTTGTTTTGTTTTACTTATGTTTATATTGTGTTCAAAAAAATATATTTCTTTTCATTTCATTTCATTTCGATCACCGGCTCTTGTCGAAAACTGGCGCCATTACCCTATATGATCAGCAAACCGGACCCGAACACGCACTAAGGCCTCCTTACACGTACATTAATGATTCGTATTATAGTCACGATACATACAAATCCTTCGGGCGTGATTGGGTTTCGCTTCCTCAAGATACCTTATCAGATCCGCCTGGCGTCCATTTAGCCTACCCGCTTAGCATTTTCTAATGCAACGCCGTCAGAGGAATGCCTGGCTCCGTAATTGTTATGGGCAGTGACTGCTATCTGGCGCCTGATGCTATCAGCCTTTATCATGATGGGATCCATTACTACCGGTAACTTTCAGCTTAAAACCTCCATTCAAAGATTTTAACGATACTAATCAAATATTTATTGTTTTGGGATCACTTACAATACATTGTTTTGCTGTCACAGCGATGTATTCTCTTTTATGAATCTTACGAATATCAGGCTAATTTAGAAACAAGTGTATCATTGATTACAATTCTTGTTCTTTAAAGTTGTCATCTACATGTAAAACTATGGTATGATTCTGGAGGTAGTTCCTAATTAAAATAGCTATCTATACTAATATTATAAAGAGGAAACCTTTGTATTTTTGTATGTATGTATGTTTGCAACGAATAAAATCAAAAACTACTGGACCGATTTAAAAAATTCTTACAACATTAGAATGCTACATTAGCGCTGAGTAACATAGGCTATATTTAAAAAAAATGTCCACCCGTGCGAAGCAGGGACGGGCCGCTAGTATTCAATAAATTGGTGGATTGTTGTTTTGTTACATGAACTATATGAGGTGTCTACATGCAGAAATAACTATTGCTCGCTATAGTGTTATCGATCGTATAGAGATGTCGACATTTTAAGCGGACCATTAAGCGTATTATTCACACTCGCCGCCGAGACATTTAATGTATTCGAATATAGTTGGAGCCTTTCTTAATGATCCGTAGATAATTGTATTGCTATTTATGATGATGTGCACCTAAATTATAAATCGGAACAGGCAAAGAGGTTGACTGTAGAGGTAGGTACTGTAAAAGCAGATTAACTTTGCAGGTATAGAACACTCTTAAATTTGTACATAATAAATTATTCAATTTTACTTGAATCTCTGCGGTTCATTAGTATTAATAAAGGTCAGTAGAGATCTAGTGGTAAGTAAAGTAGTGTCAGTAGAAAACATACTTTTCGAGAAATTTATACTTTTTTAGGTTATTGATTTTATTGTGGAAAATTGTTTTTCCTCTTGTCTCGCAATCAGCTTTCAATGTTTTCCTGATTTTAATTCCAGGTGTGGTAAAAATTAAATGCAATATTTAATTATTGTATAAAGAGCGTTACTAAGACATAATTGTTAACATTAATTTGTTATGCAAGTTTTAAATAAATATTTTTATTATGATGTCACATTAAAATAAACAATCCACAGCCCTTGTGGTGGCAACACCCTAGTGGTTTAATGACCTCTATGCACTTACATTTATGATTACTGCTGCTTGCTCTCCAGGCGCGCATGACTTCACTAATATACATATTTAATTTACAATTGCATGACAAATATTAAAGTTAATTATTATGTCTTAGTAACAACACATACAAGATCTAGATCGGATTTACTTTGGGCCTTTTAATTTTTACCCGACTGCAAAGGAAGAGTTATGTTTTTCGCGCCTATCTTGTATGTAATATTCTTTATTACCTCATATCTCCAGAACCGCTGAATGGATTTACATAATTGAAGTATCGTTAGATTCGTCCTAGCTGCCCAAGTGTTCTTAGGTGACGTCAAAAAAAACAAACATGGCGGCTGTGCGACGCCATTGGAGTTGGTGAAAAACATTTTTTTTTTCGAATACTTCATTATGGGTGTCAAATTAGAGGGTTCAACACAAGGATTTCAAAAAGGTATATCATGAAGGTCTAACTAAAAAGACATAAATAAAATCAAAATTTAAAATTAAATAAAAATAAAAATAAAATTTTATGATAAGTCAAATCATTCTCACTTTGTGCGTGCCTCCAACTGTGTGTTATGTATGATGTTGCATAAATTGAATTTTTATCTTGTTCCGGCGTTTTCAGTTGATTTTCTATTTAGTTAATTATTATTTTTTACGCAGGCGCGTTTTTATTTTTATTTTTTTAATTTTTATTTTTACCACACCGCCTATTATACGTCGTATATAAGTTTTCCCTTGATACAGTCCACTTCCATTTCCATGTGACCTTCCTTGACCTCGATCCTTCTTTCGCAATACTCCGAGAATACTATCCTTAGTTTATGTACGTGTCGAAAATCAAAACACGATACAAACCTCTAAACAAACATAAATGTAGCTATTTAAATTCAATAGACCTTTATCGTGCGTCGGGCGAAGTAACGAGTGTTTAATTTTCGCGGTGGTGGGTGCTAAAATAACAACGTTGCGGTATTGAATGGGCAAGGTAGGTAAGGTTGGTAGTAATTGATTGCACCGTGGTGCCCTATACCGCGTTATCGGCGATCGCGGACGCACAATGTCCAATAAACTAGTGAGATGTTATCTGGATGTTGTAAATGGATCAGTGCTGCTCAAAAACCTACACGCGCAACTGGACGCCTCTCCTCCTTTTTTATTATCATTGAATTATTAATGAAATAACTTTATTTAGGTGCTATTGTCGGGGAGCAATTTGTTGGTGCTTCTTTATTTATAGCCGCCGACTGTAAATTGAAATTGGAAGCTATTAGTTTTGATTTTGTTTCTCTCTAGTTGTCGGGCGGGTTTCTGTAGGACGGCCATGATTGTTTCAATATTTTATACTTAGTTTATAATTTGTGTTGTTTTTGCTGATATGGTGGTTCTGATGTGGCACGCCTCGGTATATTAGTGATAAATATGATGGTCCTTGGTTCAATTATCAGGTCGGGTAAAATGTTTTTTGGATTTCTAGATGCATTTAGCCCGGGTTTATGATCACCAACGTGCATTTGACAAGCATGGCAATTATGCCGACACATATCAATTGTAGTGATAACTCGATTTCAATGATGGAGGCATTTGTTCAGTTGTGAAAAAGTAAATAGGCTTATAACTTACTTCTTACTTGCTGCTGTAGTAGCAAATCTGGTTACTTTTGTAAACCTTGTACTTCGCCGTTGTTCAAATGTTTTCTTGGTGACAAAAATACTCTTGCACTTTGTCGATATCTGTATTGAATTCCCATATTATTGCTCGGTTTTTAGATAAAGGTGGCGAGAAATACCAATTTCCATACATTTATTTACATAGCGAAACGATGAAACCATCGCATTGTCATAAAAACCAGGATCTTGAGCGCAATTTAAATTCTTTTCGTTCTAAGCCAGCGATATTTTACATTAGGGTTGTCAACGAAGGAAATAAAGATGTTTTTCATGAAGTTAAATGCTCTTTTTATTTGAAGTTAAAAGTATTGGTATTTTTGTTTTGAAAAAAGACAAAGTGTTGAAAAAATTCCATGAGCGGGATTCGAAGCCGCACTACATGCCGGGTCAGGTGCACTACTATACTATCGTGCTATGCTATATATAACTATGCTATCGTAGCTCAATCCAACTTGCCGAAATTAACCAACACTATCTACTATTGCTCTGTAAGCTAAAGGGGCCCTATTCAATGTCGACAACTACGTCATCAACATCCGATCTTAATATTTTTACAAATATTGAAAGATCAGTTAAGAATTAGGCAAGCTATATTTATCATATCATCATCAGCTCATTTTATGTCCCCACTGCTGGGGCACGAGCCTTCGCTGTGGATGGATAGAGAGAATGGGCCATAAACCACTACGCGGGCCCAGTGCGGATTGGTGATTGTTAACGACTGCTAATGCAGCCGGGACCAATGGCTTTACGTGCCTTCCGAAGCACGGAAGAGCTCGAGATGATAAAGTTTTGGTCACCCATCCAATGACCGGCCTTTGCGAAAGTTGCTTAACCACAGCACTCGTACATAGTACACTGCGCCATCGAGTTCCTCCTCGAGCTATATTTATGTTTATTTACATATAATTAAACGCAAATATTGTTGCGAACAACACAAACGCTACTATTACGCAAACATTGTTGTGATTTTAAGCACTTTGTCTTTTTTCAAATTGTAATTTGTTGGCAACAATATATGCGTAAAATTATGTGTAAATAATCATAAGAACTTAGTGTTTAACATTTTCTTTAATTGTTAGAATTAGGCCCCGGTGTGTGACGCCCCCGTGGTGGAGTCACCCGATTTCGTTTTAGTGCGATAAAATGTATTAGTGTAGTGTTTGCTGTAATTCCACTGGACTACCTTCATATTATTATATTACCTTACCTTCCGCTTATCTATATACTAGCTGACCCGGCGGACTTCGTACCGCATTTTTTATATAGCCTATGTTACTCAACGCTAATGTAGCATTGTAATGGTAAAAGAATTTTTTAAATTAGTCCAGTAGTTTTTGAGTTTATTCGTTACAAATATACATACATACATACATACAAAAATACAAAGGTTTCCTCTTTATAATATTATTATAGTATAGATAATGACATCTATATTTGGTCCAAGAAGGCTGAAGAAGGCGGGGACTTAAATATTTTTTTATTAGGACTATCCTCAGAACAGTATTTTAGCATAAGTTATTATTCTGAGGCTCTATTGCGTATATGGAAACCCTTCCGGTATTCAGCACGGCCACTGATCTGAGATGCGCGAGGCTTTCAAGTGTCAGTTCAAACAATACTCTCAGTAAACCCTTCCGTTATTCAGATCTGAGAACGATCTGAGTTCAGGTATTAATTTCAGAGTACATTTCATAACAAATTAAATTAAAAGCTTCCACTATTCAGAACCTGAACCATAATAAGGTAATATGTTGGAGCTGAGACGCGGGAGGAATTACTGTGCAAGGCTCCCGGAATTCAGATCGCGTGCCGGAAAGAGAAAGCAATATTCTTCCTTAAAGTGTATTAAACGTATGACAAAACTGTTAGATTCCGCACAAACATCAGAGCAAGTTAACGATTGTTGTCGACTTTTGTATGCAGAAGTATTGATAATGGTGTAAAAATACAAATGAACCGCATTTCTTTCGGGAAACCTGTTAAAAATATGTTTTCTATTGCAAAAGGCTTAAATAAAAAGCATTTAAATTTCCTAATGCTCGATAATTTAGTTAAAAATACCTTTAGTACACACCATTATTTTGACCAAATCAAGTAAACTCTACTTGAGTAACCACAATTTATATATTTATAGTATCAATTCCGACCAATAACTAAATAATTTTAGATTTTAATAAATACTCGTAGTAACAACATACCTAACCAGTCTTTAATTCTTTCTAAATATTCGCTCTCGTTTCACGTGTTTTATAAGCAAAGATATTTGATATTGTTTATAAGTACGTCTGTAGAGAGCTGAGTCACGGAATGGTTTCATATTTAAAATGTTTCTTATTGCGTGGTGATCCCACCCTGAGCTCAGAACTAAAATCTGGGTAAACATCGAAATACTGAAATCAACCATTGTAATCCCTCCCACACGTCAGAACTATGGGAGACCATTCAGCTGAAACAGTAAACATCTTTTAATGAAAATAACGGTCGAATTTCGACCACTGGGTGACCACTAGTTGTAATTAACGCGCCTTAGACCAAATCTACATTTAAATCGGCAGGTTTCAAAAATTGTTTATAAAAAAACCATTAAGAAACAAGTTTTGCCAACCCTACCCTAAGAGCTAGCTAATTATTGACGAGTTTAGCGTTATTCCGCACTCCGTCGCATTGAGCATGCGCAAACGCGGTAATAACACGTTAGTGTTGTGCCAATTTGTTCGACAACTGACTGTTACGTCCCGCGAGGACGCGTAAAAAGTCACCCGGGGACAGATATGAGGGCATTAAAACAGTTAACGACACGAATGAGGTGCAGTTGAGTGTGGGTGTCCCTTTAATAGTGAAACTGGGGACTTTTGTTGTAAATGTAAAGTTGGTGGGTGCGGCTACATCACATTAAACCTCATTTTAAACAGTCTCTAAATTTGCTGTTGGTAAATATTTTTTATTGGGTTTATACATTTAGTCCGGTTTACCCAGTGGGATTTTTACCAAACGGGATGCAGTTGGTGGGTAGAGCGTGTTTTTTCAACTTATAGATTCTTTTTAAATTTCCTTTTTTTTTAGAAACATCTACTTTAATGTTAAGGAATATATAAAAATCCTTTGAGGGTATAACTGTATCCTTTAGGAACTTACTTACCAAATTTGAAGTAATTAAATAGGCTTTATAAATTTCGAGACTTACTAGTCAGTCAGGTATATACATTAGACATACATGATACATAATACTTAATTATATATCTTCGAATAGAATTATTATTTATTTGTTCCCAGCATCTGGTTCAGAATCTGGTTAAGTTACATGTCTCAAATTAACATTGAATGTGTCATATAAACTTTAATATATGAAAAGAATGCGCACACGCACCGAGACGTAACGTTTTATGGACATGTTCTGTTTTCAATTGTGTCATAAAATTGCCATATACTAAACATACGCACTCCCACTCCACCCTTTATAATAAATTGAGAATTGTGTTCATTTGTTTTGTTCTGGCAATCTCGCTACGCTCATGTTTATAGAGACGACAGAAATACAACTTGGTGCCATTATAACATTCATTATAATGACATTAACTCGTTTCGTCATACAATATGCTCTCAGTATTACCAGTTGTATTAAGTCGTGTCAATATTAAAAAGTAAACAAAATGCCAATTCAAGTTAGTACCTTGTAATTATATCTTTTTTAAGGTTGTATTCATGGAAGAGCTAATAACTCAGGTTGTCTAAGAATTTCATTACATTATTTATAAGGGTATTAGCTATATTTACTTCTTTATTTATAGGGGAATTCTATAACTGTTGTAAGTTAATAAATAACTCGAGAATAGATACAAATATGGTTGTAATAAATAAAATCATAAACAAACAAATAAATAACTAAAAATAAATGTATTTATTGAGCTAAATGAAGTACCTAATCTGTGTGTACACTAAGTGCTAACTAATTTCCTATTTCATTTATTCTTATAAAACATAGTTTAAAAAAAAACCGTTATAACGTACGTAACGTACGTACGTAATACATTATAATGATATATGATTCATGTATGTTGGCCCTAAATCTTTTATTTGTTCAACGGACATGTACTACCCGTTGCCATGTTATGATTAACATATTCATATTATTAAAAGCGTAATTGTTAATGCAAAATTAGTATAAGGATAATGGCATGATGACAGAAAATTATGATAATTGAAACAAAAAATATTACTATGGAAACGATCATCTCGATTAACAATACGGTCATTTGCATGGGCATTTAAAAATTGGTTAACCAATGTAGGACTTTAATTTGACACTCTCGATTTCAAGGTCAAGTATGTATAGCGTCAATATTTGTCCCCGCCCGATCCACTAAATGCCACTACACATTTACAGAATACACTAAACATGAACACTTGCTTAGGCCCAAGACACCGTATTCGTAGAACAAGGGTACGACGAGCCGGTTCACACGCGCTCTATACCAGGTACAGATATGTACCTGGGCGCTTCTCCCCACCACCACGGCCGCGCCCGGTCAACCCGAGCCGAGGTCCGAGCCTTTAGAGGTGCCCTCGGGATGTTTCGCTCCCCGATCCGATCCCTTCGGAGAAACTAGTAGGGCACGGGAACACGCACTAGTGCGTGATGCGGTTCCCTTTAGGAAACCTTCGAAGGTGATTCGTTTCACACGGCTTGAGGAATCCTTTAAGTTTCTCGCCGCCTCCAAAAAAAGCCCGGTGAAGCTGAAAATGCCGTTTAAGGCAATCAGCAAACTCTCTCCAAAAAAAAAGACGGTCAAGGTGTAATAGCATCTTCTAGAACTTACTGTAAATATTTTGCACCTATAATTGAACAAAAAATAGTTTTAACTAACCACCAACATCCAGTAACACTAATAAAAAATAAAAAAACCATTACATTATAGGTAATGTTCTGTATTTTTTGATTATGAGCAGGCTCATTATATGTCCTCAACGCTGGAGCACGAGCCAGATCGCCATGAATGAAAACATCATAGGAAAAACGGGCCATAAACCACCAAGCCAGCCCAGTGAGGATTAGTAATTGTTATTGACTACTAATGCAGCCGAGACGTGTGTTGCGAAGCTCGGAGCAGCTCGAGATGGTAGATTTCTGATCACCCATCCGAAGACCGGCCTTTACAAAAGTTGCTTCACTTCAGTAATCACAGACAGAGCGCGTTTACCACTGCACCATCGAGCTTCTCAACAATAGGAACAATGTTAAAAAAAACAAAAATTAAAAAAAAGAACAAAAAACCCGCCTGCGTAAAAAATAATAAGTACTTAACTAAATAGAAAATCAACTGAAAAGGCCGGAACAAGATAAAAATTCAATTTATGCAACATCGTATTTTATTTATGTCTTTTTAGTTAGACAAATTTCATGATATATCTTTTTGAAATCCTTGTGTTGAGCACTTTAATTTGATACCCATAATGAAGTATTCGAAAAAAATATATTTTTCACCAACTCCGTCGTCGCACAGCCGCCATGTTTGTTTTTTTTGACGTCAGCTATCTAAGAACACTTGAGCAGCTAAGACGAATCTAACGATACCTCAATTATGTAAATCCGTTCAGCGGTTCTGGAGATATGAGGTAATAAAGAATATTACATACAAGAAAGGCGCAAAAAACATAACCCTTCTTTTGCAGTCGGGTAAAAATACAACAGCATGCGACCATTTCTCCTTTCTCGAGAACCTATCATCTAGAGCGCATTCATTTGACTGTCTCATCAATCATGAACCCCAATTGATGGTCGTCTGATCCAGCTTATTAATATTAAAACGTTTGTCCAAGCTTTAGTAGCACGTGCCTTTACTTTTACCATACAACATCTTTATATGGGAATTCTTATGGCAGTATTATAATTTCACATTCATAATGCATGATTTAGCCATTGAACAACAGCGTTGTGTTTTTTTTCTGTTTTTTTTATTAAGTAGTTTTTTTTACATTGTTTTATATGTTGCTTGAAAATGTAAGAACGACTCCATTTGTTTCTTAAAAGGTTGCGGTGGAGCTGGTCTTAGATCTAATTGAATTGTCTTAAAACGTTTATTTTACATTACATAACTTACAATGTGAGTAAGAAACAAGTTTTTATGCTAATTACTCGGTTGCAAAGATTTTTTTTATTACTTACTGGTAAGCACTTCATCTCACCTGATGTTAAGTGATGATAAGGTTTATGGTGGAAAGGCACTTCACCCGGATCCCATTAACATTGATGTTATGGCGACATATTTAGATCAGATAGCCAGGTGGACAAATAAGCCCTACCACGAACTAAATTAATACACAAATATATACCCCACTGGGAACCGAACCCGGAACCTCAGGGTCTGAGACCGGTGGCCTTAACCACTGGACCATAGAGGTAGTTAAAACTACCAGACGGCTACAGAATACCACTCAGTTGCAGAGATTAGAAGACGCAGAAGCAAGCAGTGCAAAGGCTAGCATCATACAGTAGCTCGTTGATGTCTTATTCTACGAGTATCACCACAGAGTCGTAGAAGTATTTGTTCATTTCGGTAGTTCTTTAACTTGTAATTGATTAAAAAATTAAATTTTATGATTGCAATTTGTTTAACATTTTAAGAATTCATGTTACTCAACTTATTTTTGCATAAACAGCCAATTTCTACTCTAAAGTTCTCCTAAGTTACGAAATTAAAGTTTTGCTACTTTTGTAGATACGCAATATTATCAGCAATATTATCGACAACAAGCCTTTGATTTTCTAACTCTAATGTGAAGACGGATTTGCGCATTGCTGGGATAAACTCGGTGCTTGCCGTCGGGTTCCAACCCCCCTTGAAGAGAATGACTGGTACAGTGGCAGAAAGTCAATGATCAAACTTACCGTAAATTAAACAAAATAATAATATTACAGTATACCAGTGAATATTAATGTTTTTTAGATACGTAACGTATACTTTTTGAAAAAATACAAAGTGTTGAAAAAATGAACCTGACCCGGCATGTCATGGGGTGCGGGTTCGAATCCCGCTCGAGGATTTTTTTTTTCAACACCTGACTTTTTTCAAATTGTAATTTGTTCGCAACAATATTTGCGTAAAATTATATATGAATAATCATAACATATACGTACTATAGGTTTTGGTTAAACATCGCCAGTAGGTATTCGTACAATAGGTTAGTACCTAAGTATAGTTAAATCTTTGGTCATCGACTTTTGCTGTTTACTGTTTTAGGGTTTAAAAAAGGCTAGACCCCCCCCTTACCCCTTAAGTTTATCATGACTGCACGGAGGGAACGGGTGAAGAGTTCAACATAACCCGCGGTCAACCCTGGCCACGAAGTACGCTTAAGAAGGTATGTTCCCTAGTCTAGATTCCTAATTAAAAAAAAGGTTTTGCGCATGTCCAATTAGGTACAATGTAATGTCAGTCAACGACGCACGTGTCTTTTGCCACTTAAACTATTAAGGCATTATGTGGAACCACTGTTCGTGACTGTGCTAGTCGTCAGCGCACACATTGTTGTTCTAACAGCAAATTTTGTAGGCATTCCAGTAATGCTGGGGTCATAAAAGCTCAACAAATGACAGTCGGCAACTTCTGTGGGACGGACGAAGTTTATATGAAAGTTTCGTTTTGTTTTCTAAAGTTTACGTAAACACTACATACCGACTTCCTACGTTTAGTTAACAAGATGGACCGTTTGTAGAGTCCTTGGTGACAGAGGGAAGGCATTTCAAAGGAACTTTAAGAGACGAACTGAATCGGTAGTTTATAAAAATGATTTTGAAAGATTGTAAAGAATATCATGATCACTTGCATTAGAGTAATTATTATAGGGATTTTACCACTTATCACTGTAGCGAAATATAGGATACTCAATAAAAAACATGGCAATAATCACGTTAAAAATTACTCTAATAGAGTTGTAATAAAAGTCATTGTTCTCAGGTATTGTTTATTCCCGTGCAGATGGCGGTGGCGAGAGCGCTGGTGAGCGGGCGGCGCAGGCGCATCGCGGCGCGGTCGATGCGCGCGCGTCTCCCGTACCGCACACACTCCGGCATCACTGTGGTGTTGCATGACTCCTGGAACCAAAACAAGTTATTGATATTAAGGCGCTGAAAACTATGAAACAGCGCTCACTGTCGATCTGCATACAATAAAAGGGATGCAAATGACCCAAAAGAAAATAAATGAAATTGTGTCTAAATAATAAATAGGTTTGAAAAAGACAAAGTGTTGAGAAACTTCCACGAGGGGGATTCGAACCCGCACTCCATGACATGCCGGGTCAGGTGCACTAAGAAAAAAAATGAAATTGTGTCTAAATAATAAATAGGTTTGAAAAAATACAAAGTGTTGAGAAACTTCCACGAGCGGGATTCAAACCCGTACCAAATGACATGCCGGGTCAGGTGCAGTACCAACTATGCTATCGTGTCTTTTTTTCAAATTGTAACTTGTTCGCAACAATATTTGCGTAAAATTGTATGTAAATAATCATAATAAATAGTTCGTAAGAACAACAAATAGCTGACAATTACTAAATTCATAATGAACTTGTTAAGGTTTATTAAGTACTCACGTATTTTTTTTTTCTAAAAAAAATCCAGTAACCTTGAATGAGGATAAAGCAAAGAGATTTAAACTATTTCAAAAGTTCAGTGGAAAACTGACCATGTCACAGATCACATAGTAAGTAAGTACATTTTAACAGGTACGAGTATGATGCCTGTTAACTAAGTAATGCTGGTTTACTCTGAACGACTATTTTGAATTTTGAAATTCGATTCCGGCAATTTCTGGAGATGGGAAAGATACTCGATCCTATGCGCGCGCGCACCACGGCATCATCGTCGTGGTGCACGACTCTTGCAGCGTGACGGCACGACAACGTTGTTTATTAGATGAACGCCCAAACTAAGGGTTCTAGGAAATATCAGATAATAGCTAACGGTTGACTATGGATTTGTTACGTTCTTGAATTTGCTCGATTGCCTGCGAGCGGCGGCATTTCGTGGACTTTGACTTTGACTTTATAAACTAAGAAAACATATGAATTGAAATAACTGTTCGATAAAACGGTTACATATAATGTAATCATTTACAGTTTATTGGTCAAATTTTAAAATTACTAAGGTATTGTTTTCTCTATGGACAACTGACCAAAGATTTAAGATTTACGGAAAGCCTATTGGACTACTGTCTGACTTGAAATATGTAAATGATCCATCTAAATAAGACATGGTTTCTTTGTAGCAAAGGGTGTCCAGCTGATATTTATTACATTATGATTATGTGTTGTGTCAAACCATTACTAGATAAATTATGAACATAACTATTAATATACCTTATAATGGTTGAGTTGTACTTCATGCAGCGGCGCGTACCATCCGGCAAAAGCTGAAGTGCCCAGGTTGGCTAACGGATAATGGTTAAAAGCAGTCAATACTTTTCTAGTCAGCATCAGACTTTTACTATAATATCCGATAGGGCTGACTGTGATGGAGCTCACAAGGTGTTGCACCAACTTTGGTGTCACCAATTCTTGCTTACATCTCGACTTATAAATATCATACAAATCACTGTCTAGTGCTTTAAAATTTATGACTTCATTTTCTTCACTTCCTAATTCACTAGTATCATCAACTAATTCTATTTCTCTTATATCTAGGTTTTCTACATTTCTTATTCGAACGTCGTCACGTTTTACGTAAACTTTATTCTTCGTCAGTGTTCTTTTAAATTCATATTTTTCAACCCCTTGCATAAACCCAAAGAAGAATACGTTTCTGACCATAATAGCTGAGTTTTCGGATGGATCCCAGCCAACTTTGTTCAAACGTTCTATCAAATTAGGTAGGGTATCTGCTATTTTTGGTAACACGATTTCATCAATATCTAAAGGAATGACAAATTCTGATTCTATGATATTTCTGTACAAACAATCATTGTAAGTTATGATGTGATCTCTTCGTCTCTGCCAAAGAGATCTGTCAGGCTTATATTTAATAGGAACCTTGTAGAGTCTAACGTAACCTTTATTCCTATAATGCATTAAAGTATTTTCACTTTCCTTCTGTATTTTATCAACATACAGATCAATCATCTCTACACCAAGGATTTTGTTAATTTCAATCCATTCGACTAAATTTTGTGATATATCTTTATCGAAATGCATGTCCTTCACACATATTGTGAAGTTTCTTTCATATCTTTTTGCCGAAGCTGGTTCTAACGAAAAAGCATTAGTGGGGTCATCACATGGTTGGGTAACAATAGACACCACTGAAGGGTGCTTTAAGGGTTCCGTAAGTGGGCAGGAGAGTAGGAGTGGTGTTTCAACGTCGTCAGAATATGCGTCCCACTCATGCCACCAAATCTCCAATGGCTTCGCTGCTACCACTTCAACAGAATCTTCGTAAGAGCTTAAAATGCGAGTTTGGCAGTACAATGGCTCTTCTGCAGAGAAGTTACGACCTGTGGACAAGCAAAACATTGAAAATGAGATTACTGTTTACTTAAAATGAAATTAATACATACAACTCTCATCTACTGAGTGTTACCACCAGAATGCTAAATATGAGTTCTATACACCATCACCAAATGGCAAAAGAGCAGTTATACTTTGTTTGTCAACTCCGTCAGGAGGCACTCTTTTGATGTCATACAAATTTATGTCACCGTGTTGCAACGGGGAATAATTATCACACTGATGACTCTGTACACAACATTGACATTACTGTTCTGTGAGGAGAATTTATACTATTAGGGTACATTTATTGTGCTCAACCTTGTTGCAGCCGTGAAAAGAGAACGAGTGGTGGGCGCGCAGGCCCTTTTATGTGGTGGTACCTTAGTAGTTCCCCTCTGTGATCGTCTAGTAAGTTATAAGTATATCGAGTATGCTTTTCCAGATACAGAAATTCTACATTATACGAGTAGGAGAGCTGGATTATCTTGATTAAATTACTTCCAATAGTCATTACGCATGTCTACGCATGTCTATACCAATACATCGTCGAGTGAACCAAGCACAAACATCTTTCCATTCCACCTAGCTTGCTTCAACTTATGGCGGGTCTTTATCCTTCTAGTGAGTCTAGATAGGTTTCTAATCTATAATCTAAAATCTAAAATATTTGCAGACTGTCGCTGTTTGCGGGAAATATAGGAACTACTCATAAGTGATACATTGTCTAGATTGCTTGCAACATAATTAGTTTCCCTTTGTCGGTGCCAGATGGCGCTAAATATACAACAACTGTATAAAAATACGGAAAGTCCACAGCGCGAGACGAAACATAAGTTAGAAAATGATAGTGTTTACAATTACCGTTTTCATCCACCCTGTTACTTACTGTAATATCTTATAGCAGAGGCCATTACATGGAGTTGTATAATAGTAATTTGTCCGAGTCATTTCCTTGAACGCCCGGAGAGCTCTTAGAAGGAACTGTCATTACAACGGTGCCTGAATTGCTGGCTTCCTCGAACACGATAGGACTTCCTTTAAGTGGAGAGACTGCGAATTGATTTCGCTATACCTTGACTAAGCTTTCAGCTTTTTTGGAGAAAGCTATGCCTTTTGTATTAGATAATAGATATATGGCAGCATTTAATTGTATGTACCTGTTTTTGTATATATATTTTTTTTTAATATTTAGGCTTGGTAAATTATGACGTTTATTTACAGTCTGGGAGGGAATGGCGTGCATTGGAAGAGCAGCCTTATGTTTTTAATTTTTTTAATTTTAAACAACTGTGTGACAACTAGTGTTATAATTAAATTAATTAACTTTTTCGAAGTTTAGTATTTCGATTCATAAATAAATAGGCTTATAGAGGTAAAATAATTAAACTTTGTAAAATACTTCATCATCATCATCATCATCATCAGCCTGTACACGTCCGTTGCTGAATAAATAAAAAAATAAAAAACTTGTATATTTCTAATTGTTATTTTTTTTAAGAAGCGCTGTCTATTTGTTCTTATACAGATAATGATCCTATTATAAACACAAAACATACTAATTTTATCTTCTATTACACTAAATACCTCAAAAGGTATTGTTAATTTTACCTGCATCGCCCACATATTTGTTTCCTTTTCGGTCAGAGAATCTAAACTAAACTAAAATTAAGAGGACCAACCGAATTCGTGTTAAGCTGGCAGTGATACATATATTTTCAGTATGACTTGAAGTGAGTGTCGGTGCGAAATGTTGCATTTTAATACCCGGCTCTGTGCAGAGCGGGCGCTTTATCTCGGCGGAAAGGAATTTACACGACGCGCGCGCTCGCCCCGGGTGACAAATGAGCCGGACCTTATCGCCTCGGCGAGCGTCGCACGCGCATTTTCACGAATCCCTTAATACCCCTACTAAGAGTTCTCGTTAGCAAAAATGGTAGTAAGTTTTGTTACCGATATGTGACAGTATATATAGTCTTGTAGCTTTTACTTTTAATGCCTTTGTTGTTAAGTATTAAGACCACGAGTCTTAGAGGTCATGGGTTCGATTTCCAGCGGTACATATGATATTGGTTTAGTTGAATGTTGCCCGCTTGGCTAGCTTAGACCATCTTTTTTTAATCCCTTCTTTTCGCAACAATGTTAGTAGCATTATTGTGTTCCAGCAGTTTGTGGTAACATAGCCAGTTCTTCAATTGTTGAGAATTTAGGTTCCACCTTTGGCTTCGTCACTTCGTCCTATCGTCACTTACGATTAGGTGAAATGAAGGCTGAGCTGAGGTATGCGTATACGCGATAAAAAATAATATGAGCTTATCTTTGTTTTATATCAATAAATGACGATGACTGATAGAAGGGTAGCTACTTGTATAAATTATCTATTACTTTTTCGTTCGAGTTTTACGACAAAGTGATTTTTTGCACAGTTTCATCTAGCTACTTTTGAAGCAAATATAGACCAATATGTATCAGCTTATTAGAGTTGTCAAGTGCAAAAGTGAGATGCGAGTGAGAATAAGACGTGGTAATGGTATCCCATAAAAACTGAAGCGTATGTGAGATTGATAATCATTTGCTGGCGAAATACATGACGGTTTCATTTCGTCGGTCGATTTATAAATCCCTACTGTGCTGTGATATTATACTGAGATTATTATCTTGTTGCATGTCGAAACAAAAACGAACAGGCGGATAATTTATTGTGTATGTGGTTATTAAATTTTGTAATTATCAATACAGATTTGTATTTACTATTGCATTTTCTGGCATATTGTTGTTTTTAAATTTTCTTAAATCTTTTTAAGTCTAATTATATATTTAATTAAGCCCACACTAGTCTTATGCTCTTACTTTAATCGCCTTTGTAGTATAGTTGTCAGACCATCGTCGGTTTCAATCCCAGAGAAAAGAGTTCGATTTCAGAGTCTGTCATATAGTACTCGATTTGGTTACAGAAAATCCTTCTGTAGAACCTCATCATCATCATCAGTCTACATAAGTCCACTGCTGGGCAAATAGCACACCAATTGAACATCCTATAACCAATCAATGCAGCGGGTAATATCAGAAACCGCAAGACTTATCCGAGAGGAAGGTCTTGAAAATACTTACACCACAATTGGATTTTAATGAGACAACCGCAGTGACTTATTGGAGCACATCCAGCAAATAAAATAGCGAGACCTCTATTGCTCTCGTGATTAAGCTGCGATTGACCACTTATACTGTGTGCGTTATTTTATTCTTGCCGGGAGAAAATACGCATCGCTCGATAATTATGGTGTTGTTTTATCACCCCGCGAGATTTCACGGATGTCTTTATTGGTGGAGATTGGGTCAGCTTGTTTTTTTACGGTGTTCCATTTTTGATCTCGGCTTATAGCACAGTTTATTACTTGCGTACACTGAAATTATAGTGGTACACTGTTAACATTTTAAAGATTTTGGTCATAAACGTTTATTGGGGCTTGGAAGGAACGAAGTTGGGTAAAAAGGCGATACGATGTTGTTTTTGCGTTACAATATGCGTGGTTAGAGTATGATGCGTGAGGCACGTTTCAAGCTAATTTACATAATTACTTGAAAACGTTGAGGGATCGAAGAGTATATAATTAGCTACGCGGGGAGACGCCTGCGGCGGCGCGCGTGCTTGCTACTCGATTCGAACATGAGTATAAGTTAATTACCGATTGTGTTGATATCGTAATTAAGATAAGCGTATCTTTATGACGAAAACATGATGGAGAATATACTTTTAGAAAATGAGTTTAAAGGCTTGTTAGGAATCTAACAAGCTTTCTTATGTTGAGTACCTACAGGTATTTAATGATGGTAGTCTCATTGTAACCCGTAACTAAGTGTTGGTCAGCGCGTGACCACTGCTGCTTGGCTGAAACGTCGAGTACTTTAAAGATGTATTTAACGATATAAATATACTAAGCAGTTTGCGCGTTAAGTCCCGTTTTTACTGTTAACTTTAAATGCCTGTCATATGGTATCGTAGTGGCACCAGTTCGACTCAATATATATATCTATATATATATATATAAATTATATTTTTTTTTTAATTTTTTTTTATATATTTTGTATAAAAAAAATTTTCTGTATTATTTACCGACGATCTGGTAAAGGTCGCGGGAAGCCGCTGGATGCGAGCAGCACAAAACCGGTCGTTGTGGAGATCCTTGAGGGAGGCCTTTGTCCAGCAGTGGACGTCTTTTGGCTGAGATGATGATGATGATTATGATATAAAATTCTCGTGTTACATGTTAGTTGCCATAATCCTCTGAAACGGCTCGATCGATTTTTGCAGTTTTATATGTATATTCGGTAGGTCTGACAATCGGTCGTAATCTATTTTTCATACCCCTAAGTGATAAGGGTGGTCCACCCCAAACATTTATTTTTTATTTTTTGGATTTTATTTTTATTTTTTTAGTTTAAAATATGTGGCATCAAAAAATACTTTAATAATAATGAAAATATAAAATGGTCGATCACTGGAGCCATTCCTCTAATTACCCTAATTCCTAGTAGAGGTACATACATATTGCCTAATCACACTGTTTTTCATCATCACGCTATAAACGGTCAATTGTTGGGTTCAGTTACATATTTAAATTGGTTTACTCATTCCGAGATTTGGTATTGCTACAGTACGCGTGACACGTGGCTTGATGGAAATATGACAGATGACCCGGTCACTGACAAAATGGTGGTCAAGAAATGGTCGTCGATCGGTAGACAGATCTCCAAATCGGTGGTCGGACGTTCTAGTCCAAGTGGCGGCCAGGGGATGGATGAGGAGAGCGCAGGACCGTGCGAGTGTCCCGAAGATAATATGTACAATTACGCCCTGTGTAGACTTACGAACCCATGGCATAGTGACATGCATCTAATTTGTAACCCAATATGAATAAGTGTGGGAAGGCCTTTGGCCAGGAGTGGGACAGCTATGGTTGATATAATAATAATAACATAATAATATGAATAAATGATTTAGAATTTAGAATTTTATATCACATGAAACTTGAACCCCGGTGCAGTCGGGTACGATGACATTCCCCAAAGGTTTTGTTAGGTATGCCTGAATAAGCTTTTTAACGCCTTTTGACTCTTTCTAAAGGGGGCAAAAAGCGTACAGGACAATATCCTAACGTGGAGCTTGGGTTACTGTAACTATAATGGGTATAATTACGGGGCTCATGATTTTCTGCAGTCACCATATAAAAACTTCCCCTAGGCAAATAAAAAAAACCGGCCAAGTGCGAGTCGGACTCGCGCACGAAGGGTTCCGTACTTTATGACATATTAAAAAAAAACTACTTACTAGATCTCGTTCAAACCAATTTTCGGTGGAAGTTTGCATGGTAATGTATATCATATATATTTTTTTGTTTTATCATTCTCTTACTTTAGAAGTTACAGGGGGGGGGGGACGCACATTTTACCACTTTGGAAGTGTCTCTCGCGTAAACTATTCAGTTTAGAAAAAAATAATATTAGAAACCTCAATATCATTTTTGAAGGGTATGGGTGGGCGTATGGGTTTGATAAAAAAAAAATTTGAGTTTCAGTTCTAAGTATGGGGAACTCCCAAAATTTATTGTTTTCTTTTTCTATTTTTGTGTGAAAATCTTGATGCGGTTCACAGAATACCTACATCTACTTACCAAGTTTCCACAGTATATAGTTCTTATAGTTTCGGAAAAAAGTGGCTGTGACATACGGACGGACAGACAGACATTTCGAATCCAGAAAAGTTCCATTTTTTGCCATTTGGCTACGGAACCCTAAAAAGGACCGTGCAGTGTGGCGTGCGAGAGAAGAGGCCTTTCTATGCCCTACGGTTAGCGGAAGTGGGCTGATGATGATGATGATGATGATGATGATGATGATGATGATGATGATGATGATGATGATGATGATGATGATGATGATGATGATGATGAAAGTTAATTAACTGGCAAGATCGCGACCTGACCGTGCAAACTGTTGTCGAGCTTCTCATAGTATAAATATTTATTTATGAAAAACTTTGCACCTTACGAATTATTTACCATTTAACTTGTTAATTTTTTTCTTGCCTAGTAAAGGAGATGTACAAAGTATGTATGTGCGGCTTGTAAATAATTCATGATTGCCCATAGTTTTAATTAAGCAGGGGATGCAAGGTGTGCTGTTGTATTTTTAATGAGATGTCAATTAAGGCACCGTCTTAGGAATTAGCTAAGATATTGTATAGTGGCAGATAGAGGCAATTTGTTTATGTGGCCTACATTAAAAATGTACTAATATTTTATATCCAATATTTACTGTGGAATATGAAGTGAGAATTTGTTTCTTCTTTTTTATGTATGAAACTAAAATATTCTGAGGTATTCCAGTAAGATGTATTGTATTAAGTTATAATGTCATATTATAGTGTACGAAGGCATTTATGATCAAAATTTATTGTTGGGCATTTAGTTTAAGATTTGTAACGCCTAATTTAATTTATTGTCCTTATATCATGTTTCATGATTTGTCCCTATGCGTTTCTAAACCATTGATCCGATAGCGATGATCAAGATTGATAACAATACATATTAAAATTTGTTTAATTTGCATTTTTGTATACCGTGAAAGTTGTTGTATTGCCTTGAGATAGACACGATAGTACTCATGAATAGGTAGGTAGGTATTATTATGTTGAATGGAAAAGCAATTTTTTTAGAGATTTTATAGTTGGTCCGGTACAAAAAGTTGTTCCTATTTATGAGTACTATCACCTGCTAAAGATAAAACAACGACTTGAAATTCAAGGTATATACTCGTATATTTAGATTGTAAGCTCATCGTGTCTAACTCCACTGATTGCTTGCAGTTATCCCAGGCTAGATGCTAAATAAACTTATAATAATCCTTCTAATCAAGCAGCTAGTTGCACTAACGGGTGAATATTCCGTGGAGACTGGTCACACAGGACACGCATCACACTAAGGCTTCGTCGACGTCCCTGCATTAACATAATTAAACGATATTCTGACGTGATGAAGTGTGCAAAAGGTATTTTATGCCTAGGGCACACGAACCGAATAACTGCGAATGCAAATAATAATGAAGGATGAAATAAATGCAAATTTAATAAAATTTAGCACGTTTCTGTAAAAAATGTTTCATTTCGTTATAAAAAAAGATATTCATATTTAAAATATTTGAAATGTAATAAACCGTGAAATTTTCCACTATAAGCGACGCTTAACTTTACAAAAAGCGTCAGATTTAGCGCAGAAAGTGCTAAAATGGTTGACTGCACTGGTTGTAAATCTCAGCTAAGCTACATGACTAAAAATTATCATCATATAAAATGATGATAATTTTTAGTGTTTAATGAGCTAACTGTTGAGTCTATCTACCTGGGTGACTGTATGCTATTGTGTGCTCTGGCCAACGGATTTGCTGAGGTACGTGAGTTGCCCGCTAAGTTGGTTTCTTTGTCAGGTATTTCTTTGAACATTACATTGAGATCTGCGGCATTAGTACATGTAGATGCAAGCGCGTATGTCATAGGAATTGACAATGTACATGAGATAGGTGTTGCAAAGTCAGTGAATTTTACATCTCTCATATATGAGGCCTGTGTGTACGTTTTTACAATAAAGTTCTAAGTATGATTCAAAAACTTGATAATATAAAATTTAAAATCAAAATTAAAGAAAAGCTTTGTTAAAAAGCATATTATAAAGTGTCTGATTACATTGAAGACCAGACAGCATGGGTTTAAAATGCTCCAATCACTCCAACAGGTATTTCTTTAAAATATTGTTAAGTAATTTTAAACTTGTATAACTTGGTAACGGCATAAAATATAATTTTGTAAATGTCGTTACTTATATTAAAGCTGTGAAGTTTCTTGCGCCCATTCTTCTCCACAGCTAAAAAACAGACGTCCTGAATGGGTGGTAGGTAAAAATTGTTTGGACGATTCAAAAGCACTTTTCTAAAGTTTATTTGAATAAAAAATATTTGACTTTGACTTTGACTTTGACTTTGATAATTCCTAGTGTTTGAAGTGCTAACTGTTGAGTCCATTTACCCATGTGATGTTGTCCTTTGGCGAACGTATTTACTGAGTACGTGAGCTGCCCATTGAGTCGGTTGCTTTGTCCGGTAGTTCTCATTGGACAATTCAACACCTAACTAGAAGAGCTAGCAAGCCTCCGGTTGAATCAGCGGGCATGTTAAAGAAATTGAGAATGTACCTCCACTTCACTACGAAATAAGCCATTTTAATAATGCGATAAATAAATATACAAATGCGCTATTAACAGGTTAATAACAGTTCTGTTACCCATCTAGAAAGCTATATACTTGTGTCAGGTTTGAAATACGATTCCCGCATTTAACCCTAGCATTTATCGGTTTGGTTTCTAAAGGAGCTCGATGGCACAGTGGTCAACGCGCTCGTTCTGTGATCGTTGAAGTAAAGCAGCTTTCGGTAAAACCGGTCATAGAATGGGTGACCATAAATGTATCATAATCGTATCACCTCCTACGTGCTTCGAATTGCACGTAAAGCCGTTGGTCCTGGCTGCATCAGCAGTCGTTAAAACCACCGATCCGCAGAGGGCCCGCGTGGAAGTTTATGGCCCGTTCTCTCTGTCAGCAGTGAGGACTTAAAATGAGCTAATAATAATGATGAATCGGTATTTACCGTGGAAGGTGGCTAGTATCCTCACGTAGAGCTGCGGTGAACGCTGGTCGTAGTACGCGGCGTATAGGGACACCCGTGTGCCGGCGACCTGCTGCCACGCGGAGTCATCATCCACGCCAGGTGACCACGTGCGGCTCTGGAAGTCAAGGCAAGGGTATGAGATCCAGTGATTTAACAGATCATAGAGGTAACGCTTCGGTGTTGAGTGGGAAAGCGCTTTGCCCAATATCCGCATTGGTCAAGCGCGGTGATTACACCAAAAGGAAAAGTTGTTTTCAATTTAAATCTTCAATATAAAATGTTCAAATAATTTTAAACGCAAATTTTGTTGCGAACAAATTACAAAAACACAAATGTTGAAAAAAATTCCATGAGCAGGATTTAAACCTGCACCCTTCTGACATTCCGGGTCAGGTGCTCTTCCAGTTGATCTATCGTGGTTCTAGCCAACCCGCCGAAATTATTCAACACTTTTTACTTTGAAAGCCAAAAGCGCCCATTCAATGTCAACTCAAAATATTATACAAATATTAAAGATCAGTTAAGAAGTAAGCAAGCTATTTTTCAATATGTTTATCAATAACAAAATTTGTTTTTAAATAAATAATCATGCATAAACATGTGTAAAATTTTGTTGTTAGAACAGTAACATAATTTTAAACGATGGAGGCCTTTATCCAGCGATGGGACAGTAGAACATATGGCTTGTCCACGGGCAGCGGTGGCCGTTCTCCATCAGACGCTAGGCGTTGCTCGTTTGACGGCTCAGTGTCATAAAAAATAATTGCTGTAGCTAGGTGGCGCCACTCGTTATCGACCTATAAACCTCTGGCTGTTAGACAATGCCTGTTATGTGGTTTTAACGACTACCATCTCACGTTAACAACCGGGAAATTTCACACATACATATTAACATACAGATCTGGAATACCGTATAAATAATTAGTATACGCACGAAGTACAAAAAGAAACATTACTTAACTTAAAAAAAAACAGAGAAAAATAATTAGAAAATTAAAAACTAAAGACCTATAAATAAAAGATGTCCTCCAACTGTGGGCTCATGGGAAAGGTCCCAAGAATGCTGGCAACATTGCTTCTTTGGATTGCCAAACTAATACGCTGGCAGAGGTAGCTGCCAGCCTTCTTGTCACCGGAGGCCTCAATAAGGCGAGCACTTAACTTTTTAACAAGCTGCTTTGCCTCCGGTCCCCATGGACCCATTGTTTCCACCGCAAACGAAACAAATAAATAATTTCGACCTAGGTTTACGTATTTGAGCCGTTTGCAATTTTCAGCGCTTACCGCAGCAGCCCCCACATGAAATGAAGTGGCGCGAACATGCGTGGGAGCCACGGTGTCAGCACAGGTTGCATCCCACACCAACGGCCTGCCAAGCTTCCAAGGCCCAATGGTCATTCCGTCAGGTCTCTTGCCATCACTGCGAGAGATACCAACTGACTCTAAGACAGTCGGTAAACCAATGTTTAGTGTCGAGTGATGCATCATACGGCCGGCACTACGAGCGCAAGAGAGGCCGTGGTGGCCAAACTCCAACAGCCTCCCTACATACAGCGGTGAAGGTGGGCTAATCTGGCGCCTAATCGGAAGTAGACCACTAGAGTAAGAGACAGCCCGTCCAACAAGGTACCGACATTGGCAGATAGCAATGCCTGGAGCCAGTGGCCTGACTCTCTCTCGGAGACGGCAGTGAGACTAGCGAGTTCAGCCGTGTCAGCCGATGTGGATATAAGCCCCTCCAAAACTTGCTTGCATAACGGCTCGTCCCATTGCTTCTGCAATTGTGGGTAGTAAGGGTAGGCTAGAATTTTGACAGGCGGATAACCAAGCGTTACTAGCATTTGCCCTGCCCGACAATTCTACGGAACCCAATGATGGGTTGATAATCTTCCTGTAAAGATTGTACGTGCTATGGGCAGAAGACAAAAACGCTGGCAGGGCCACAGTGGATACATTTCTAATTCCTACGCCTTCGAAGCGTACAGAAAGCGAAGCCAGTTAACAAACGCGGTCATTCATTGAACAATTTAAAACTTTAATAAGAGTTCCTCTTATCAAATTATTTAAATTGGATAACATTGCTCTTCGCAAGGTGGCTGGCAAGAGCTGGATGAGAGTGGCCGCGGTACGTGCTCAGTGGCGTGCACTTGGAGAGACCTATGTCCAGCAGTGGACTAGTATAGGTTGATGATGATGATGATGATCTATCTATGGTGGTGCATTGTCTACACGAAGGTTTTTATGTAATCTTTATATATATAAATCTTTTGTGCATGTGTATATGTTATTGAACTCCTTCTAAACGGCTGGACCGATTTGGATGAAATTTTCTGTGGGTGTTCAAGTGGATTCGAGAATGGTTTAGATTTACAATTGGACCCGGTAGGCAGCGCTGCTATAGGGTCCATCATGGGATACGGGTGTTCTTAAGCGGACGAATGATTTATTTGTTTTGTTGTCATGCAAACTGTCAAAGCGGTACGAAGTCCGCCGGTCAGCTAGTATGCCTATAAAAAAAGTAATGAAACTTAAGGGGCAAGGTATCTCTGTTAGATATAAATCATGTTGCGTGACTTTCTTAACGCGTTGATGTCTAAATCACGCGCGGCTGCTTTTCATATCACTGAAACTTGTTATGCAGTTTACTATAACTTGACTTTTATACCTTAAATGGGACTGGGGCGTTAACGACTATCAGGATCTGTAACTGGTCGTTTGATGTGGGTGCCGTACATATATTGTAGAAAACTTTTGGTTTATATCTAAGCTAAATAACGTTGATTTGAGACACTTTTTAACGTACTTACTCGTGTAAAATCATTTTAAGTCTTACAAGGGTCCGAAGTTTCAGGAATTTGTCAGTCAGTCAATGTAGCTTCAACTTTATCGTGATTGCTAATTTTGGTAATCTTTTTATTTCGTTTTTTGTTGAAGATGACAAATGAATTCGCTTTATTTGATGATAAGAAGCTTAGTCGAAATGCAAAGAAAGCTAGTGTATTTATTAAGGATTGTGCCTCACTAGCCGTCCTCACCTTGCCAACCCGTAAGTGGCTTCTTCATACCTACATCATCAGCTTATTTATGTCCCCACTGCTGGGGCACGAGCCTTCCCTTTGTATGGATAGGGAGAACGGGCCTTAAACCACCACGCGGGCCCAGTGCGGATTGGTGGTTGTTAACGACTGCTAATGCAGCCTGGACCAACGGCTTAACGTGCCTTCCGAAGCACGGAGGAGCTCGAGATGATACATTTTTGGTCACCCATTCAATGACCGGCCTTTGCGAAAGTTGCTTTACCTCAGCACTCGCAGACCGGGCGCGTTAACTACTGCGCCATCGAGCTCCTTCATACCTCCTATGCATTTAACTTAACTTTGCATTTAAAATATCGTTACGATATTTTACTTGCAACCACCACAGACAGCGGCACACACAGAAATCCACAGAGGCGGTTAAATCTTTGTTACCTACGGTAGGTAACAAAGACTTAATCGCATCTGTGGTCTAGTGGTTAAGACTACCGGTTTAGACCCAGAGGTCTCGGGTTCGATTCCCAGGGGGGGGAACATGTTTATGTACTCGGTTTAGTTGGTGGTAGGACTTGTTTGTCCGCTAACTACCACCATCTTGTCTAAATATGTCGCCATAATATCAATCTTTGTAGCATTGTTGTGTTCCGGTAGCTAGAGATAAGATAGCCAGTGCAGTTGAGGATCCGGGGAAGTGCGCTTCCATCATTGGCCTTATCATCAGTTAACATCAGGTGAGATCAAGGCACTTACATGAGATTACAAGAGGGTACTAACTAAAGTACTTTTTGGTAAAAGCTTGGTTGTTAAAATAACTGCGACGCAAAACTTTTTTGAGGTAGCAGACATAAAACCTCACGAGTTAACTTGTATAATTGTACCTAATTATATAACCTCAATACCTTATTGTAATCACTGATTTCAATATTCGATGCCAAACGCCATTACAATAAACATGATCGGTTAAACGGTGCAACGGTACTAAGGGTGACCACTCTCTTTATCTTTAATCTTTTTAGTTTTGAAAATATTTTTAATAAGGCCTTATAAGTGACATTCTTGAGAGTGTTCTCGAAATTTTTGTTATAATATCCGCACGTTTTACATACTCTGATGTATAAAAAAATCAATGGAGAACGGTGACTATAAAAGCGGTAAATAAAATATTATGTGTTTTGTTTTTTTTTGTAACCCAGATAGAGCCTAGATTTGAAAATATAATTTTAATGTAGATTAATGGTACAAGTGGTATTTTTTCTTGTTTTCAGCCTTTAGCAACTCTTGAATACAGATTATAGACTATACTGCTTCCTAGCTGTCAGTTATCCTGTAAACTTTAAATGAACATCTATGTTATTTTTTGACGATGAAAACTGTGTCGTGTTAATTGTTAAAGGTATCATACTCAATTATAGACCACCAAAAGGTATGTAATGGATTTTGATTACAATGAAACGCAAAAGTTGAAAGGTTATGTTGACCACTGTCCATATCGCATCGGTATGTTTGCTCGACGCCTTAAATGCTATAAAAAGTCCTTACAACCCGATATTGGATTTAATTATACACAGTTTGCATTAGTGCCCGTGAAGAATACATAAGTGTTATTGAATATTAATGCAGATTGTTTTTTGTACGACTTAGTTGCGTTACGGTTAATGTGGAATAATCGTAAATTGATATCGGGGCTTCATTCACTGTGGAGTTTTCATTTTGGCGTTGTTTTTCGAAAGAGTCGAAAGTCTGTATACATGGAAGATATTCAAAAAAAAATTGGCTGGGGATACTTGGAAGCGATAACAGAACACGTTCTAAAAGTTTTTAGAATTTTTGGCTGTTTGTCTGTTTATTTGACCGCGCATCACGTGAAAATGGCTGAACGGATTTTGATGAAACTTTACACATAGACTGGCCATGACCCGGACTAGGATATATGATTTTTGACTTTTTATCCCGGTATTAGGTTCCTGTGGGATAGTGTAGTAACTAGTTCATAATAAAATTATCGCACTGCTCCCCACATCGCTGCTCCACGTCCGCCGCATCGTGCGCAGTAGTCCGTGGTATTATTTAATTATTTATAAGTTATTATGATCTTACATTATTGAAATGCGCTAATTATTGAAATAATAATTATTACTAAATCCTAGTTAATAATAACGTAATAGATACGAAAGTCGTCTATACTTTTAGTTATAAGTACTAAAACAGATATGTTTGGACTAAAAAAAATAATTGTGGTATTCCACTCGATAAATATTCACGTGAAGACCTTAAAATCCACATAAAGACCGGCTGTCATCAATTTTGATCGCTGATTCTTACATTACAGGCATCTATAAGTAAGTGTTCCTAATAGAATTCTGATAGAATAGAATTAATTTGGAGCATATATGTATCTCGCAAGTCTCAATATTTGAGTCAAATTTGACATGTTTATGTGAAATAGTTTTTGAGTTAAGAGGGAGTCAAAAGTGGTTGCAAATGGTTCGTGTTATATTACACACGGTGCTGCTCACCAGTTCTGTTAGCTTGAACTTGACTTGACACGCTACCGCGTGTCTAGATACAAAATACTCGCTCATCATCATCCCTTAAACATCCCACAGGTGGGCTTTAAATCTTTCCACGGCCATAACCCCACGCACTGGCGCAATTTGGGTTGGAAAAACACGCACAGCTTGTTATGTATATATGAACGCAATTTTATATAACCATCGCTTCTAGTAAACAAATAAACAAACTTAAATTAGATATATTATCTTATCTTATTTTAGTGGGGCCTGCCGAGGTCTCCCTATCGTAGCAACACTTCGACCCATTGGGATCTTTTGTGCAACCCCATCCTTTCACTCTTCTTCCTCTGTAAAGATAGATGCCATAAGCTTGGCAACGTCCTTAAGAGCGAAGAGCCAATAAACATTTAAATTAGATATATATCTAGACAAAAAATTCACAGGTGTCGCAGTCCTCGCACGAATCGGAGCATTGAAAATGAATACAACAATTTACGAAAAGAAACATTTTATTTTAAATAACACAATTCCAACTTGAATGCACTTCTCGCCTGCATCCGCATCTTTTAACACCATTACCATGACGATCGGTCAATAATCAAAGAAGCTACATCAATTTTTATATACGGAAATACTTGTTTTTCTATAATACCAAATCTAAAGGGACCACCTACAGGTCACAATTATTAACCGATTTAAAAAAAAAATTCGCTATTTTGTAGCTAAACTAATACCCTAGGACCTTTTTTTTCATTTTTTCTTAAGTCGGTTTTTTTTAACATTTACAATTTAGTTTACAAACATCTCCCAAAAAACCCGATTTTTTTTACATTTTTCAAAATTCCAAGAAAAGTTTCCAGCCGATTTTCAAAATTCAAACGCTCACACATGTCTCGATAAATTTCTCAACTCTTGGTACTATTTTCATTACGACTCTCTTAAAATCCTTGGAGCTATGGCCAAAAATACGTCTCAGGCGATTTGCATCTGATAACCATTTTCAATGGTAATATTCATGTTTTTCATATAAACACGTACCGACAATCTACCGGGAATAGAACCATAAGCAAGCACGGTCGCTATAACTCCGCCGAGCGGCTGCGCCCGTCATAATTGATCACTTCGTTAGCCCGCCATATTCTAAGCCAGTTCTATGATCGCGATACCGGGAGTTACAGCGCGCTTGTGAGCAGTAATTGATTTAGACCTTGTCATGGGAACCATACTGGCATGCATAGCACATCATTTGCTCAGTTCAAATGGAAATAGTATTTGTGCGAGGATAAAAATGTACAATCTTCTATTGGTATAAAAAGAAATCTTCACTGATTGAATGATTGAATGACTGACCGACTGATTGGATGACTGACTGATAGACTATCTGATAGATTGTCTGACAGACTGTCCCATAGAATTGACGACTGATTGTTTGACTGAAGAGTGATCGACATCGCAGAGTTCAAAACCTAGAACACTGAAATATTTCACGTAAAGCGCTTAAAGGCTGTCGTGTCAACAAACAATGATATAAAAAACTTATAAAAAAAATATAGCTGCGGAAAAAAACTGAATCTTAAGAGTAGATTGACGAGGGTAATTTTATAACTTAACCTATTATAGAACTATAAAAAAACACAGTTAATACACTATATAAAGTGTGCCATACATAGTCGGGTGTTCAATGTTCATATTGACTTTGCACATACGAAAAAAAGTTTGCGATCAAATTAAAACCTTCACAGCACGAAGAGGATCCTTAATCGCACTCAGGCTTAACCTTAATTAATTTCGACATTACATCTTGCGCGCGCGATTAGACGTGCCTCACGTGACAACTATTTAAACTGGCCACTGGAGAATTCTAATTGGATTTCCCATCATTATCATTTCCCGTCTGCGCTGCGGAAAGCAGTTTAAACTCCGTCTTGACGGTGGAAAGATTAAAGTTTTATTGGGATTACGTGTACCTTATTGTAAATCACTTTTTCTGTAATCTGCAAAAAACTATGCATTTAATGCATAACTCTTTTTTTTTATCTTACGGGTAAACATTAGGCCTTCATCTCACGTCATGATAAGTGATGATAAGTCCGAAGGTGGAAACGCATTTTATCTTTAGCTGCCGCAACAATGCTCTAAACATTGATGTTTATTTATTTACTTATTTATTTATTTTTTACAAACACATGCAGGTTAACAGAAAAGGTTTCCAACACACCAGCAAGTTATAAAAACAACAAGTTAAATAAAATCCTATTAAATAACATAGGCTAATGATCAAAATTTAAATCCATAATTAATTAGGTACAGTACAATTCTCTAAATATTATTTACATTACAAATATCAATACTAAAAATAAATTGATTAAAAATAAAAATAAAATAAACACTGAAAAACGCAATATTTGGCACAGACATACACATTCATACTAATTAAATATCATAAATTAATGTTATGGCGACATCTATACAAATATTATAAAAAGGAAAAATTTGTATTTTTGTATGTATGTATATATGTATGTACGTATGTGTGTATGTATGTACGTATGTATTGTATGTATGTATGTATGTATGTATGTATGTATGTATGTATGTATGTTTGCAACGAATAAACTCAAAAACTACTGGACTGAACCCCCTGGCTGGGAATAAAACCTAAGGCCACTGAGTCTGAGACCGGTAGTCTTAACCACTAAAATACAGAGCCGATAAACTCTATCTCTACTCTAACTCAATAGAGACGTGACCATACAATAATAATGTCTACCTTTTCTAATATTTAAACCATACATTAGCAAACCTCACCGAAACCATGGACCGAATGTAGCTCTGCTTTGATTCCATACATATTATAGTTTACTTGAACGCAATCAAATAGTAAAAAAAATAATCTCGCACTCAGACTCTGGAACACACAGCCACACAATGTAGAAATAGCCATTGCTTGTGCCATCGGACGTGTTGACAATACAAAAGGCCAATAAATGGAATTGTACGCTATTGTGTATTCATTGCATTTTTCCCTTGATTTGAAGTTAGTAAGTTCTTTCAAGCGCCGAGGCTAGTAAGCTCACCATAAAGATCTGAGGAGCTCGATAGCGTAGCGGTTCTCATTGCAATATTTACTTGATTAAAATTAAATGAATTTAGTGGTAGTGCTTGGACTTGATGTTTTATCTGTCTCACCCACAGACCATATGGTCTGTGGTCTCACCTAACAGACTTCGGTCTGATATTATAAAATGTTTTACATAATATTATCTAAGCTAGTTGTAAATGTTATGTCCATGTTGTGTGCGTATGATGTATTTACCTATAAGTGTTTGTTACGCTTGGAAATAATATTTGCGCATGTATTTTTTTGTTCTGTAAATGTATTGGTGTAAACAAATGTTGGTAAATCAATAAATAAATAAATAAATAAATAAATTTGAAGTTCTTAAGTTCTTTTGAACGCTTAGGCTAGTACCCTCGCCCTAAAGACCTGGATCGAAGTAGCACAGCAGCTAGAGCTCGGGCCAGTTAATCAACTTTCGCAATGTCGGGTTATTAGATGGGTGCTTAAATTAATTGTAACCCCTTCAGTGGCTTAGTGGTTCAGACCACTGGTCTCAACCCCAGAAGTCCCGGGTTCGGCTACGAGCGGGGGTACATGTTTGTGTACTCGGTTTGGTTGGTGGTAGGGTTTGTTTGTCTACGGCTAGCTACCACAACCTCATATAAATATGTCGTCATAACATCAATGTTTGTAGCATGCTAGAGATATAGCCAGTGCCTGTGCCAGTGTTGAGGATCCCGGGTAAAGTACGTTTCCTACCGTGGCCTTATCAGGTGAGATAAAGGCACCAGTAAGTATTAAATAAAAAAATATCTCGAGCTTGCTTAGGATCTTTCTTGCCAATCCTAAGATGGCATGAGATGGCGGTAGTCCCAGTTGTTATCGTAAGATACAATATATAGAACACATCTTTACACTTTTATTAGTTTAGATGAAAGCCGAAAAGTTACCGTTAGAATAAAAAGTACCTATATTGGTAAAAAAAAACCGACACCATAATTTCCGATTTGGGTTAGACCCACTTGAACCTTATACTTAATCAAATTATCTACCATTTTTTGTACAGCCCCTGATGGTGGTATAAAAGTGCTCCGCGATGCTTTTAGTTGTAATACCATATGCCGCCTTGTAATTAACGGTTACGTAGTGGTATACCTATTACAGTCAACAGCAAAAGTAACTGATAATTGGTCAAGTTTCAAAATATGAAATCAGTATGAAAATGTCAAAACTTTTTAAACGCATATCGAAAAACCTTCGAGTACCTACTAGTGCCTATAAACTTTGACTGTAGTTGTATAGAAAACACCGGTTTACACTATCAAAACTTAATTTTGAAATATAGTAAACATCATTTACTTTTGCTGTTAATTGTACGCATTGCCTATCTATGTAAGCATTACCCATCGGTCGTGTTAAAGGTAACAAAATTAGTGAATAAGATATAGGTTTTGATAAAACTTATTCGTACACAAATAGTCGGTTAGCGAAGGTATATAAACGTATTCTATACTAATATTATAAAGAGGAAACCTTTGTATTTTTACCCGACTGCAAAGGAAGGGTTCTTTATTACATACACTTTTAAACTTTCGCGTTCCATAATTAAACAAAGAATTTAACCGGGTATTAACGCAAACTAATTAGTAAACGTCGGGTATAAAGAAGGTATGATATCTTTTTACTAATTAGTTTGCGTTAATACCCGTTTAAATTCTTTGTTTAATTCTTTATTACCTTATATCTCCAGATCCGCTGAACGGATTTACATAATTGAGGTATCGTTAGATTCGTCTTAGCTGCCAAGTGTTTTTAGATAGGTCACGTTAACAAAACATGGCGGCTTTGCGACGCCATTGGAGTTGGTGAAAAACAATTTTTTTTTCGAATACTTCATTAAGGGTATCAAATTAGAGAGTTCAACACAAGGATTTCAAAAAGGTATATCATGAAATTTGTCTAAATAAAAAGACATAAATAAAATATTTGAAAAAAAAACAAACCCGCCTGCGTAAAAGATAATAAGTAACTAAATATTAATATAATTTACTATAATATAATTTACTAACAGCACTAATGTAGAATAAGCTATTTTTGTTAACTAACTTTTAATTAACCTATTATGGACCGTATAGTCTGAAATAAAAATGTTTTTTATTTTTTATTTATTTTATTAAATAGAAAATCAACTGAAAAGGTCGGAACATGCAAGATAAAAATTCAATTTATGCAACATCATACATAACATGCAGTCGAAGATATAAATTTTTTACGCAGGCGGATTATTTATTTTTTTAAATTTTTATTTTTGTATGTATGTTTGCAACGAATAAACTCAAAAACTAATGGACAGATTTAAAAAACTCTTTCACCATTAGAATGCTACATTAGCGCTGAGTAACATAGGTTATATTAAAAAAAGTCATAAAAAATATCTGTCTTTTCGTTTTAAATTTATCTGAAGAGTCACTTGCAAGCCACTTGCGGGCCGGTAAGGTGAGGACGGCTACCGAGTCACATCCTGCTCCAGTAGCTGTCCTCGCATCTGGACTCTGATGCTTAACATCAGGTAGAGTAAGTCGAAGTCATTTTTCAACTCTACAATAAACAAAAATAAATTTCGGTATCCCATAATACAAATCAATGATGAGTAAATTTTTATGTAAATTTTTATCTAAGTTGGTGAGGAAACATGTTCAAAAAATTGAAATGAGACAACTTTTCAGCGTAAACTTTAGAAAACAAAAGGTGCGATTTTAGGTCCACTATGAAAAGGTTCATCATCATCATCATCATCATCTCAGCCAAAAGACGTCCATTGCTGGACAAAGGCCTCCCCCAAGGAATGGGGGGTATTTGCCGTAATCGCCACGCTTGGCAGGCGGGTTGGCGATCGCAGTAGGTTGAGGGTAACCTCAGAGAGATGCTGCTGCCCATCCTCTGGAATGGTCCCTTAGTCGGCTTTTACGACACCCACGGGAAAAGATGGCGTGGTGCAATTCTTTATCCCCGGCACCACACAGGGAAGGAAAAAGGTTCAAATCGCATAAATTCGTTGAAAAAGTGTTTTTTTTTTGCACAAAAAATGTATTTCTAAACTAGCTTAAAGCTCTTGAAAAATCTCAATCTCTTGAAGAATCTCTTGAAAAGTGGTTAATAAAAACTCACCAATTTTTTTAAATGAATACCGGTTTTACCTTTTACGAGTATATGGGCTAAGTAATAAATGGTAATCACCTACCCTATTAACGGTCAGCGTCACTGCCTGTCAGTTGCCTGTGACGTATATGGATCGCAGACACATTCAGTTTACTATACATCCAAGTTGCATTCATGTTTTGATGTCATTGCAACTTAAAGGCTAAACTTTGGATGCACCTGTCCATCAACTTATGGAAATCTAAAACGCGCACTTTATAGATCCGGTTTTACGTTAAAAAACCGATTAAGATAAGTGAGAGTCGGATTCGCCCACCGAGGGTTCCGCACAAATTTATGGGTACATACATATTATATAGTTCAGAAATCGAGTGTAAAACTTTTCCCGAAATTCAGTTTCCAAAATCTACAATTACTTATATTATTGTGTTTTATAAGTGAAATTGTGATTATAGTAACAACAGTTCATACCTAAATTTGTTTTTTCATTCTTTGTCATAAATCAAAAAAATATATCATAAAAATAATTAAAAATCTGTTTAAGCTTGTGCAAATGAAGCCCTTTCATACGATACCACACATGACACAGTTGACTTACTTCAAAATTTGGACACCCGTTCTTTGCATAAAGACCCTGTTTTTTTATGATTTAATTAAATATGTATAGTTTCAGATTTTTCCCTGTACTTGTAGTATAAGACGATATTACTTGCCAAACTTCATAGTTCTAGGTCAACGGCAAGTATCCTATGAATTTTGATTCCCTTGAGTGTCGAAATATACGTTTTTTGCGACATAAACGGCCGTATCTTTTTTTTCGTTAACTTAAGAAGTTTGATTTTTCCACAGCTTCAAGGGACAACTCAATACCTCCACGCGTTACCGAGATAAAGGGGCTTGACAGTCAGACAGACAGACAGACGGACAGACGGACAACAAAGTGATCCTATAAGGGTTCCGTTTTTTTTTTGAGGTACGGAACCCTAAAAAAGGAAATAGTTTATACTGCCACAGCTAGGCAAAGGACGTCAAGATTAAAATCAAATCATCACTACAGTTAATATGTGGGTTGATGATCACGAACCCGGGCTCTGCATCAAATAATCCAAAGCACGTTTTTCCCAAACTGGGAATTGAAACCAGGACCTCTTAATCTTAAAAAATCATTTGTAAAATATATATTTGTAGTTTAGCCGCCCCTGTTTTTATCGTATTTCTACTATCCTCCTATATTATAACACAAATATTGGGGTAGATGATGCGTTTAATGCTTTAAAAAAAACTAATCAGTGCGCACTGCGTTCTCCTTTGATGACTTTACCACACACAAAGAATTGTTTGCTATCCATAAAAAATAGACACGTACACAAAGTAGAACAAGTAACAGTACATTAGGAAGGTGCCTCGTCAAAAACAACGAATAAGGTGACACAGTACGTGACCTCACGTCCCCGCGACATGCACAGTGAGCCGAAAGGAAACCCTAAACATTTGTGCCGACAGTTATAAAACTCTGATTTTCGACCTCAAAAAAGCAAGAATTTTGAAATACCTAGTCCTATTAATGAACTTTTTAATTTATAAAGAGGTTTTAAATAAAAACTTTAGTATCGAATTTGATTTCCTGGTTCTTTTTTTTTTTTAATATTTGTTAATGGCCGTTCTGCTTGATGCCTGCCATGTTACTTTTAATTCGATATTCAAAATTTTAATTATTAACTTTTCAGGAGCTGTGCTAGTAGGGCGTTCCAACATATCAACGTAGACTATTTCAGCTACTTCAGAGAGAGACAATGCTCTTAAAATTAATTTTAATAACAAAGGTACATAAATATGATTCTCATGTGTATCGTATTACGTTTGGAGGTTCTCGGTAATTGGGAAGATCGAGTCGCAATCATTACAACCACCGTGTACGTGACTAGGAGTAATATATTTTTTTATTATTTACGATAAAGCAAAGCTAAATCCACTATCTATAGATTATAATTATTGTTGACTTCTCTAACCTAACCAATTTAACTACAATTAGTTTAAATAAATTAAATTAATTTCAATAAATGAAACAACTTTTACGGATCTACTCGCCTTATTTTACACATTACTTTTGTTTATCCTGACGTTTCGAACCCTTTGCAGGGTCCGTGGTCACAGGGAGACTAAACGCGAGTAGATCTGTAAAAGTTGTTTCATTTCAATGTGTAGTGTTCGCGTAAACTTTAGAAAACAATAATCTAACTAACTTTGTAAAAATATAGAAAGCAGACTATGTGGGCTCACTGATGGACTGATTAAGTTCTATTAATATATGTATTTTAGTTTATTTCAATAACAAAAGTTTGTTTCTCATGTGTTTCGTACCACGTTTGGCCAATTTTATTGTATGGCTCGTAAATGGGCAGATCACGTGACGTCTTCGCAATCACCGTGCACGTGACTGACACCGAGACCGAGCTGGTGGGTTCGCATGAAGTGCCGTTACTGCAACCGTCATTGTCTTGCGAAAAATAAAGGAGAGGTGAGGCGACTGCAAACTGCAACTGCAAACTGCAAACTGCAACTGTATACCTACCTACCTACATATATGAAATTAATTTGGAGACAGTCGGTCTGCTCGTAATTAATTTACCTTCCTGACCCTCCAAATGCCGCTACATACCCATGTAGCGTCATGTGTAAAATTACCTAATTTTACACATGACTCTGCTGTGCACACTAGCCTAGGTTCAAGACACCGAACAAAAGTACAAAGACTCGGCCCCACGCGCTTTATACCAGGTACAGACATGTGCCTGGGCGCTTAACCTACCCTCAAGATTTTGCCATTATAAGAACATAACTGTGTTGAAAAACTCATTTACCCAAACCTTATAAAAATAGTTAAGTATAAAATAGTACAGAATAGGCTTAAAACAGGCAGAACACCCACTGCCAAGGAATGAAAGGGATGTAAGAATGTGAAGTATGTAGTATGGAAGTGCGAGAGGCAAAAATGATGGAACTTGTATGGAAGTATTAGCATCGAATAGCTCCGATCATGTTGGAGGAGGACGTATTGAAAAAAAAAAACCTGCCCCCATGATGGTCAACTAGAATCAAGGTGCTAAGTCTTCGGGTCCTTGGGTTTTTTCTATTCTTTGTAATGTTTTTTGATGAACAAACTAATTTATGAACTAAACTAAGCTCTCGAAACCAAATCGAATGCCTCGGAGCAACTAGAAAAACATCCCTACTTATGATTCGTCACTAAGATTGAGGTTTTTTGCTCCCAAAATTCGGTTACGCTCTAAAGGCTATAGCGACCAACAGCAATCTCTTTCAAAAAAAGGGATACATCTATACTAATATTATAAAGCTGAAGAGTTTGTTAGTTTATTTGGTTCTACTACTGGTTCGAATTGAAAAAATATTTTCGTGTTGAATAGTCCATTTATTGAGAAAGGCTATAGATTGTTCGCTAATTAACGTGGGTGAAACCGCGGGGCACAGCTAGTTATTATTATATAGATTCATTCATTCAAGTCTGGATTCAGAGTGCCTAGTGCGAGTTTCATTCAACATTAGATCACGTTAACGGAAACGAGAATTTGTATAGCAAAATTGCATTTCACTTCGTTTGTCAACAGGAGGATCTGACCGATCTTCTTGCTTGATTGCCTCTTGAAATGCCCTCTGATGGTGTTTCAATCACAGGGCTTGAGGAACCCTTTAAGTTCCTCGCTGCCCCCAAAAAAGTACGGTTACGCTAAAAAGGCGGTATGAGGCCATCAACAAACTCTCTCCAAAAAAGGAGGAACTCCTTTAATGTCATACTTTTCGTTTTCTTTAATGTGATCGAATGAGATATCTCGCACAAGGCACTCTGCCTTCTTATAGTAAAAAAGCAAAATAAATTTAATGTATCAAAAACAGAAGAACGAGTACCGACCGCATGAATACTTTGCCTTTGCATTTATTTCACACGTACGCTTCCAATGATCAGTTGTGGGTAATCAAAATCGCAATTTTTCTGTCTGCTTATAGTTTTGAGTAATACACAAATTGTGCACCATCAAGAAAGCATTATCGTAAATCACGTTTTCGTTGCAAATTGACCAAAATTATAAGCTAAATTATGGTATTTTTTGCCATATTAAATAATACGTCTCTTGGTTAAGGTGTGCTTTAATGTGATTTCCTTTGTTGCCAAGTGCTTTATACGAAGCTCTCATTATAAATGGTAATTTAGTGTTACGAAGTTACATCACGATACAAGGTTAATATTTTTTTTGTGTATGTCTATATTTTTATGTCTAAGTGTTATGTTAATGGTAATATTTCATTTTTTCTATCATAAAAACCCTATAAACATCCCACTGTTGGGCCTCATATAAAGGTTGGACAATTACGTCGATAGACGTAGTGTAGGACGCCGGACGCCCTTTGTCGCGGTGGAGCGACGTTATACGCAAAGTGGCTGGCAGCGGTTGGATGAGAATAGCCGAAGGTTGGGCTCAGTGGCATGCATTGGGAGAGTGCTATGTATGGACTGATGTGGGCTGACGCTGGCCCAATGCGGGTTAAATGACTGCTATCTAACTACAACACCCTTCTATACACTATTTGAATGTTAGACTGGCACCTTCTACCAAATGATTAGGTTATACCTATGAGAGGCGCCAGACGACCTTGCGCAAGTAAACCGCAACTCGCATGCATCTGTATCTGGTCTTAACGCCAGATCTGGACGCGCCGAAGTGCATTCGTCATCCGGAATTCATAAGATTCACTAGTGTCTCAAAAGAGTTGAGTTGAGAGAGATGTATAGTCCACTCCCTATTCTCCAGATAGATGACCAGAGCTGTCAAGTGCGCACTTCTCGTCTTACTAACAACGACCGGGACCAATAATTTGACGTGCCTCTCGCAGCATGAAGGAACTCAAGATATTTTAATAGTTAGGTCATTCGTCCGGTGACGCGGCATTGCAATGGTTACTTACATTGCAAGATCGAAACTCAATCACGCTAGTGGTACTTTCAAGCTCCTATTGACTATGGATGTTATTTTTTTAGTCTACCTATTTTTTCGCTTAATATCTTCTAACAACTAACAACACTTCGTTTACTTTTCTTTTTCCTTTTCCTACTGCGGGCTTGCTGGAAGAAATCTAATTTTGAAAAAAGCAGTGCCCTCGTACTTCTTTATTCTTTCTATGTTGTCGCTTTTATTTGTGTATAGGAACTTGGGGTCAACAAGGTGAGGACGGCTAGCGAAACACAAACCTACTTCACTAGCTGTCTTTGCATCTGGACCTTGCATCAGGAAGAGCGGAGTCGTTCCCTAACCTTTCTATAAAAAAATCTTTGGTGAAAATCAAGGCTTGAATAATCTTCCCGGTGACAGGATGTCACAAGTAACACACCTGACAAGTTCTGCATGGAGAATCGATTGGCTTATAATGGAATATGTCTCATAAGTAGTCATTACCAATACCTAAGCAGTCTTACTGGTCTGGTCTCTACACACTTATAAACTATCGGTGGATGCATTAGTGTATGATTGTATATGCATATGTGCTCATTCAGTAGACATTTTTATTATCTATAGAGTGGTGTAACTAAATGCATATTACATAACTGGAATGTTGACTAGGTACCTGTTGGTTAGCTAATATCAAAGTGGTTTCCTATTTTTATCGAAGTATATTATAAACTTAGCTCCGGATGCGTTTCATTTTTTTGCTGCATTTCTAAACAAAATATATCACCCCAGTATATTACAAAATTATGTAACAAAACGCTAACGTTATTGGTCGAAGACGTTATCAGATAAAAAAGCGACGAACGTTTGCTTAGAATTGTGTGTAGATACAAATTACAATACGCTGCCACTGTAAAGTTCCTACACTATGTAAATATAGATGAGACTATGTATTTAAAAAAAAACTGCTATAAGCACTCAAAAATTAAAAAGCAGTGACAAAATTCAGCGATTACGTTATTCTTCCCGGTAGCATAGCGGTCAGTGCAGCTGCCCGGATTGCGGAAGACCCAGGTTCGAATTCTGGCAGGGTAGGGAGGGCGTTTAATTTTTTCACTGTATTTTATAAATATTTAAAAAACCGCTATTAATATTGAATATAAAAATAACCTCCAAACCGTTCATAGTCTATGGTATACAGGAACAAAAGAGGACAGCACACATAACTCTATGCTATGATAGAGCATGAATATACGCGCGCATTGTAAATAACCAGCTCACTTCCCGTTCCAGGCGCGCGTGCGAGAAGTTATGCACTACTATGCTATCTGAACTAAGGCCGTTTGAGCATTAAGCGATTATGGCAAACGGGAAGAAATCAGAAGCAACTTTAAAACTTGGGATGAAACTGAATAACGTTTAAATAAAACAACTTTTACGGATCTATTTGCGTTTATTTTACAAATCACTATTTAAATATAGTGATTCTACAAAATAAACGAATAAATATATTTATAACATAATATTATACGTACGTGACCATGAACTGTGCAAAAAGATTCGTAACGCTTGGCTAAAATAATTTGCAAAACTAAAGGGATAAAATCCATATAAATTCGCGTAAAATTGAAAGTTTAGTGGACATGCATAAGGCACATATTGCAGACATACTGCATAAAACATGCAGGTACTTAAGAAAACATGTACAACTAATATACTGTAAGGAAATAAAAGCTCACATGGGATAAGGACGATGTTAGAATAGATACATCTATCTTCGAACGTCGATTTTGATTGTAAAGTTTCGATATCGTAAATTCCCGAAGGAATGAGAACTTTTGTTATTAAAATTATCTTAAATGCAAACACACTGATTTTGATTATTATTATTATTTTTAATAGTTAAAAAACTTTTGTATTTTTAGAAGTTTTACAAATGTTTTACAAATACTCTTGTTAAGAAAGAGCGGGGCCTTCTATTACAAATATCTACTAGATATAGATTATAAGTGTTTGTGTATTAACTGTTTCTCGAAAACTTATACAATATCTATATATATAACTTATAAATCATTTCAATACGTTGTTGTTTCTGCCAAGTACCTTTTACGTCGCTCAGCGTTCAGACGCCCTAAGCATGCCGGCAGGCAGCAGTGGCAGTGTACTATTAGGCATATCCGTAGAGTATATTGATTTCGATTTATTTTCCGTTCGTGACCGGAGTCGGCATAGATTATCTGCGAAACAAGTGTGTATGGCTTAAATCCGCGGGCGGTTTTCCGATTGTGCGATATCGGCACATCGCACAGATATTCATAGCAAATTGTTTATGGTGTGTTTGTCATTTTTGAATCTTGTGTCTATTCTGTTACGTAGTTAGTCTGTACTTTATTTTTCAGTTTTAAGACGGCGGTTTATTACTGATTTTTACACAACTATATCTCTATCCTTCGAAATAAGAGTTTTGGATTACTAATTAATGACTAAATAGTAATAGCATAACGTTGTTTGTCGGTGAACCTCGTGGGGCATAGAGCTAGAAGAAAGTGTTTAAGGAGTTTTTGTAATTATTATTTGCTTGTTTATGCCTACGAATTTCTTTGAGGATAATGTTGAGTCTTGAGCATTTTACTTTACTGGCTTAGCAGCTTCTTTGCTTGTAGAGGCCTGATATTAATTTAGTAACATATAAGGTTTACATGCCATTTATAACTTATTTTGTTTGTATATAGGTAAATCTCTATCGAACTAAATTTAGCTATAAAGTCAGAACGGCTAGAGAAAAAGTAAAAAGAAAACTGAAAAGGCACGTATCAGAATCAGACAGAATGCTCTATTTTTTGTATTTCTTTTATGAATGACTGCACAGTGAGCTACAGCTTTTTGTTGTTTGCAATGAAAGCGAAACCTTATTTATAGCCATTTCTTAGTAGTAATAACTTTCACTAGCTCGTGTTTGTCCGTAAATCACTGTGGAGCATCGACAACCAAAAAAAATTTAGCTATGATTGCCTTTGACGTGAAATGTTTAAAAAAAAAACTAATATAGGGTTGTCTTTTATGAGTGAAAGGTGAGATGTGTAAAGATATATAGTGACAGCAGATATGAGTGCCAATTATCTTACAAAGGAAAATCAGCGTGAGATATAGGGTATGTTCCGATATACACTGCGAGCACAGTGCAGTGCTCTAACTGGTAAGAAATTTGTTCCGTTATGAACTGACAGTATACTGCCGCAGTATCCTAGAGAAATATATGACGTCATAAATCGTCGCCATTTTTGTACTGTAAGCACTGGCATTTTCGAGGTAAGGTGCTCTCAGTGCTTTGATCACGTGATCAACAGCGTCCAGAAATTACATGGATGACAGCATGGATGACAGTATACTGGACTGCGTTCCGTTTTAAACAGTAACCAGTATAGCTAACTATAAAGGAACAGCTTCGCAGTATGTACTAAATTGACGTCACACCTTACAGTGCTCGCAGTGTATATCAGAACGTACCTACCCCAGGTAAAGTAGACAGTTAGAGAATGAACTCTAATTCAAAGCTGGACAAAAGCTAGTTAAAAGAAAAGTTACTCTCGGAAGTTTCTTTTTATTAATTTAGTTGTACATTTATGTAGATAATGACTTAAGTAACGATCGTGAAAACTAAGCATTTTTTGTCATATTAAACATGGACCACAAATTAGCAGCTAGAAATTTGAGATATTTTATTTAAATAATTCAAAATGCGAATGTACCTAAATGCTTCCATGTAAGAATATTTATAAAACAACGATAGTAAGATATTAATGTATAAGTGTGGTGGAAATCTGCCGTTACTACTTTTAAACCTTTTGTATTTACGTAAGTTTGAGCACAATACTTAGATTGTTCAATATTCTTTGTGGTGCTGTTGTTCTCTGATACAGTTCACAGTGTATGTACATAAGAAGCAGCGTGTTTTGTAGAAACTACAAAAGGCTGTGTTCCCTCATTATTTCTCACCTATTCTTGTCTCTACATTATGAGGTCGACCGCAATATAAAATGCTAATTCATGTTAATTTTATGAGTCAATTATCGTTAGCTTACAATGCCTGTGATTGTATTATTATGTTATTAAGTATTATTTCATGCTTTATTGTCAAGGACGTTCAATTCAACATTATGATTAAATATAGGTTATACCAATTTTTAAACATATCTAATATATAAAATTCTCGCGTCACAGTTTTCGTTGCCATACTCCTCCGAAACGGCTTGACCGATTTTGATGAAATTTTTTGTGCTTATCCGGTATCTATGAGAATCGGCCAACATCTATTTTTCATCCCCCTAAATGTTAGGGGTAGTCCACCCCTAAATTTTTTTTTATTTTTTATGGCAAAACAACGTTTGCCGGGTCATCCAGTATCTATGAGAATCGGCCAACATCTATTTTTCATCCCCCTAAATGTTAGGGGTAGTCCACCCCTAAATTTTTTTTAAATTTTTTATGGCAAAACGACGTTTGCCGGGTCAGCTAGTAATTTATAGATCCAAAGAGGTTTAATAACCCTGCCAATAAAAAAAACAATAATATAGAGGTGTGATTGAGGTCTATAATAAATCGTCAGTATCTAAAACTAAAAAACAATCGTATGTAATTGAAATAATTAAATTATCGGGTCATTAATCAGTTTACTGGGCCTTCGGCTATGCGGACATACCTTAGGCAAATTATGGTAAACGAACTATTTTATTATAGTAAAAAGAGCACTATAGTTTTTTTATTGCTAAATTGATCAAAACAATCTGCTAGGAAGTTCTCATTTGCATATAGAATGGAGTTTGATCCTATCGAGTATTGTGGTAAAATGACCATTTGTATGTTAAACAATCATTGTAGATTGCACAAAAAGTTTATTGGCAATTTGGTTAATATTCGCTTGGACCAACGAATTTGTTTTAATAGCTTTTAAAAAGAGAACTATAATTTAAGAAAGAAAAGATCATAGATTCGGTCAATGACTTTTGTTTCTGATTGTTTTATTTCAACATTTATTAATTTAGTCTGTATTGATAAGAATAGTTCTCCTTTACGAAAAAGCATAAAAAAATATAATGTATAAAAAAACTGTTTGCCCATAAAGGCGGCCGATGACTTTTGTTGTGTGTTATTTTATATCCACATTTATTGGAAGAGGTAATTATAATGATAATAATTGTTGTTAGCATAGACTAACCGTGTTAGCCATAAAATGCAAAGCATCTAATAAATCTATCTTAGATAAGTGTGTTTTTATGTGTTGTCTTAGGTATGAAGTTTATATTCCGCTGAGTTTATTAACTGCATGGTTTTCGTCGTTTTGCTTTGAGCTAAATCTTGACTTTGCAAAAAAAAACTTAACATAACATAAAAACTAAAATAAGAGTTTTTATAAATAGTCATGTAACTGGTTTAATATATCAGATAGTCAAAATTTTGTTATGTAGGATAAAGAAAAATTTATAAAGAAATCAAAGTAGATATTAAAACAAACTCCAAAATTATTGTGAGAAATCTAATAAAAATCTAAAATACTAACGATGTGCGGGACATCTGGAAAGGCCGGTAATCTGTCGCACGTGACCGGCGAGGGGCGATCCATCTCCGCCTGCTTGCCTGCAGAGTACGCTACAATGGTTCTCATGGTGGACAGGCCCCCTACATCACCCCGGCGCTCACTCCAGCGGACCCCGGCGTGCCATTCGTTAACCGAAGCAATCCAGCTCACGCAGAACACGGTAACACCAGCCAGCAGAAACTTCGTCACTCGCGCGAACTTCCTAGCATTGCACGGCATTTTAGCTATAATGCCATAGCTGCATTTAAATTTAAGAAAAAAACAAATGTCACTCAGTGTTAGAAGCGCGCCAACGACGTCCGTCCGGACTGCAGGCGATCGCTGCGCGCATGCGCTCTCGGCGCGCTACCATGGCGGACTGCGCTGGAACAGCTGATAGCGTATCAACAATGCGTCCCTTGCGGCTAATCGTTCTAATGCTCGTCGTGGAAATCTAGTTTTCTATACCAGTTTTTGCCCAAGATTCTTCTGAGTTAGCGTGGACGGCTAAGCGGCTCGCTCCCTATAAAAAGCTTAAACTGAAGCACAAGTATCTACTACTACACGGAACAAGAAATTTTATGGTAAAAACGGAATACTCGCTCTTCTGGTTATTTGCAATTATTACGTAACAACGATTATATACTATCTAGTGCGTAATTATAGGGCACACTGCGCCTAAGGCTACAAAATGTAGTAGTGAAGTGTCAGTCAACCTAGTCTAAGTACTAGGGCGTCATCTTTATCGAGATATTAAACGTGATCAGAGTAAGAAGGTTCATCAATATTCTAATAACTATGAAAAATTCAAATGCAGAATTGTAGCAAACATCAACATCGGAGGAAACCGCAAAACGCACTCCTGCGTAACTGGATCACAAAAACAAACGCAAAACGTTTTTATGTGGAATTATATTAACGACAAACAAGAGCAAACCTACCCAATGATTATTTAAAAGACATGAGTCGTTGTTCCCTCGTAAATTACTTGAGACAATTTAATAAACACATCAAGTCTTAAACGCTTTTTCAATAGCTTCAGATTACATCGGAGGGTATTAATTTGGCTTGTCGTGGAGAGCTACTGTTCAGGAATAATTGTAGGTGGTGCAAAGCTACGCTTAGGCCTACGAAGGTTTTACCAACAACGTACAATTAACATATAGTTATAACGAATTGACCGTTGACTTTGTTTTGCGTGTGCCGTTGTTAATGCCACAGAGAATTAAAGATATAAATAAATACTAACAATCACAATAAAACATAGAGGTTTCTAAGTGTTTTTTTTAACAATTATACTTTAAACATTCTGACTGACTTTTAGTTATGTTTTATTGTCTGTAGTTTTTTTAAACCGAGTATAAAATGTTCTTTTTATTGTAAATGTTAGTTAGGAATTGTAAGTAAAGAAAGAGTCTTTTTTGTTTTTTTTTTTAAATTGAAATTTGTGTTTGACCCCAAAGCAGGTACTGTTAATCAATGGTGGATTATAATATAAACCATTACGTGTTCGTAAACAGTGCAACGAAACTTTTCGATATCCTCAAGAAGTTTGCATCTTGGGCGCAGTAAAGTCCTTTCTTTGCTGCAACTCAAAGGTTAGGTGGATTTTCGTTTATTTAAAACATCTTACAACGCTATAAAATATAACTAAAGCACTGGCTTTAAGAGCAAAAATTTAGCCCATACAGTTGTAGAAGAAAAAAGTATGAAAACTGTGTACAAAAAGGATTTATTTTAAGTAAATTAAAAACGAACGTGAGAGCCTCCCCGGAGAATAAGTGAACCATAAAATTGTTTCCTGTGGATTGATTGTGAAAAACATTCCCACAGCGGACCGTCAATGGAAGGAACGCATTAAAGCGCTTCTACAAATTGTGGTTACAGATAGATGTTTGAACTGAACCGCCTTAACCTGATAATACGTCGTTTATATAATAAAGCAATATAACATAGCAATGTTACACCATCTCGAGTATAAACTCTTTTGCGTTCTGTTATAATTGAAATTGTTAAGCAGGGATTAACGCAATCTCTTTAGAGAATAGGATTAAATTTTGCGTACCTTTTTAATACTCGATGATTTGACCGGGTTGCACTGGCCGTGGTCACGAGCTGACAAAGAGATTGTGTTAAACCCCGTTTGAACATTTTAATCAAGATACTTAGTTTGATATTGTAAAGTATTCGGTATGTAGAATTTAGGTTAATAATAAGCAATGCCTACTTTTATTTGTATAAGACCACTATAAGATTGTCTTTAAGAGGTATAATCTAATTCTACTACTCTACGAGATTTGTAGAACCCTTTTTCTGGTAGAGTTACTGCTTCGGCATCGTGTCCTGCAAGTCACGTTTACAATGATTAGCGTTTAGCAAAACGCTTGTAAAAAATCTTAATTGGAAATATCGGGATGCCGAAAATCTCTCTCTCTTCCTAGCTATAGTAGGAAGAGAGAGAGAGTATGTACCAAATGGTGGTAAATCTGTTTTCTTTGACACCTTTTTTATTATTCAATGCCGAAAATAAAGTTCTAAATATAAAAAAAGTAAATGTCAAAAAGTATGTGGGAAAACCTCATTAGTGTTCTGAGGGGAAAACGCTGAATCAGCAAACTGTCAAAATAAACTATCCAATATGACTTTCTAGTATTAAAACAGGACGTTAGTATAAAACATGGCTGCATATAATGTTGCAATATTTCATTCTAGCGGATGCTTGCTTATCGCAATCAGCGTATCTTGTTATTATGGGAAAATTACAAGAGGAGCTAATTAACACAGATATACGAACTTGCTAATAGATCCTCACTATCCTCTTTAGGATCTTTACTAATCTTAAAGTGCAAATCTTTATAAAAACTTGCAATTTTAGTTACGCTATGCTATAATAATAGTTTGAATTAAATACGCAAGCTAATTTCACACATCTGAAGACGTCATTAGAGAATGTTGCTTGCTCAAGAGCTTTATAACTGGGCGTTCATCTACTACACACTTTACGTACTACAATTTAGTGTTGTGATCCGGAAAACCAGATTTTACAACCCGGCGGATTCAGTACTCTTGTTTCCGAGTATATTTACCACGTACAAAAAATGTATAATAGGGTTTTGACGTCTTTTGGCTGAGATTATGATGATGGTGATGATGATGAAACGCTTCAACTAGGAAAATACAATGAATGATGGAAGATAATATAAGGATTTGGCTTTACCTGGGCAGTATGCGTAAACTGCGTGTGATGTTTTTGTCGCGAATACTACGTCTAAAACCAGTGTATCTTTTTTTGCCTGTTATGTATGACATACAGAAATCTGGATACTCATAGTATGACTGGCTCCCATATTTAAAATCACACACTTGTTTGTATGGCACAATTTTAACTCTCATCTGTTTCTACAAAGAGGCGCTGCTTCAATATCATACAAAAGAAATATAAGTGGTTAATGAACAAAAAAAAAATAGTTTTCGTTATCGAATGGCGAACGAAACTCGCACTAGGTACAAAACACTCGTTTTGTATTCGTTGTACGTGCGACACATGGCGTCGGATTGGTGTTAATCTAATTATGCCGGATTGCAATCCATAAAGTCTTCGTTCATTAAAAACAAAAGAAAAGGAAGACATTACACGTCGTCTATCTCGCGAAATGATATCTAAGCTGCTAATTGGTGGTTAGCGTCGCAATCAGTATTAAAATACAGGCATTATCTTAAAACGAAAGTCTATGACCAGTGTATCCTGCCTGTTGTGACATATGAAGCCGTGCCGTGGACACTCACGGTAAGATTGGTCCCAAAATTTTAAGTCTCTCACTGCTACCCGAAACAAAATGTGCTAATTACAACATATTTCTGTACAAAATACTCGCATTAGTAATATAAATATTTCTCTCTCTCTCTCTCTCTCTCCCTCTCTCATTAGTATTCGTGTACGTGCGACACGTGGCGTTAATCTAATTATGCGGGATTGCAATCCGTAAAGTCTTCGTTCATTCAAAACAAAAGAAAAGGTTGACATTACATGCCGTCTATCTCGCGAAATGATGTCTAAGCTGCTAGTTGGCGGTTAGTGTCGCAGTCAGTATTGAAATGCAGGCATTATCGTACAGTGTATCTAGTTCGTTAGTCGCACGCGCGCTCGCCTCGTCGAGTATTGAACCCGCTATTGGCGTTAGAGAGGCAATAGCCAGCCTTGCTTGCGCCTAAGTACCCGTTTTAGGTGGATTTAGTGTGGACTGAGATTAAATTTGCATACCGTTAAAAATTTTAGGTAAAGATATTTATGTTATTAACTTAGGATAGGTACAGATATAATGACTTTGTACCCGAATTCCAGAAGATGCAGGTTAAAATCCACTTCGTTAAATCCCTTTTGTTTTGGAAAGAAATAAAATCAAATGTTAGCTAGTTTGCTTATTTAATTTAATATTGTTTTGTGCAAATTTAAGAAATATGATCGATATGAATAATTTTTTTAAAAATAATAATCATCATCATCATTTCATCTTCACCCTTTCAATGTCCCACTGCAGGGCTCAAGTCTTCCCACAACAACAATTGAACATGAAGTGAGGTGATTACTAACCTATTACGCTGGCCCAATCAGGATTGATATGTTCTAAAATAATAAATAAACCGAAATACACCTTTCCGATTGGCCGCTGCACTCGAGTCTTTTTTTATTTCACTCGCAAATCTTAATAAAGGCCCCATTGTGCGTTTTAAATGGATGCGGTTGGGCTGAGGGGATTATTCAATCAGTCTATCTAGCGAGCTTGGAGTCTTTATTAGATGGCAACTTTAGAACGTTGAGAAGGTACTTCGTCAATTATTTTCAGTCACGACGTTCGTTATTTAAAAAAGGAGCTTCAACAGGCTTAGGCGCTTGGACGAAGTATTGAATGCTACAAAGGTTTTATTCTTGATTGTTTAAGAAAAAGTAGAAGATTATTTATTAAGCTCGGAAAGTATTGGAAGACGGACTTCTTGGCGGGAAAGTGAAGAGTAATGTCTGCGGTTTTGTTTTATTTTCTAAAATTTGTGTTGTAGCAAATATTAATGTGAAATAATGGTGGATTATTTACGGTTGAGTGTTTGTAAACGAGCATGAGTGTTGCCAATTGAAACAAAACAGTCCAACGTCGCTTTTTAAATTCTCTCAAGAAGTCCGCGTGAGATCTTGGGGACACAAGGGGTTGGGTGAATATCATTTATAACTACTCATTTTCATGATTAATCATTTCTTTAACAAAGTAAATATTGTTTATATATATATAACTTGTAAGACAAATACATTGACACTGCCTAAATGTGCTAACTGCACAAAGTCATAACTAAAAAGTAAAAAAAAAACGACGGGTTGCACTTTGGGAGTGCCGGCAGAAGTGAAAACTTGAATATTAACGTTGTGCATTTTATTATTTTGGAATGGTTAGGGAATACTTTTGCACGAATTGCTTTAATTATCAGTATAAAAGTACTCTCATTTATGTGGTAGAATACAATATTTATTTATTGGGCTATCGTACACAAACATGACAATTTATATTACATTAAAAAGTTATATTAAGTTATATTAATAATTTTGCACGAATTGCTTTAGTTATCAGTATAAAAGTACTCTCATTTATGTGGTAGAATTCAATATTTATTTATTGGGCTATCGTACACAAACATGACAATTTATATTACATTAAAAAGTTATATTAAGTTATATTAAAAATTTATATTACGCCGCGCCAGCTGTCTACTCTCCATCCGTCTTACGAATTTTCGATCAGGTCACGTGTCCTGTCGCGAGTTTAACATTTTTTACCCATACAAAAAGTGCACAACGCCGCTAAAGAAGTTTTCACTTCAAAAACAATTAAAAAAACCGGTGTAGTTGTAGTGTATATTAGGAAGCGGGCGGCTCTTATTTTTATTACTATTATTATTAATATTCCTATATGCTACAAAATCGGTCGTTGTGGAGATCCTTGGGGGAGGCCTTTGTCCAGCAGTGGACGTCTTTTGGCTGAGATCATGATAATGATGATGATGATTACTAGATGACAGCTAGCAAGCAGTTGGTCTGTATAAATCTACTCTCCATCCGTCTTACGAATTTTCGATCAGGTCACGTGTCCTGACGCGAGTTTAACATTTTTTACCCATTCCTCTACTCTCCATCCGTCTTACGAATTTGCGATCAGGTCACGTGTCCTGACGCGAGTTTCACATTTTTTACCCATTCCAAAAAAAGTGCACAACGCCGCCAAAGAAGTTTTCACTTCAAAAACATTGAAAGATAAAGAGGTTCCATTCTTTATATAAAATAATATATTTTATCCAGAACAAAAGGCCAGATTAGTTTCTTAAGTCTTAACAATAAGTTATTGTACATTAGGCGACAAAGAGTTATTTAATTAAATGAAAAGAGCATATTATGAGAAAGGGTCATTCGTGAAAAAAGTGTAGGTACACGATAATATTTTTTTCTCTACTATTATATTACTAGGTTAAAAAAATTATAATTGGTAAAATTCTATGTTTTGTCCTTAATATTGTTAATATTAAGGTGTCTTGGTTCTTTCTTTGGTTGTGATTTTTATACATTAAAACGTGGCAACGTAGCAAGGAAGCAATGCAACTCTTTAAGTCATTACACGCGCTAAACTGTTAGACAGCTGTAAGTCGAGTCTAACAGCATAGAATTCCGTGTACACTTCGTAAAAGCTTGTTATCTGAAATAGGGAAGTTCAAAATTAAATCTAGCACCTATAAACGTTGCCTGCCACGGCGATTATATCTTATCTTATCTTAGTGGGGCCTGCTGAGGTTTCCCTCTTGCAGTAGCACTTCGACCCATCGGGATCTTTTGTGCAACCCCGTCCTTTCACTCTTCTTCCTCTGTAAAGATAGATGCCATAAGTTTGGCCACGTCCTTAAGAGCGAAGAGCCTGAAGTCCTCCGGTCTCGGATAAGCCGACCCCAGGAGTCCCATTCTTTTCCTAGCCAGAGAGTCGCAGTCACACAGTAGGTGCTGCATTGACTCCGTTTCCTCTCCACATGCCCTACACAAGTTATTTGTTGATAGGTGCATTCTGTGGAGCATTTGTTTTGTGGCATAGTGCCCTGTCAAGGCACCGATGGTTAGTCGGGCCTGCCTTCTACTGCCTCCGCATATGAACTTACTCCGTCCTAAGGCGTTTTCACCTAGGAAGGATTTGGAGTGTTTCATACCCGGCTGCTCTTTCCATTCGATGCCGTGCCTGTTTTTGATGTAATCTTTTAAGGCCTTGTTGATGGTACTTGGTGCAAGTGCCACGAACGGCTCAGGACCAATAAGCTGGGTCTCTGAGCCCTCCCTGGCAAGTGCATCCGCCATCTCGTTGCCGTGGATTCCCATATGTCCTGGGACCCAGATCAATCGCACCTTGTTATGTCCACCTAGCTTGTTTAGAGCTTTGGTGGTTTCTAGAACAAGGCTAGAGTCGATTCGGGGCGATATGAGCGATTTGAGCGCTGATTGGCTGTCACTCAGGATGAATATATTGCGCTTTTTTATAGCTAACTCTATATTCTGCTTTGCACATAGGAGAATTGCGAAAGTTTCAGCTTGGTAAACAGTGGCAAATTTTCCCATGCTTTGACTATGCTTGAAGTCGTTGTTATAGACGCCTGCCCCTGTGCCCGACTTCATTTTTGATCCGTCGGTATACCAGATTAGGCTGTCTTCATCCGGAGACGGTGGCCCTCGTTTCCATTCGTCCCTGGTTGGAACATAAACTTTAAATTTCTTTTCGAACATGAATATGGGGGATATTTTATCGCACCCCATTTCCATGATCCTGTCAGGAATGTCACTTGTTTCCCATTTTGTGTGTCTAGTCAGAGGTTTAGATGCGTCCCACAGTCCGGCCACCTTTAGTCTATGCAACGCTTTCTTTGCCTCTGTTTCTATTACGATGTGCAGGGGTGGAAGGTCTGTGAGGACCTCCAGCGCTGCCGTTGGAGTGGTTCTAAAGTCACCAGTGACCGCCAAACAAGCTGTTCTCTGAAGTTTGCTAAGAGCATTCTTACAGATTTTCAGCCTGGTTCTGGGCCACCAGACGATGCTGCCATATGTGAGGATCGGTCTCACCATCGTCATGTAGATCCACCTAATGATTTTGGGGTTGAGTCCCCACGTCTTGCCATAGGTAGACCGACACATGCCAAAGATTCTGTAAGCCTTGGCTACGGTCGTGTCCACATGCTGTTTCCAAGTAAGTTCTCTATCCAGCGTTAAGCCTAGATATTTCACTTCCTTGGACCAAGAGATCTGGGTACCATAAAGTGTTAGGTTACCCAGACCCGTAGTGTTCCTCATTCTTGTAAAGGGGATGGCTGTTGTTTTCCCTGGGTTTACAGAGAGGTGATGGGCATTGCACCATTCCTCCAGCAAACCCAAGGCACATTGCATTAGCCCCGATACCGTTGAGGGAAATTTCCCACTGACTGAGATGACCAGGTCATCCGCATAACCAACCGTATGGAATGGTCCTTTATTCAGCCTTACTACGATTGAATCAACCACAAGGCTCCACAGAAGTGGCGAGAGAACCCCTCCTTGCGGGCATCCTCTGGTTGTTCGTGCAAGTAGACTGTCACCTAGCAATTCAGAGTTGATAATTCTACCCTTTAGCATGCATTCGATCAAATTACAGATCGGTAGTGGCACACCATGGTTCTTGGCTGCAACCTTGATGGATTCAAAGGTAGTGCGATCAAATGCACCTTCGATATCTACGAAAGTGCAGATGCAAATCTCTTTGTTTTCCAGCGCAAATTCTGCTCGACTCACCACATGATGAAGAGCAGTTTCTGTTGACTTCCCTGCCTGATATGCACATTGAAGTCCATGGAGTGGGAATCTTTTCAGTGGTCCCGCTCTGATATATTTGTCTACCATTTTCTCTAGGGTCTTCAGGAGAAAGGATTGTAGACTTATAGGCCTAAAGGCTTTGGGTTCTTCGTAATCTGATTTTCCCGTTTTGGGTATGAAGATTACCTTAACACGCCTCCATGTTCTGGGAATGTGTCCAAAGGCTATGCATGCTTTATACAGCCTGCAGAGATGGGGTCCCAGGATGGAGGCGCCCTGTTGTAGTAGAATAGGATAAATGTTGTCAGGCCCTGGTGCCTTAAACGGTTGGAAACTCCCCAGCGCCCATTTGACTTTACATTCATCTACTACCCTTTTCGCTATTATCCAGTCATATTTGGAGGTTTTTCCTTGCTGTTCCCTCCAGCTGATTGGATCATGATCGTCTTTGATGACTTCTGATCCAGGGAAATGAGTGTCGAACATAACCTTCAACGTCTCACTCCCTGATTCTGTGCGTACTCCATTTTCCTTCTTTAACGTGGTTAATGGAATCGCCTTTGTTGTAGAGATAGCCTTGGTTAGTCGCATTGCTTCCGGAACAGATTGTATCTGGTCGCAATGTTTCCTCCAGGCAGATCTCTTTGCCTTACGGACCGCACTACTGTACCGCGTTAAGGCCTCCCTGTAGTCGCTAAAGTCGTTCCTCGCTTTTGCTTCGTTGAACGCCTGTCGTGTGGCTCGTCTAATTCGAGCCAGTTCCGGGTTCCACCATGGTACCCTCCTTGCCACTGATTTCGTCTCTGGGCAGTTATTTTGCCAGGCCGTCCTCAGTGCTTCTGTAATTCTGTCAGCTTCAAACTCTATGTCCAAGGCTGAGTTAAGTTTACAGCTAGGACCATCCAGCTCCATTCTGAGGTCCTTTTTGAAGCCCTCCCAGTTAGTGTTCCTGGGGTTCCTCCTATGCACAGTTTCTATGGTTTCGTCTAGTCTGTACCTAAAGCATATGTAGTTATGATCAGAAAGAGAGACCTCATCCGACACATGCCAGTTTGTGATGTTCTTTACCGCTCTGTTGTTAGCAATAGTTACGTCGATCACCTGTGCCCTGCGGGCGTTGACAAAAGTAGGCTTGCTACCTTTATTAAGTAATTGCATGGGTGAACTTACCAGATATTCCAGAAGTTTCTCCCCCCTTTCATTGGTGTCTGAGCTGCCCCAGACGACATGATGAGCATTCGCGTCGCAGCCGATGATGACATCTACGTTTTCTCGGCTGCCGTAGTTTACCAGTTCCCGTATCTGTGGTGATACTGGGTCTGCCTTCTCGTAAGGGAGGTAAGCTGACGATAAGATTACCGTTTGCTTAGTCCCCCCCTCCCCTGTGTGGATCCTGACAGCTGTCAGATCCCTGTAACAGAACTTGATTAAAGGCATTGCATGTAGGTCATTTCTGACATAGATGCAAGTCCTCATGTCATTAGTGGAACAGTTATAAAATAGAGTGCCAGGAGTTCCACCTAAGCCTCTTATTAGTCCCCCATAAAGATAGGGTTCCTGAATTAGGGCAATATCAAATTTATTCATTTTAAGCTCGCGTGCCAGTAGGGCAGTCGCGGCCTTGCAGTGGTGCAAATTAATTTGTACGCACCTTAGTCCCGCCATTTCTGCCTTTTAGTGGCCGTCCTCCGAGCAGTGCTCCCCATCCGTGTTCGCCTGTGCGCCCAACGGAGAGGACCCTCCTAGGAGTAGCTCGCTTAGGGCGAGCTCTTCCAAAACGTCTTCGGATCTTGGGGAGGAGATCCCACCACATTCCATTGGTGTCATCTCCTCCCCAACATCCTCTGCAGCAGCAACTGGAGCACCCAGTTCTGGCTGCACTTCTGCCACTAGTACGCTTTGGGAGCACTCACCCCGAGTCACTCCTGCCACGCTCGCACCTTCACCATCGCCTTGGGCATCGACAGGCTCGTCCGTAAGCTTCTCCTCTAGAAGCTTAAAGACGCTCCTGTCGACGCCCGTGTTAAGGCAATAGCCCCTCGCCTTGATGAATGCTGCAGAGGCACCATCCATCAGTATGACCCTCCGTACTGTCAGACCCTCGACCTTAGTGTCGACGATCTTCCAGCCCGAGGTTTTCAAACCGGGATGACACCTCTGCATCATTCTCAAGACCCTACTTGTGTCAAGGCGGCTGATGTTTCGGGACTTCCATGCCATCTTTACTGGCTTTGGAAGGTCCTTGGCATCAACCACCCTGAGCAACACGCCTTCGACGGTAAGGCCGTCCTGTGCTCGAAGCCACTTCGCCGAGCCATTCCCTTCACATGTGAAGAGGATGGCTCCCGACGAAATGCTTCCCATATTAACTATTGGGAGAGGGTCAGGTGTGGCCTCCAGCAGGTCCCAAATGGTTCCTTGGATGGCAACATAATGACTCTCTCCCAGCATAGTTGCCGGATAGTCATCAGCAATGATAGCCATCTTAAAGGCACTCACTGCTCCCGCGTAAGACCCGTGAGTCTTGACGCGTTTAGCATCAAGCGCCGCCTGGCTCTCATTGCTGATCTCCCTCTGCCGCTTAGATCGTTCCACCACAGCCTGCTCATCTTCGGCTTGCTGCTTGATCAGCTTCGCCCTACGCCTGCGGTGGCCCGATCTGTGACCTGGCGCCTTGCCCTCGCTCACCTTTCCTACATCAGACCGAGGACCAGCAGGTAGGATCCCATCAGGACCCAGTACCTGCAGCCCTGATGGTCCGGCGGTGACAACGGGATGGTTTCCATCAGGACCCCGCTCCCGTGGCCCCACCTTTCCACGGCCCTCCATAGGGGATTGCTGGGCTGGTCCTCCACCATGCAACGACCTTCCACCTGCTTGGTCCCCTTGCACAGAGGTCGACGGGTTTGGCCCCCTAAGGTTCCCAAACCCACCTGACCCCGGCATGGAGCCCGACTGCAGGGAATGTCGTGCCGGAGCACCGGGCGCCACGCCCTTCCCTCCACGGTTTCTACCCCGTCCGCTAGGCAGATTCGGTCCCCGAAGGTGTCCGTCTCCACTTTGCTTCGGGGTAGTCCCCGCCTTTAACGCGCCTGCACCCGTAGGGGCGCGGCGCGCTTTCGTCCCTTGCGGGACCTTAGTTTCGCCGCACAAAGCGGCACCAAATCGTGGCAAATTTTTTGCCCCCCCCAGATACAAGGGGCAGCCTGAGCCCGAAGGCCCAGGAAGGGGTTCTCCGGCTCCGCCGGTATCCTCCTGGGGTAAATTAGTTTCGGAAAATGTGCCATTATTTGTTTTTGTGTTAACAATTTTGGAGTCGAGGTTGTCATCCCTCCAGGACAGGGGTAGGAGATAAGGAATGTGGTAAGGAGTGAAATTATGTGGATGGGATCATGGGAAAAAGGGTAGGGTATTGGCCCGCCGTGCAGGATATCACTGGCGGGTTAGCCCTTCACTCTTAGCTACTGAGGTCACAAGGTAGATAGTGAGTATGCGATGCCTTGCTTTATGACCACAGCATTGCCCAGGGCGGACGACCCACCGCAGGGTGGGTTCGCCGCCTGTCAGTACAGATGGTCGACATGACAAGCGGCGACGAGGACGTGCGTGATAGGACTTGACGGCAGACGCATATAGCTCAACATCGCAAACTTGAGCTACACATCAAACCGCCCAACCGACCCCACGGCGATTATATAGGAACGTAATCAGTTTAATTGCAAATCGTGTCTAGGAAACGGCAAGGCGATGCCGGCGAACACTGAACACTCCTACACAAAATATCACGAAAGTTTCCTACGCCTGACGTTATTACCGGGTATAAATAGCGCTAAAATACTGCTAGTGAACAGATTATTGAGAAATTGTACGCTTATTGCACCGTGATAAGACTCAAAGTAATATTCGAAATCGGGATAGAATTAATTTGACCTGTCAGTGTGTTGTAGGTACGCTTAAATGTGACTTCACTATCACCGTAGCCGTGCATATAATTTCATGTCATCATTTTATGTCCTTATTGCTGGGGTACGTGTCTTTCCTATAGATGGATAGGGAGAACGGGCCGTAAACCACCACGCGGGCCCAATGCGGATTGATGGTTGTTAACGACTGCTAATGCAGCCGGGGCTAACGGCATTACGTGCCTTCCGAAGCACGTAGGAGCGTAAGATGATAAATTTGTAGTCACCAATCCGATGACCGGCCTTTGCGAAAGTTACTTAACATCGACAGTCGCAGGACGGGCGCGTAAACCGTAGTGGTTCTTCTTAACTTCAGCAGTTACAGACTGGGCGCGTTAACCACTGCGCACTCGAGCTCCTCGAGAACATTTATATCAACCGGATTAAAGTGTACGATTTCAATTTGATTTCAAAACGCGCCAGTTGCTTGCGAAATCGGATGAGAATTAATTTCTCATGTCAGTGTGTTGTACACTTAAATGTGACTTTGATAAATAACGAACTACCTTAGTCGGGCAGATAATTTATATCGACCAGACAAAATGTACGATTTCAAATTTCAAGAGGGTAAATGGCGCACCAAACGGCCGCATATCGAATATTTTATTTTCACGCGATTCAAAAATAAATGTCTTCGTAAATAGCTTCGGCCTACGCCCGCGTGTGAGCTAAGAGAAAATGCCCTTTGGTTAACATAAATTGAATCCACAATGCGGTATTGAGTGGTCGTTACGGTGATATGTGGGGACGTGTACTACATTGCAATAAGTTTTAGTGTTACACTGAATTTTCGACGATTCTTACAATTGAAATGGATGGGTTAAGCCCCTTAGGACGTTTTGTGCATACTCGGTGCATTTCTCAATTTTATTTTTTCTAGTTAGCGCGGCAAATGACTCCACCGGTTGAGTCCAGGCGCGAAGATAACTGGTGCAGCGTGAAAACGGTGCAGCATCAGTCACCCTCATGTTTCCGGCCCACAAGGTCCATCATCACACCTCGTTGAAAGGACCCCATATCATATCATTCATCATCATCATCATCATCTCAGCCAAAAAGACGTCCACTGCTGGACAAAGGCCTCCCTCAAGGATTAATCATTTTGAGGGGAATTTGCCATAATCGCCACGCTTGGCAGGCGGGTTGGCGATCGCAGTAAGGTGAGAATAATCACAGAGAGACGCTGCTGCCCATCCTCTGGAATGGTGCCATAGTCGCCTTCTACGACACCCCCGGGAAGAGATGGGGTGGTGCAATTCATTACCCCCGGCACCACACGGGGGATCATATCATTGTAAGGAAGGAAAACGTGTGCTGGTAGACTATTCCAACTTTTGGAGGTGCGACAAAGAAACAAGTGTGCAATACGGTTTAGTGTTATACTTCGCAAGTGTTAAGATGGCATTGAGGTTTTTAATGGGTAGGTATGTGTGCCCCGTCGAACTATTACTCTACCTTGGAGAGATTCTTTGTAGTTAATAAACTATAATAGGTGAGTAAAGGCAAAAAATACATACATAATTTGTCTCAAACATACAATAACAAAGAAATTATAATGTTTTAAGTAACGCACGTTGACCAACTTAGGTTAAGAAGGTTATATCCAATAAGAAAGAAAAAAATGGAATCAGTGAGTATAGCACTTATTTGTAAAACACGCGAAAAGCATCCGAAATTGCTTAAGAAAAGCACATAGGTACATACATCAACCTATCCAAAAGTGACAAAATTCTTCAAAAAAATTTCAAGCATATGCCTTACACATAAACTTCGAAGTCTTCAGAAATTTGACAGTTTGTGGACATGAGTAAATATCTAATTACTCATGTGGTCTGAAGTGCAGGCGTGTGTACACAAAAATACATACCAAACTAGACCCGAGTCGATTTTAGCCTGCCGTCGCACGTTTTCAGAAGATATTTTCTGTGTTAAGGCGTAGATTAAAAAAGTTATTATAACGGTGGAGGCCTGCCAAAAGGCTCCGTAGCTGTTATGGATCCTGTCATTTTCAAAGAATACCTTTTCTTTTAAATTTACAAAATACTGTTGATTCTTTTGGCTGTTGTAGCTCCAGCCATTTTCAAAGACCAAAGAATGATGGGCAATTTTGTATGGACCCTGGCCGGCATAGCCAATAAAGTTCTAATGTCTGTTAGCTTGTTGCTTATAACCTACAGTTACTGAAATGAGACAGTTTATGTTATGAATGGACCGGAAATGTACAGTCTGGGACATAAAAGTTATTCTTTCGGCGCCTACTTTTTTTTGTAAAAATCAAATCTAAAATGAATAAGTTCATTCTATGCTGTATTTTAGCCAGCTTATCACTTGGGTAAGCTACTACAGCTTACCCTTAGGGTGATACCAACAAAATAAAACACTTTTTTAAAAATAATTATTAATTAATCACGGTTTATGCAAATTCATCGTCAATAATGATGTCTTCCAAATATAGTGCAGGGGGAACAAATACATCATGGCGGCCATTGCCTAAATACAATATTATTGAAATAATATGGGCACACGCACCGATTGTGCGAGGCCCTGTCAGACATGTACAATAAAGATGCACTAAAGCATCCCCTGTTGTTGACGGTCTATGAGCATATATAGGGTTGCCATTTAAAAATTTGAAAAGTCCTGACAAAAAGCCTGACATTTCGATAAAAGTCCGGACATTTTAGTCACAAAATGGAAACATTACTCATTTCGCAATAGAAGATTTATTGTTTGATCTCTTAAGTCCATTGTTAAGGAAGATTTTATATTTTGTTTTTAGATAAATGAGAAGTTAATAAAGATTAAAGACTTATTTGATATAACTTAATAGGTATGTAGTTTTGTTACTCATATTCCAAAATCCGGACAAATTAAAGAGCCGGACTAGAGTCTTAAAGTCCGGACACGTCCGGACTAATCCGGACGGATGGTAACCCTAAGCACATATGAATAATATGTTCGTGCTCTACATGTCTGGACTGAATTTGTCCACGAGGTACCACATATTGCTTAAAAAGATATTACAGTCATGAAGGTAGGTAAAACTTTCTTGGTTTAAGTCCATAGGCAGTCCTATGATGTCAGGTGTGATATCTTTTTGCTCCGGTAGTAGTAGTTGTTGAAGCTGGTGATATAAGGATTCATTTCATGGGCAAGTGGTTTTTATTGGATATGCCGGGCCAACTTGATGCATCATCCTTTATCTTTAATTTGTCATGTTTTAGGGTTCCGTAGTCAACAAGGAACCCTTATAGTTTCGCCATGTCTGTCTGTCTGTCTGTCTGTCTGTCTGTTTGTCCGTCCCCAGCCTAGCTCATAGACTCTTAGTACTAGAAAGCTGTAATTTGGCATGGATATACATATTAATCACGCCGACAAATCAAAAGATCGATTAAATTATTAATTTTTATACTTTTTACCTTACAAATATCGATTTGCCCAAAAAAACTTTCTTCCCTTTTTTAATCCTTACAAGGAAAATAAACAAAATTCCTGAAACACATCATTTTTTTTCAAAAAGCCAAATACCAATTTTCCTGTACTTTACTTAAAAACTGATGGAGTTTCATACAAACTTTCACCCCCTATTTGACCCCCTTAGGGTATAATTTCCGTAAAACTCTTTCTTAGTGGCTGGTTACGTCATTCAATTAACCTTTAGTCTAAATTTCATCTAATTAGCTTCAGCAGTTTCGGTTCAGCGATGATGAATCAGCCAGAACAAGTCATTGTACATATGTATATAGCTAAGTGGGTTGGCAAGGCAAAGCAAGGGTCACTCTTTCATATAGTATAGTCACCGTCTCAATAAACCAATTCACGACAGCTCCGCTCAAGATATGCTGGAGGTGCTTTATTGGCCTTTGTTTCAGCTGCTGATGTCACTGTGTGGTCCTTAGGTATAGCTATAAATGGTCATACTTCATCTGCAGACTTGAATTCAAATAGGTTGCTTGTTTGAGAGCTTTCACTAGCTTAGAAAGTGATATAAGATTATGGGTTTACGTAAGTCAAAATTTACTACTGACGGCTAATGACGTGAACCCATACCTAACACAGACAATTAGCTTTTAGGTGGGTTCACAGGAATGTTATTAAAATAATAATTGGGCATTAAACATTTTAATATTCTCTAAAATTTATAAAATTATATAAAAATTATAATTTTTGTTAGATTTCTCATTATTAAAACCATATTTAAAAATTAGGCCTGAATTAATTTTTGACAGTCTCGAAAGCACAAACCAAATTTTAATGAAACCACTTTTATGTATCTACTCGCGTTTATTTTAAGTAAAAATAAAAATAAAATTAATGTGATGAAAAGTGGTTTCATTTCAATGTGTAGTGTTCGCGTAAACTTTAGAAAACAATAGTAATGTAATTTTTTTTTTCATCATCATCATCATCATCTCAGCCAAAAGACGTCCACTGCTGGACAAAGGCCTTCCCCAAGGATCTCCACAACGACCGGTTTTTTTTTATTTTTTATTGTTTTTATATTAAAATATTGTAAAAATCTAGTTTTAAGAAAGAAAATAAATAAAGGAGATAATAATAATAAACTTTATTTGCACACAAAAAAAAAACAGATACTGACAAATTAATAAAAACATATAGTACAAAATTATAGCAGTTCATAGCTATTCCTACATTATCTACGTCCTCAGTTACTTTGACATTTGCCCACACTAATGACTTGTGGTGCTTGTGGTCGTTCCAATTTATGAACGACACCAAACTAGACCAACTACTCATGTCTCGATCGCTTTACGATTAAGCGTGATGTATGGTAGTAAATGATATAATGTATCACATTCTAGTTTGTAGGTACTGTACTTAGAGTAAATGCATTTTTTTTAATATTTTACGGGTAAGTACAGTGCCTTGATCTCACCTGATGTTAAGTGATTATAAGGTCAATGATGGAAGCGCACTTCACCCTAAAAGCTGCCGGAACAAAACAATGTTACAATCAATAATATGTTATGGCGACATATTAACAAACAAGCCCTACCACCAACCAAACCGAGTACACAAACATGTATGTACCCCCTGCTGGGAATCGAATCTGGGACCTCTGGGTCTAAACCGATGGTCTTAACCACTAGACCACACTGGCGGTTACAATGCGCGTGCGCCTTTAGTACTACTTATGTCTCTTTTAGTAGAACACATGTTTTCTTGCCGCCTCTATGGTGTAGTGGTTAGATCACCGGTCTCATACCTAGATGTCGTCAATTCGATTCCCAGCCTAAATTTTACACACGGGCTCATTGTAGGATTTGTTCATCCAACAGGAAAGAGATAAGATAGCCATTGTAGATATTTTTTTAATGTTAAAAGGAGGCAAACGAGCAGGCGGGGCACCTGATGGAAAGTAATCGCCGCCGCCCATGGACACCCAAAACCAAAGTAATCGCAGATGCGTTGCCGGACTTGAGGAAGGAGTTGGATCTAGAGGAGGGAGTAGGAATTGGGAGGGGGGAGGGGTAAGAGATTGGCCTCCGGTACTTTCACTCACCGGACGAAACACAATAGCAACGAGTGCCATTGTTTCACGCCGATATTCTATGAGGTGGTATTTACGCCGGGCGAGACGGCCCATTTCGTGCTGCAACGCAGCGTGGCTCTACCACTCAGACAGTGTCACTCATTTAGCATCACACAGGGATTACGTGTAGGGTCTCAAGGGTAAACCTACGGACACGAGTAACTTTGACCCCCCAGATTCCTGGCGAAGTGAGCTTTCATCTTCCATCTTATCGTAACTTAAGAACCATTGGTAGATAAGAAAAAGATCAAAAGGAGTATCGGTTGAAAAAAAATCGTAATAGAAAACAAACAAATTTTATTTTATCATATTTTTTCGGTTAAACTAGGTAAACCTGAATCGCCTTTACTGAATTGCTGTAAAATAAACAAATGATAATTTATACATTTGAAACCACTCAGTTGTTCACTGGCTAAATGTTTTCTAATACTAACTGGTGATTGGATTAAGGCAGTTTACCTTTTAAGGAAGCTTCTGTTCAAGTCTAAATCTATAACAAACGATTTGAATAAATTGTGCGTTCATCTAGCGGGATACTAAAGGGTAGGCCGATTTGAATACATTATTCTAAAGTCTAGATGCCTTAATAGTTAGGTAATACAATAAGCAAGAATTGTTATTTGCAGTAGCAGAAACCAACGCATTTATTAATTCAAATTCAAATTCAAACTCAAATTCAGTCCTCGAGTGGCGACCGCGTACCGGAAAGCGCAGTGTGGGCAGGCCTCCAACAAGGTGGACCGACGATCTGGTGAAGGTCGCGGGAAGCCGCTGGATGCGAGCAGCACAAAACCTGTCGTTGTGGAGATCCTTGGGGGAGGCCTTTGTCCAGCAGTGGACGTCCTTTGGCTGAGATGAAACACAGAACATACTTATAGAAGACAACCACAACATGTAAAAAAAAACAAAAAATAAAAAATCTAGGTTAAAAAATTTACATCAGGTAAAAGTTTCAATTTCCACAATGTCATACAGTACCACTACAGTACTCTAGTAAAAATCAAAAATTGTTTCAGAAAAACAAAGTCAAAATATAGTGAATAATACTAAAAATAAGATAAGTATGCAAGAGCAGACCAGCCTCCACAGGCGGCACCCGTTCACGAGTATGACATATGAACCATATTTTAGGGAACGTAACGACCCGATTAATTGAATGGGCTCGTTTTGAAAGGAAACAATTTGTGAATGGTGAGTATTTGTAACAAAACGACATTATCAGAGTGCCTAGTGTGAGTTTTGTTTACTATCTGTATTCATTCGATTACGTTTATGAACTTGTATGGCAAAATAACTTCTCGTATGTCGCCAGGAAGGGTTGCTTCAATGCCATACAAATTTTCGTTTTCGTGTTCGAATGTCAAATGAACTCATACTACACCCAGAATAAAACGGTTTTCTTAAACGAGTATTAGAATACACAAGTCGAGGTATTGTTGTGCGAGTCGCGACAGTTGCCACCTTTATGAATGAAGTCTGAAGATAATACACATTGAACTCTAAGGTTTACGGTATTGTATTGTATTTGGACTATCGTAGCCTGAAATAAACATTAAAATTATTTTATATTTTATACATTATTAGTAAGTGTATATATATATTTTTTTAAATATTTTTTTGCCCACAGACTTCGCTGGCTCGGCCACCTCGAGAGGATGAGAGAGGATCGTGCGGTAAAACGAGCGTACATGGGACGTCCTAGTGGCCGACGACCGGTTGAACGACCCAGGTACCGCTGGTAGGACGAGGTCTGTAAGGACTTGCGCGAGCTTAACGCGGATGACTGGCACCAGGTGGCGCAGGACAGACCCAGATGGCGACACTTATTATCGGAGGCCAAGACTCACTTTGGGTCGCTGCGCCATTCTAGTTAGTTTTTTTAAAGTTATTATTGGTATTTATTACTTACATCAGCAGCTCATTTTATGTCCCCGCTGCTGGGGCACGAGCCTTCCCTATAGATGGATAGGGAGAACGGGCCATAAACCACTACGCGGGCCCATTACAGATATTTATAACATAGTGGTAACTAACTCACGGTTAACGACGGTGAGTGGGTGAGAGAATATTAAATCCACATTCATCAACAAGTACTTGTCTCTCCATTTCTAATAAGAAACTTGCTCAATCAACGACAAACAACTGAATATTTAGGTTATGGTGTAAGCATGGAATCAGTACAGTTGTGCTTTATTTCTAGTAGTTACTCGTATCTCACGTTTTCTTAACATTGTTCTAGACTTCCTATGGTAATGTTTGTTCGGAACATTCACTCTGATTGCTTAGAAAGGTGTTACTTACCTTTTACGATCTCCATAGTTCACCAATGTAAAAAAAGTTAAATATGTCGCCATAACATCAGTGTTGTCAGGGCCGTCTTTAACCTATTGGAGGCCCTGAGCACTTACGGATAATGGGGTCCTTATGCTACGCTAGATTTTAGTAAAACAGGCAAAAGGAGTTGATAAGCAAAACTCTAGATTTATTCAACTGGTATTTTTATTTATTTGCGGCCAGATAGAGTTGCCACAGTGTTAGGCACCTGGTTTATTTGAATTAAAAAGCAAAAAAAGTCAATAAGTTAGTAATTCTTGTTTCGTAAAACAACAAAAATCGGTAATATCGGCTATCGGTTAGTGATCTGGCAGGAACAACGGAGCCCCATCGATTGCGGGGCCCTGGGCACTTGCCCAGAGTGCCCTATGGTAAAGAAGAGCCTGAGTGTTGTCAGTTTTGTTCTGTTCCGACAGTTAGAAATAAGATAGTTTCTCAGTAGTTGAGGATTCCGGGCGAAGTTCGCTTCCACTTTCGGCCTTACTTAACATCACAAGAGAAAAAGGTCAAGTGCATACCTGTAATGAAGAAAAAAATAAAACAGATATAACGAAAAAGTTTGTGACACATTTATCGAATTGAACTAGCGATCTCGTATCCCGTGATCCGGAGGGTGTCTATTTCTTGTTTACATCTTAATAGCACAGTCTAATAATAGTAACATCTGTGCAATCTTTCAGATTTCTAGGTCTAAGGGTTTGGGCTGCCCTTTGGCCGTCACAGCATACATGCCCTGCACGCCAAGCATTCAATTAAAGTCAAAGCTTGCAAAAATAGGGATTTGGGGGAATAGGTATCTTTATTTAGTGTTTTGCCGGCCCTTGTCATGGCGTACAGGGCACACTATCGCTTGTCGATTAAAGCCGACTGTGGCAGTCAAAAGGAGGCGTTGATGAGTAAGGTAGTGAGTAAGCTTGGCATTTTTCAAAAGATTTAACAAGAAACCAGAAAACAGACACTCCTGCGCACAGTTTTAAACTGAATAAGGTAATTTCACTTAGCGCCGCTCGTAACAGAACTGTTAAACAAACATTAGGAGCGTGTGAGCCGTCGCCATTGTATTTGCGAGTTGTGACCCTGCACAGTTGCACAGTTGCGCAGTTACACTGTCCATTGGGGTTTAATGAATGTGTGAATATGTGAATAGCGGGTAATTTGATATAACATGAGCTTAAGTGGCAATATGCTTGCATTTGTTTTAACGGCCTTTATGGCCTATTCCAAGCGCAACCGTACAACTATAACAACTACACTGAGTACTTACGATTCGATCCAAACTCCTCGGAGAATCTAGTACCCGATCCGATACGAACCCCTCGGAGAATCTAGTAGGGCACGGGACCACGCACTAGTGCGTGATATCGTTCCCTCTAGAAAACCACCGAAGGTGATTCGTTTCACATGGCTTGAGGAACCCTTTAAGTTTCTCGCCGCTCCCAAAAAAGCCCGGTGAAGCTGAAAATGCAGTCTGAGCCATTTAGCGAACTCAAAAATAAATCTTGAAATATTATACAACGTGTAACAGAAGGGTGTGGTCAAAATGAAAAGATCCAAAGTGTATCCGATCTATATCTTGTATGCAGAGTTACTAAGACATGATTATTAACTTTAATGTGTTATGCAATTTTTAATTAAATATTTATGTGTGTCTATGTGACGTTATTTCAAAATAAATAAGTCTCAGCCCTAGTTGTATAGTAACCTTGATAGATGGTGGTCTACTACTGTGCGTTTTTCACGAAACTTCTTGCATCGAACTACAGTGTTGTGGAACCAGCTCTCGGCAGCGGTATTTCCGGACCGTTACGACCTTGGAATCTGCAAGAAACGAGCCTATTCCTTCCTTAAAGGCCGGCAACGCGTCTGCGATTCCTCTGGTTTTGCGGGTGTCCATGGGCGGCGGTGATTACTTTCCATCAGGTGACCCGCCTGCTCGTTTGCCTCCTTCTTTTATAAAAAAAAACCTCTGTGTACTAACATTTATTGTCACTGCTGCTTGCTTATGCGCACCTGACACGCATCACGTCACAAATATAAATATTTCATTAACCATTGCGTGACAAATTAAAGTTACCTAATAACTATGTCTTAATAACAACACATACAAGTTTTAGATGGGATACACTTTGGATCTTTTCATTTTGACCACACCTTTTTGTTACACGTTGTATAAATTTTGCCATTATAGAAAAACCTTTTCCGAAACACAGTACTTATTATAAGTAACAACACGTGAATATTAATGTACAGTCACGCGCATTAACACGAAAACAATGTAACTCTTAATACAATGAAATAAGAGCCAAAACTAGTCAAAAGTGTATGTTAATACTCGTGACTGTACATAAGAAAAAATCAAGGCAGGTGTACTCATCCACCAGATAATAATACAATAAAGAGTCTTGTACGAAAAAACGTATCTAAGACAATAGGTTTCTATGTAACGTAATTAAAGTTGATATTGATGGATGTGTATGGCCACAGGTGGAATAGTTAAACACGTGGCAAAAAGTCAGGCGTATTGATCCCACACTGAGATAATGGCTATAACCACAAGTAGGGTTCCTCACAACTATAAGTAGGTATGTAATTAAAAAGCGCTAATCAAAAATAAAACTAATGTTGAAATGAAACAACTTTTACGGATCTGCAGTGTCCGTGGTAAAAAAAAAAGTGCAAAGGGTTCGAAACGTCAGGATAAACATTAAAAAGTAATGTGTAAAATAAACGCGAGTAGATCCGTAAAAGTTGATTCATTTCAATGTGTAGTGTTCGCGTAAGCTTTAGAAAACAATATAAAACTAATGTTTTGTTGTTTAAAATGGCTCAGTAGATGGCATTGTTTGTTTGAAATAGATCTGTCAATGTTGCATCAGCGCGCATGGATGATGTCATGATGTGCAATGATAATACACTGATGATTGATGTGTGTACTGGATTCATTCATTCTCAACATTCATCATCATCGTCATCAGCTCATTTTATGTCCCCACTGCTGGGGCACGAGCCAACCCTATGGATGGATAGGAAGAACGGGCCATAAACTAGCACACGGGCCCAGTGCGGATTGGTGGTTGTTAACGACTGCTAATGCCGGGACCAACGGCTTTACGTGCCTTCCGAAGTACGGAGGAGCTCGAGATGAAAATTTTTTGGTCACCCATCCGATGACCGGCCTTTGCGAAAGTTGTTTAACCTCAGCACTCGCAGACCGGGCGCGTTAACCACTGCGCCATCGAGCTCTTTGCTCAACATTGCTTGCTGGCAAATCCAACATTATTTATTTCTGAAGCGTTTGTCGATTTTTTTTTGCAGAAATAATTCTGTCTGCCTTTAACACAGTTTTTAATATGTGTACGTTGTACTCATTGAGATAAGATAAGGGTTTGACGGAGTTGACGGTTCCATAATGAATAAAAGCTTTTATAAATCACCGGAATGTTAATTTCTATGTGAGAATAAGTTTATAATACTTGATGTTGTGAATGTACTGAATTGTATTCTGTTGGGCCAATTTAATAAATAAAAAAGAGATCATGTATATTTTTAAATAATTATTCACTCCAATAATTTTTAGTGAGTAGTGGTGCCATCCTTAAGTAGGTATATGATTTTAAGTAGCCGTCAAATTAAATAATGATATTCTGGACACATACTAACACTGGGCGATCTCACTAGCTTTTCTTGTTAGACAATCGTGATGGAACTTTTTGTAACTTTTTTTGTTTACTTTGCGAGGTGCGAATACGATTTTCAAAGGCTATTAGAGATAATGGTTGTTACTTAAGGTATAGGGTTGCGACAAACAGTTGTGATGTTTATTTATGGTAAGCTGCTAATATCCTTAAATAATTAATAAAGTATGTTTTTAAAATGTTTTTGCTTTGTTTTATATAATTTTAACGTAAATTTTGTTCGGCGGGCTGGTTAGAACCACGATAGCTCAATTGGGAGAGCACCTGACCCGGTATGTCAGAAGGGTGCAGGTTCAAATCCTGCTCGTGGAATTTTTTTCAACATTTGTGTTTTTATTTGTGTTTTTGTAGGTATGTTTTTATGCCTAAAAAACGTAATTATAATAATATGGTTTTTTCTTCTTCCTATTTTCCGGTATTGCGATTTGCTTGACTGTGGGAAGACCTTAGCTCAGTAGTTAAACGTTTATAGGTTGTGGACTATTATTATGATTTAGTTTTATCGCAGCAGTCTGGAAGTGAAATATAACAACTTAAGGTTAACTTAATGTTCGACCGGAACCAGTGATCGATTTTTTTAGTTTTTGTAGTTGTCATGGGTGCCAATTATGAATATGACAACTATTTCGAGATCCAATGTGGCGGCCGTGATATTTTTACAAAAGTCAAGGTATAATTTTTAAGGTTTTCGTGGGTGCCGATAATGAATGTGAAATCTGTTTTAAGACTCAAAATGGCAGACGTGTTTTGTTTTAAAAGTCATTATGGGTATCGTTTTTAAGGTTTACGTGGGTGCCAATTATGAATATGACCTCTATCTAGAGATACAAGATGACGGACGTGTTTTAAAAAAAATTTCCATGTTGACATTTTTTTTTCAAAGGATATTAAAAAAATGTGGATGATTTTAATCTGTCAATAATAAACATCTTTTAATAAAAATTACAATCGAATATCGACCACCGGGCGACCACTAGTTATTATAATTAGTCTATTGTGACAACCCTATAACCCACACATGGGAGCGAATTATGACACCGCTAATTAACGGGTTCAATTTGATGGATATATTTATCACTTCCCAATTTATTTCATTATTGGTGCCTGCAATTCAGTCTTTATTGTCTATAGCAATAAAAGCTTTTGTAAATCCAACCGAGGTTTCAGTATTATATCGCTGTCTTATCCATACTAATTACTTTATGTTCTGTTGATAAAGCTCGGTCCAATCCACTTGCTTTGGTCCGAAAAATATTTAGAAAGCCACTTTCAGGGACTATAACATTTTTTATTTATTTTATTATTTGGTTAACAACAATAAAAATGTTTTTATGCAGAGTTAATTGCGTTGTAAGCAATAAATTTTTTTAAACTTGTTTTTAATTGGAAGTCAGTGCTTGTTGTATAGAAAATAATAATTGCAAATATAATTTTTCTTCATGTTTATGAGCACATAAAAGCTGTTTGGTTTATTATTGGTAATATCCATAGTATTATAAAGTTAAACAATTACTAAAATAAGCTATCGTACTTTGGAAGGTACGTCCATTGGCCCCGGTTGTTGCCGTCATCCCATGATGGCAGTATGCATATTGACTAGGGGTAATCGTGATGGGTAATAAATAACCCAATTTCCTTATGTGAACCTAGCAGAGGGATATTTATAGGCTTCTGCGGATTTTGATAATGTTAATGATTTACAAGTCTATAAATGAACTGTAACTGGGAGGCCTTTGTCCAGCAGTGGACGTCTTTTGGCTGAGATGATGATGATGATGATGATGAAATGAACTGTATAAAACGGTTTAACTCAAACTGCTTGGCATGTGTATCCTACGCGTCTGTGGAAGTACCCGACGCACAGAAAAAAGACCTGACATTTCGGCTAAATTGTACACTTGAAAAGGCATGCCTAATATCTATATGAACTAATATAACTTAAGTTTTATTTTTGTATGAACGCGAGTATTTAGGTTGTGTATACATGTGTATACATGTGTGTGTGTCACAGGTCTATGGTGAAGTTATTATTAAAGTAACATGCCTAGGTATACTGTGTAACTTCTGTCCAAAGCCCTTCATCTTCGAAATCAATTTATTTCTTTTATCTATTTTACTGACTTAATTACGCTATTCTTGCCAAATGCTGGTTGTTGATCAGATCGCAAAACCCAAAAAAATTTGAGCGCCTTGTCACTCGGCCACTAGGCGAATTTGATATTGCTATTTAAAAAATAAAAGATTGCGGGTTTAAAAATAAAAACTTAAAGAGTATTTACTAAGTGCTTTCTTTTTATACGAGTATGTTGACGTTACCAAAGTCATTGTTTCGCCGGGGCATTCTTTAAGATGTGATGTAAAGAGCAAATGCGTGTTAGCTCGTGTCGCTACATCGACGCGAGTGCAAGGCTTTCCTTTTTGGAAGGATGTTTGCTGTTGTCTATATAAAGCTTTGACATCATCGGATGTTTATCGAAGGCAAAGGTGATATTACGATCATTGTGACTATATTTTAAATTTTTAAATAAAGTATTTTGAAAACAGTATTTTTTGTTAAAGGTTGGTCTAACGAAGCATACTTATGTTTTTCCTAGGCACAATGTATTTACCAGCCGATAGGTTATTATACGAAAGGTGTCAAACGACCTTGCACAAGTAAACGAACTCGCACAAGGGACCGTCTGCGTCAGATCATAACGCCAGATCAATGCGCGTCGAAGCGCGAATTCTTCATCCGGAACTCCTTACTCTCTAGCGAGTTGCCCCGTGGACACGTATAATCCAGAATAAAGGAATAAACGAGGTAATATTTTAAGCAGTCTTACAAAAAAAATTATCTTTTAAATAAAAGCTTTAATAGCTAGTAACTAGCAAGTTTATCATTTTAAACTATCAGGGTCACTTACATAACAATAGTTATTATTAACGAGAATTATTCGTGAGTATTCAACACACAAACACACAAAAAAAACATGGTAATAATCCCGTTGATAATAATTATTCTTATATTGATAGTTTCTCTTGCCAAAAAATAGTATGTCAATAGGGTACTTACTGCTTTAGTTCGCATATTTGCAACATTTATCCGCTCCTTCTGCACCTTGATCCGCGGTACAGTGAGTCACATACATTTTGTTGATTTAACAAAAGTCCGGTGTGAGATTGCTGGATTTAAGCCTCTTTCGCAAAGGTCATCGGATGGGTGACCAAATATGTATCAACTCGAGCTCTACCGTGCTTTGAAAAGCATGTCTGTGTTTTTTTTTGAAGTGAAAACTTCTTTAGCTGCGTTGTGCACTTTTTTTGGAATGGGTAAAAAATGTTAAACTCGCTTCAGGACACGTGACCGTCAGGACACGTGACCGTCAGGACACGTGACCTGATCGAAAATTCGTAAGACGGATGGAGAGTAGACAGCTGGCGCGGCGTAATATAAATTTTTAATATAACTTAATATACCTTTTTAATGTAATATAAATTGTCATGTTTGTGCACGATAGCCCAATAAATAAATATTGTATTCTACCACATAAATGAGAGTACTTTTATACTGATAATTAAAGCAATTCGTGCAAAATTATTCCCTAACCATTCCAAAATATCAAAAATGCACAACGTTAATATTCAAGTTTTCACTTCTGCCGGCACTCCCAGGGTGCAACCCGTCGTTTTTTTGTGTACAGTCAATTATTTTATTTTATTATTCTATTCTATTCATGCCGTTGGTCCCGGTTGCATTAGCAGTAGTTAGCAACCACCAACAACCACTAATCCACACGGCCCGCGTGGTTTATGGCCTGTTCTCCCTACCCACCCACCCATAAGGAAGGCTCGTACCCCAGCAGGTGATGTAATGATAGTACCCTGAAAACCCAAACTGAAGCACAGCAACGCAAAACATGCTGCTAGGCGGCAGAAATAGGTATACTTATTTGTGTGCTACAATTAATCTGTTGACAGTCACGATTTATTGTATCGTATGGCTGTGCGGATGTTTTGCGAATCGCACCGCACCGGCTTTAGTTAATTTCAAATGTAGTTTAATGTTATTTAGTTACCGCACCGTCGTCGCTGGATGCATGACTTTGTCAATTTTCGTTTGATTTATTGAAGTTTCTGTTTAACAAGCGTTTAATAACGTTGTCTTGATAGGGGCAGAACAGGGGCCAGACTGAAAACCAGCGCTGAGCCTAGCTCAGCACCTCGCTGAGACTGGTATCCTTTGCTTACAAATACACAATATTTTTAGTTATGTCTATTTAAGTTTAGTTTTCTAAAAAAACGTTGTAATTTTTGTAGCAATAAAATATTTTTTATCTTATCTTTATATTAATCTCCGATTTAAATGCTTACAAAGTAGAGTTTTTCAATAAGGTGCCAACCAATATTGTGTGTAAAATATATTCATACATTTAAAACTCGTGTTCACTTGACGGTCAGTAATAACAGGCTCCGTGCTAATAGTCCAGGGATGACTCCAGTTAAGGATGACTGATGATGGCGCAAGCTGATCGAGATTGTATCGTATCCACCGCTTGATAGAAACGAGTATCAAAAACGTCATTAATAATGAGAATACTAATCACGTAGTAAACCTTTTGTACCTAAGAAGGTTATGGGCGATATAAATTAATTTATTGTATCTAGCTTCGCAATTAGTGGTTACACTAATTGGTCGATAATAAACCATTCATTATGTTGGGTATTTCGTAGAAGGTTTAATGGTAATAGTAAATTACAAGAACGAATAAGAAATTTGAATATGCATTCTGGAATTCTGGATATTTAGCCTAGGATATTTATATATTTAATGGATTGAGGAGCTCGATGGCGCAGTTATTAACGCGCCCGTTCTGCGAGTGCTGAGGTTAAGCAACTTTTGCAAAGGCCGGTTATGGAATAAATTACCAAAAATGTATCATGTCGAGCTCCTAGGCATGTACCGCCTTATTCAAAACAACGTCACACAAATGTCATTTTGAATTTGAGAAAAAGAGACAAAACAATGATTAACTAAATAATGCTTAAATAGGTTTTATGAATAAGGGGGGTAATGATGTTAGTCCCGGCTGCATTAGCAGTCGTTAACAACCACCGCACCGCACTGCAGCTGCTATCCATCCATAGAGAAGGCACGTTCCCCAGCAGTGGGGACATAAAGTAAGCTGATGATGATGATGATGATGCTAATTAAATACATAAGTTTTAAGTGAATGTGAATGGTCATATCCTTGAATACTTAGTATTAAGCACCTACATTTTTTAAAAGTTACTGAGTCGGGAAACGAATTTTCGGCATACCTGATGGAATGGAACAGAAAATGCAACAGCCACCATAGTCCATAGACGCTTGTAACGACGTAGCCCTCCGACGACCTGACGACGACTCCTGCAATCCTCGACTGCGGAGAGAAAGCCGTCTTATCTTATTTAAAACATTTTTGCCGGAGTAATATAAATGCGTTTTAATTGCATCCCAAGCCAAGTTTCTTAACAGCTCTTTTCAGTTGAAGGCTCTTTCAAAATAGTAAATAAAATAATGTACTGCCGAATTAGTGGTAGACCCCGTTGTTTGACACTTCTTTTTTAAATCAGTTTTTAAAGAGAATTTGCTGTATGCTTTACGACAGTTGGACCTCCTATAAATTATCAAACAAAGATCGAAAAAAACTTTTGATTTAGATGACATCGATAGTCAATTACTCCACCGCGTACCGGTTACAGTAGGGAATCATCATCAGTAACATGTTTTTGTAAACGTGTAAAATATGGTTAACGACTAGGTACTTTAAAAACTGCATTGAATACGAAAAATTATAATTATGTTGTACAATTGGATAAGCATCGGGTTGTGGGTTCGAGTCGAGTCCCGGTGCGAGTTTTATTTCCAGTTTACCACAAAGAGGCAGTCGCTTGATCTCAAGTAATACACTTTAGATCGTAAATAATATATTTAGGACCTAAAATAATGTTAAACCAGTTTTTTTATAAATGTGACAGAATATAAATTTGGGTATTATTACAGTAAAATATACTATATTATAATTTTACGCAAATATTGTTGCGAACACAATTTGAAATAAGGAAAAGTGTTGAAAAAATTCCACGAGCAGAATTCGAACCCGCACCCCATGACATACTGGGTCAGGTGCACTGCCAACTATGCTATCGTGGCTCAATCCAACTCGCCGAAATTAATCAACACTATCTTTTTTTTTAACTTTTTATGCCAAAGGAGCCTAATTCAATGTCGACAACTACGTCATCAACATCCGATCTTAATATTTTTACAAATATTGAAAGATCAGTTAAGAATTAGGCAAGCTATATTTGTGATTATTTACATATAATTTTACGCAAATATTGTTGAGAACAAATTACAATTTGAAAAAGACAGTGTTGAAAAAATTCCACGAGCAGGATTTACTTTTTTACTTTTATGAAGCTATTCAATCAAAAGTGTTGCTGTGATTAAATGATAGAAAATAAAATAAAGGGCATTGTTTTATTTTATTAAAAAGCTTATGGACGGTATAACAAACATTAATTTTAAAATAATTGTGAACTAACTGCCTTTCCCTTCTATCTTTTTGACATCTTAAGAAAAACATGACCTACTGGCTTGTTCGCTACTGTATCCAGTGTCACTGACTACATTTAAAACTTAATTGTTTTCAGAGGCTATATTTTTCCAGACGCGATCAAAATTGTTTTTTTCTCATTTAACTATTAATTAAAAGCTCACGTACCAGTAATAAAATTACCGATTGTGATTTTCGCTTGCATATTATTCACATAATTTAATTGTTGTTTCTTTTTACTGCGTTCTGAAATAAAGATTATGCATATTAACATTAAAAAGTCGTAAATCAAAGATAAAATTTATTAATTACTTCTTCATTTTTGGATAAAGATGAAAACATACGTGCATAGAATGAATACCCTTTTTTATTAATTTTAATATAGTAAGAACTGTGTACAATTACATAATAAATATTATTGAGGAGCTCGATGGCGCAGTGGTTAACGCGCTCGGTGTGAGAGTGCTGAGGTTAAGCAACTTTCGCAAAGGCCGGTCAACGGATGGGTGACCAAAAAATTCATCATCTCGAGCTCCTCCGTGCTTCGGAAGGCCCGTAAATCCGTTGGTCCCGGCTGTATTAGCAGTCGTCAATAACCACCAATCCGCACTGGGTCTGCTTAGTGGCACAGATTAGTTAATAGTTACTACGTAGTGGTCTATGGCCCGTTCTCCCTCCCTCCATCCATAGGGAAGGCTCGAGCCCCAGCAGTGAGGACATAAAAATAAGCTGATGATGATTGTATTTTGACATCGCACAAACATAATGTAAGTATGTAAACAAATTTTTGTAAATCAAGCAATGAACAAAGTTTTAAAAACACTTTTGTTTTTTAAAACATTGCTTGAGTTTTTTTTACACATTCGTTGAAGAACTCAAACAACTTTTTTTCAGGTATATAATGACTCTTTTGGTGCTCTCATCAACTTTTTCTACGATGTAAGTACAATCAGTCATACGGATAGTTTTACAGACTCTATAATGACGTTTAATTATTTGATTAACGCTCTGTGGAATTACGCAAACTAAAAAAAAATCTCGGAAAAGCAACTGCAAGCAATTTAAGAACAGGAATTTGCTTACATTATTTTTCGTTACAACACTGTGTCAGGGTACTTAATTGTGACGGAATTTCCAAAGAAACCTTGCTTGTAGGCCCTGGTCGCAACGAGCGGGTTGCTTTTTACCGCGCCTGTACCGCTATAGTATATTTCTCGTATTTATTTAATTAATTGGCACAACTACAGAATACAATTCAATACATTCACAACAGGTACACTTATTCACATATTAAAATTGAATTCCGGTAATTGTTGCGCACCGCGTTTACATAGAATAAGTAGTTTAACAAATGAAAATAATAAATACTTATACTTTTAACAAACAAAGTCTAAAAAGAAGGTTAAATAACAATTAAAATAATATATATTTATTTATTACTTGATTAGCACGGTTACATACACCATAAGAATAATCACAAATATAAAAAAAATATCATTTAAAAATATGAAAAAACAATTTAAAAATAACAATAACAAAAATTCGGCGGGCTGGTTCGATACACGATAGCTCAATTGGAAGAGCACCTGACCCGGTATGTTCGAAGGGCGCAGGTTCAAATCCTGCTCGTGGAAATTTTTTCAACATTTGTGTTTTTGTAAATTGTTCGCAAAAATATTTGCGTTGAAAATTATTTTAACATTTTAATTACAAAAATGCTAGAAAATTTAATAATAAGTTCATGCTTAATATAAGTTATGTATCTTTGCTAGTTCACAAGCTTACGAACAATTATCTTAGTCATCTCGATCTTTTTGGTCATACCTATAGATCATCTTGGTCCTCTGACCTCTGACCAAAGACGGTAATAGCTCTTTATAAACAGGTTACGCTGGTATAGCTATGCTGAAGATAAAATTAATAGCCTAAACAGAGCCAAACGCTGCGCTCGCAACGCTCGCTCACCCCGCTCGCTATAACGAAGGCCGTACCGCACCAGTCCAATCTGTGCAATCCACACATCAGCCGCATCAATTGAAGTGATCTGACGCACGCTTTGGCCACCGCCCATTCAAATGTCAACGCTGATAAATTACAGCGATCTGCATATAAAAGCCAAGGGCAGAGAAATTATACTTGGGCTTTATTATTTTTGCCGTCTAATATCGACTTTGTTGTAGACCATTATGAGATCGATCGTCGTGTTGGCTGCTGTGATATCTCCGAGCTAGTTATAGGGCTTTTACTATAGCTTTTAATAAATAGCAGCGAGAAATAAATATACCAATTGGATTAGAGTATTTTACACCGCAAGGAAAAGAAAATAACCATATCGGTGGATTTTTTCTTCTCGCACAGCTTAGCTACTTCGCAGAGCTGTGGTGGAAAGCATCCTTAATTGTGTAAAATCGATTGGAGATTAGTCTTCTATCACAACCCCATTATAAATTGAATGTCCATTATTTATAACTGATTGCGCTGCATCGATAGATTCATAATGGCGTCGTAGGAATCCATGCCTTTTTGTATATTGGTAGTCTTCATACACACTATTATAAAGTGGTAAAATTTGTGTTGTTAGTTTGTATTGGTTAGGTTGAGATTGTTTTAAGATTTATGTGTTTATAAAATTTAATAATGGTCTAACCGACTGAATAATGGGCTATCACCCGACATACGTTTCAGATACATGCAACATAATTTTGAAGTACCTAGAAAAATGTGAGTTTCATTTGACATTCGTTGACGTTAACGAAAACGAGAATTAGTATGGCATTAAGGCAGCCCCTCCTGGTGACATACGGGAAGAGATAAAATTTTGCCATACAAATTAAATGTATCCTGGGAACTATTGTATATAGAGAAAGCTCTCACGAAAGTGCTTTAATAAATTTTCGTTTTCGTAAACGTTACCGAATGAACACGGAAAGTTAATAAGAAAGACTCACGATGCGAGTGACAAACTTTAGCCATACAAATTACTGTTTTCGTTAACGTGAAGGAAAAAAATTTAAACACACTAATATTATAAATGCGAAAGTCTGTGTGTATGTGTGAATATTTGTTGCTTCTTCATGCTCCAACGGTTTCCAGTTTTTATGTTAACGAAATGACAAATTAAACTCGCACAAGCACTCGGATCAATCGATCAATCTCGATTTAAAAGTATACGGATCGACAGTAGGTACTTTATTGAGCGTTTTTTGTACCAAAGACCGAGCGATTTCAATAATCTGACCATTTTTCTAACCCTATTCGCTGCCCTCTTTCCGTCACATTCGGTTATTGAACTTCTTATCCCTCGAAAGGGAAACTGCTTTTTGTAACCTCACTCTTGCGTAACACCCTGGACCATCTGCTTTTTGTCCTAATATCTAGGCAAACTAGTTTATAGATAATTGTCGTAACAAAATTTATACCTTATTTCTTTGTAACAAAGTTGCATTTCAAAATACATACTTTGTCAGTCTTAAGCTGTAATTTTGTACGGCGGCGGCGTTCACGTGTAGGGTCTAGCAATGTGCTCAACTATTACGCGAGCTATAAAAAGGTTTTAGCGTAGAGCGCAAATTGTGAAGAATGTGGGTCCGTAGTATAAAAACTTTATATTTAAGTAATATTATAATAATTTGTGGTGACAAATCAAAAACTTCATGTGTAAATATTATATAAGTAGTTACTTATAAAAGTTTTTACAATTTTGTAAATAAAAATTATTATCAATGTAAATTTTATACACTAGACAGCTAATTAGCGACAATTTATCTTTTACTATTTTGTTATTAATACATAAGTACATAAAAAACAATAAAATTTATCTTTTTCTTAAAAATTTATTTTATCTTTTAATATCAGTAAAGAGTATAGTTTTTAAGACTTACCCAATCTAAGTAATTACAGTTTTTATTTAACGACAATTACAACTTGCGACGTGGACCAAACAATGTTAATAAATATATATTTACCTATATAACAATTATTATAATTAAATTTAAAATTAAAGTTAAAGCACACAGACCATATAGCCCTCTGTGTTAAAGCATTAAATGGCTGTATGTTATTTTTTTAAATTTATAGTTGCTGATGTAAGAAATGCCTCATACCTCTTACCACAGTAATAGTATTATCATATATCATATTATATAAAGCCGGTCAATCAAAGTGGAACTGGGCCGGACACGTTGCTCGTATGTCGGACGAATTCTGGGCAAAGATTGCCACTTCTGCCAAAGATTCAGTGGGAAAGTAATGGCTGAAAAAAAATATCATATTATTATATTATTGCATTTTGACTAGTTGTGTACTACGGATCTCTAACATCGTGAAGTTAGAAGAATCGTGACCTTATTCTTCGTCTTTGCCCATTAATGGAAATAAATACCATGGTTCCGATTCAGTGCCATTGAAAAGGGAAATAAAAAATAATGAATGGGAAAGTTACACTTAGGAATACATATGCAAAGACTTTTATTCCATTTTACTTTTGTTTATGTAAGACTGGTTTTAATTTGGAGCTCAGAGTTATATAAAAAACTAACATTAGCTATTAAGAAAATTCTACACTTATTTACAGTTAATTGAATCGGGTACGATATACGGTAGTTTCATAGATGACTTGTCCGCGTCTTTTTAAATTTCGGAGTTCTTCAGTGCTCATTTTGTATTAAAATTTGAGCAATTTTGTAAATTCTATAGAGACACAATTGACCGCACGTTCGCTTCGTCTATATCACAGTTTTCTGCCTGTTCACACAGATGAGCAGGGAATGCTCAGTCCATCTCTCTACATATATATTCAATCTTTAGAAATGTCTTTCCTGAAATAAGCGAACGGCACAGTCGTAAGTGACTGACTGAACCATAAACAAAACTGAACCACGTCTAAAGCTGTAAAAATCTTATCGGGAGTTAATATTATGTAAATACAACTCTGTTAGTATCTCTCACTCAGTAAATCTCTATAAGTCTGTGTCATCTTAGAACTAGGCACTTCGTGGGATAAGCTAAAGGTAAATTTTTACTTTTTATTATAAGTGCTAATTGCTACACTTAAGCTGAATTCAATATTTTTACAAAATACAGTGAATAAATACATAAATACAGTGTCGGGTAGGCATTTAATTTTTTCACTGTATTTTATAAAAATAAGCTAAAGTTGTTGTTGCTAGTGAATTAAAAAAAAAGAACCACATCTAAAGCTGTAAAAACCAACTCCGTTTTGTATCTCTCGATTTTGTGAGGTAAGCGATTGTCGTTGCAAATGACTTAAACAAAACAGTACCACATCTAAAGCTGTAAAAACCTTATCGAGATGTAAGATTATGTAAACACAACTATGTTAGCATCCATACGCGATTTATTTGCATCGGCCATCGCACACCGCCGCAGGCGAGGCGCGGGCGAGGCGTCATTGAAATGTGTTGCCATTGTGCACTGAATAAATAAATAAATATTTTAGCGTGCCACCCAGGTCGGCTCGCACAAAGCGCCCTTGATTGATCCCTGAAGGGCAGCCCGTTTTATTTCGATGCCTGTTATGGTGCCGGCAGTGATCTCGGCTCCTAATTTTAATGAGGTAGCTACTGTCTCGGTACTCTTTGTTTGACGGGGTCACATATCGTGAATGCAAATGTGACTGCGATGGTATGTCAATACAAATAAGTTTAACAATGACCGCGTGCTCTCGGAGATGTGGAGTCCGTAGACGGCAGAGTAATTGCCTTGCCTAAGAACCTATCTACCTTATTTAATTGGGTGTCAGTCTCTTGAGGATTTTCGTAACAAATGTAATGTTTCGTAACTAAACTGAGTGTGAATAGCACTTACAAATATTCAGATTTAAGAACAAATATTAACACAATTATTTGTAGTTATAGCATTATGTTATAAAATCTTTTTATGATTGACATGGTCAGTAACTAAAGTTACTAGATTTTTTTTTGAATATGGCGTAATTTGATACTGTTTGAAATATCGTATTCGATCAAAGACAGTAGTAAAATAATATAATCACGTTAATGATTTAGAGTATAAATCTTACACTTATTAGCTTTCGCGTTTCATTATAAATAAAATGTTTAACTCCATAAAAATAAATTACGAAAATATTGTAAAGGTATCTTAGGCATCTCCCTATTCCATCCATAGGAAGGCTCGTGTTCCAGCAGTGAAGACGTATATGAGTTGGTGATGATGATGATGATGATGATGATGATAATGATGATGATGATGATCTTAGACATAGACAGTGTGCCTAGGGTTATACGAGTACTAACATTAACAATTCCATAAGGTAGCCACATAAATTATTTAAATGTAGACAAACATCCTATCAATAATACATCACCCCACGGAAATAATGAGCCAAAAAACAAAACGTAAGTGCCGACAAATCGAGTGTTTATCGCTGTAAGCATTTTAGTCGCCCGCGAGACCATTATCCTTCGTCGGGTTATTGTATATTTGCCACAAAGTAAGCTCGTCATATTTTTGTACACTCTATACATTGAAAGTAAAGTCACATGCATTAAAAAATATGTGTAAGTTCACGTCACAAGTCCAAACTAAAATATGACAAAATTTATCATCATCATCATCAGCTCATTTGATGTCCCCACTGCTGGGGCACGAGCCTTCCCTATGGATGGATAGGGAGAACGGGCCATAAACCACCACGCGGGCCCAGTGCGGATTGGCGGTTGTTAACGACTGCTAATGCAGCCGGGACCAACGGCTTTACGTGCCTTCCGAAGCACGGAGGAGCTCGAGATGATAAATTTTTGATCACCCATCCGATGACCAGCCTTTGCGAAAGTTGCTTAACCTCAGCACTAGCAGACCGGGTGCGTTAACCACTGCGCCATCGAGCTCCTCATGAGGTACGAATGACAAATTTACTTCATAAAAATAGAAGTGCGGCCGATTTACACATACTTTTTTCTGTGACGAATATACTTTGTAGTAAATGTACAATAACCCCCTTCGTCGATCCCATGCTGGTCGTCCCTTAGTAGGGTTCCAGGATACTCGCTCATCAGGCGATTGGCTCGCAACCTATCACTGATGTTATCCAGCCCTACTTTTATTATGGTACATGTGGCGTCGAGGTCACTACCGGCAGTTTACTCAAAACTGAGTGAATTTATTGCTCTGTCTACCCTTTTTTGGAAAAAAACGTGAGAGTATGTATGTTTTTTTTTTAATTGTATGATGGGCTTGCTCTTGGCCTCATTCTAATCCCTAGGGCTAAGAAGAGGCCGAACGAGCTTGCCCAGAAACAACCTATTCACTCGGGCTTTAAAAACTTTAGGGTTATATGCACTCGGGTATGTGTGTATGTTTGTATGTATGTATGTATAGTTCTTCGTTTGTGCTCGCGTCGCTGCGACTCAGCAAATGGTTAATTTACATACGGCACAGGTAATAAGTGTACAGGAGTTTGGCCCGGCATGTCAATCATCGTTGTTTTTGCCTGCCCACCGTAATAATTGCACCTCATAAATCCTCTTTGTTGACGTGCCATGATGAATGTAAATAGACTCGTGGCTAATGAGCTCTCGAGGCTTGCGGGGACCCCTGTTTCTGCTATTATAGTTGTGCTGATTACGTTTGGTGCGACTTCAAATTGTGGAATAGGTTCCTTCTTTCGTTTAGGTCACAATTAAGGCACACTAGCGCCACCAATTGATAATTTGACAATTACTAACGGACCGGATATTTTTTTAAACATTGCGTACCGTCCGATAACAGGAAAGCATCCATAGTATTTATTTAATAATTGTGCACTACTATTTGTTGCGTGGTTTATTCACAAAGCGGGCTATCGCATTTATTCACAAACAATGGCCACTTTTGGTGTTAGCGAATGAATACAAAAACAAACCTAAAAGTAGTGCACAATTATTAAATAATAGATGTTTTCCTAGTGTCGGAAGGTCCGCGATGTTGAAAAAAAAATCTAGTTTAGCAGTTATCAAATTAAATCCATTAGCGGCACTAGTGTGCCTTACCCTTCGCTTTAAGTAAATGTGTGAAATTTATTGCATAGCAAATAATCAAAATACTTAAGCACGGGTATATGAACCAAATGACACCCAAACGACGCAGTTAGTTTTAAGCGAAAAACACAGTCTTTTTTTATTTTGATTACCTACTGAAAAGCACTTAGCCTTTATCTGACCTGATGTTAAGTGACGATAAGGTCGAAAGTGGAAGCGCGCTTTACCCGAAATCCTCAACTATTGAGGCACTGGCTATCTTATCTCAAGCTGCCGTACACAACAATGCTACAAACATTAATGTTATGGCGACTTATATAGATAAGACAGTGGTAGCCGGCCAGGCGGGCAAACAAGCCTTACCACAACAAAACCCCTGCTGGGAATCGAACCTGGGACCTCTGGGACTGAGACCGGTGGCCTTAACCAGACCTCAGAGGCGGTGAAATTCTTTTTCTGGCATTTACGATGTCCCAAAATTGGAACTGGTGGCCGATGCGATTTTGTTTTAGAAAGACGTCAATTTATTTTTCCTTTACTTATACTTATTTTAGAACAGTGGAGTTTCTTGCGCCCATTCTTCTCCACAGCTAAAAAATAGACGTCCTGTCCGGGTAGTAGGTAAAAATGTTTGGACGATTCAAAAGCACTTTTCTAAAGTTTATTTGAATAAAAAATATTTGACTTTGACTTTGAACATACAGAACGGACTAGCGGCTTTACGTGCCTTCCGAAACACGGAAGCATGGTAGACGGAAGACTAGGCTTGACTGTTCTTCGTCATCAGCTCATTTATGTCCCCACTGCTGGGGCACGAGCCTTCCCTATGGATGGATAGGGAGAACGAGCCTTAAACCACCACGCGGGCCCAGTGCGAATTGGTGGTTGTTAACGACTGCTAATGCAGCCAGGACCAACGGCTTAACGTACCTTCCGAAGCACGGAGGAGCTCGAGATGATAAATTTTTGGTCACCCATCCGATGACCGGCCTTTGCCAAAGTTGCTTAACCTCAGCACTCGCAGACCGGGCGAGATAACCACTGCGCCATCGAGCTCCTCGCTGACTGTTCTTAACTGTTGTTAAAATAATAAATAAATAAGTTGGACGACCTCCGTAGCTTGTACGCCGGACTTACGGCGGCGCTAACTCTGTGGTCCCGGGTTCGATTCCCGGTCAGGTCAATGTCGAAAACGAACTTTTCGATATTGTCTCGGGTCTGGGTGGTTGTGGTACCGTTGTTGTTTCTGATTTCCATAAAACGAGGGCTTTAGCTACTTATTGCCTTGGGATCAGAACAATGTATGTGATGTTGGCTAATATTTTAAATATGACCACTGACGACCTGTAAGATTTTTTTTTATAGATAGCTCGGCAAAAGACTCCATCCTACCTGACGTTAAGTGCAAATGGAGTCCAGACGCGAAGATAACTGGTGCAGCGTGAAAATAAACGTAGCATCAGTTAACCTCACTCTACCGGCGCACAAGGTGCTTCTTCACGCCTCTTTGATGGACCCCATATCATAGGAAGGAGGGAAAACGTGTGCTGGTAGACTATGCCATCTTTTGGTGCGACAAAGAAACGAGTCACCAAATTTCTTTGTGCGCGATGGGATATTTAAGACAGTGAAGCGGTGACTCCGAAGAGCAGTAGCTGTACTCCTATGAAGGAAGGGATTTGAGCTCAAAACAATAACTCAAATTTGACGGGTGCTGAATTATCTTGAGTCCATGAGTTTACGAATAATTATCGTATAAAATAAACTCTACTGCTATCGCTACTGGTTGGCGGCGAGTTCGTTACGTCCGCCGTCGTCGTGCAATTACCCACGCGTCTCCCGAGGGGGTAAAAATAGATTATACACACACCATTTGTCAACTGATGAACTTAGAATTATTTTAAACTCGTTATACATTAATTTTCCAGTACAAATATGGAGGTGTTTACAAGAAGATAAAGAATCGTTTATTATTTGGAGGCACACATTTTTTAAACATGTATAAAATCTTACTACAGGTTGTCTGATAACATTGTAACTTTAAAATATTTTTAGTCATGTTCGCCTCGACACGGCCTCGATGACCGAGTGACAAAGCACTAGGCTCGATACTCAAAGGTTCAATTTCCAGGTCGGGAAAAGTGTGTTTCGGATTTTTCAAATATACAATTTGTAAAAAAAACCCTGTCCGCTCGCAAAGAGGTACATAGACATACAAATAACAATAACAAAAAAAAATTATAAACAAATATATAAGAGTTATCGTAATTTAAAAAGCAAGTTTTTTGTATCGTAATTGCTCAAATTACCTCTAAATCAAGCTAATTTTATAAATGTGACCACACTTTCCAACAATGGCGGCGGCGCCAAAGGTCCTACCTACCTCTACCGAAGTGCCGATAAAAGTATTGCCATGTAAGTTTTGTCATTTAACAAAGTTTTTATCGGGGTAATTTGTTTTTACTTAAAAAAAAAATTATTACGTAAATATAACTGAATCTCGATACAAATAACACCTTAACGGATCGGACAGGGTTTTTTTACATATTGTATATGTATATGCATAGCCCTGGTTTGTGATCACCAACCTGCATTTGGCCAGCGTGGTGATTAAGCCATTACACATCAACTGTAGTGATGACTTGATTTCAATGATGGAGGCCTTTGCCCAGCAGTGGGACATTAATAAGTTATTTACTATGTTCAAGTTTATTTTTATAGTGGTGCAATAATAAAAGTATTATCTCGTATCTATATATAAAAGACATAAACGCAGTCAAGTATACTCATCATACTATAGTTTCTCGTAATCACTTTGCTGGCAAGTTTTTTTAATGGCTTCTTCGTTTAACTTTCTGGTCTTGCCAATAGCTATCTCTAATATAAAATTTATTATGTTGTACGTGATGTTGGTCATCGGATGGGTGACCAAAAATGTATCATCTCGAGCTCCTGAGTGCTTCGGAAGGCACGTAAAGCCGTTGGTCAGGACCTACAATTACACTCACCACCAACCACTAATCCGTACTGAGCCCGCGTCGTGGTAAATGGCCAGTTCTCCCTATCCATTTAGGAGAAGGCTCGTGCTCCAGCAGTGGGGACATAAAATGAGCTGATGATGATGATGACAAAGATAGTATTACATTCTATTATTTTTTACGACAGGTGTATTTCCTAGGGATCTGTCTGTCGCACAAGCACTTCGAGTGGTTCATCGACGTGCTGCGCGACGTGGAGCGCAAGGACGTCACCAACGTGCTCGAGATACTCATCTTCATCACGCAATTCTTCTACAAGTTCGACCTTAGGACCACTATGCTGGTAAACATACAAACCATTGCTGCAGTGCAGTGTTTTAAACTAGAATAGGGACAGTCAGGAGAGTGTGCCGGGGAGCTTTTCGAGCTCATACCACCATCGCCCTTTTACCACCGAACCTCCAGACGTACTGCAGGATATCATCCCCACCTAGTAGAAATTCCACTATGTCGCACTAAGCGCTTCATGTCATCATTTTTACTGCGCACTGGCAGGGAGTGGAATTCTCTGCCATCGTCTGTGTTCCCAAAAACATATAACCTGAATTTCTTCAAGGCGAGAGTTAATAGGCATCTTCTGGGGCCGTTCGCTCCATCGTAGACCTCATCTACGCTCACCATCAGGCGAGACCGCGGTGAAGAGTTGTCTTATAAGGCATAAAAAAAAATTAAAAAAAGTCACGAGCACATGTGTATACATGTATGCACATGTGCTCGTGACTATACACTTTTGACTAGTTTGACTCTAATTCCATTGTATTAAAAGTTTCATTGCTTACGATGTTAATGCTTGTGTCTGTACTCTCTTCGTCTTATTCTTAATAAGGTTTATTTTTGAATAGTATATCTGCGAGAATCACTTCCAGCGGTTATCTCCATCCATTTCGGCCGCCCAGACAAGTTCTCTTTCCTCAAGTTTGTGCTGTGGTTAATGTGATATTTACCTTAATTGTACAAATTAACCTATAATTCTATTATTGACCAAGTATGTATCGCAAGCTTTACTTAATGTCAACAACGTACGTAATCAATGTCCAATCTTAATACTTTTGCAAATATCAAGAGTCAGTTAATTTTAGGTAGTTTTGATTTTAATATAAATGTTTTAAGGAATATTTCTTTCAACGTTTTTTTAGTGTCATCTAAATCATTCATATTTATCACAGGGTTAGTAACCTTCCATTATAATACCTACATATTAAACATCTCAAAACATTATTCAAGGTTCGGAAGAAATAATATCATCTGTATAGGATTTACGTCCTCTGTAAATGAAATGTCAAGAAATGTAATGCCTTTCGAAAAATATGGTTATCTGACAACAATGACGATATAAGCGATTGCTTATCCTTTATAAAGAACATATTTATTGGTCTACACCCAAAGCTCTTGATCGATCTTCATGATTTTTATTTTCAAACTGTCTTGAAAGCGTAAAATACTATTAATAATGCGCCTTTTAGTATGAGACTTTAAAATTCCAGTTTCCCCTTTAGTAGCAACTATATACAATAAAAGTATTATCTTGAAGAAGACTATGATTGCAATATTATGACTTTCTTTTACAATTTATGTAAGCTCATTCTTGATCTGTTCTATTATTACAATAAACAAGAATTTTTTTATGAAAAAGCACAATTTAAAAAGTTCGTCACACCTTACCATCCATAACAAAATGGCTAAGTGTACATAATTGTTAAGCCGTTTCGCATAACAAAGCTCCAATTCCGCATGTCACACGGGTTTCAAATCAAAAAGTTATTTAGCCTAAGATTTAACAAGGAATGCCAAGCCAACAGGCGGGGTAATTCGAAATGTCCCGGCTCTGGCAGCGTGCTTATCCAACGACATCACCTTACCAAGCAATAGCATTAATCTGAGATGACAGCTCAATTACCTTCGCCACAGTGCACATTGTCCAACAGTATACAAACTACATCTTGCGGTAAGTCAGCATGAATAATTTCTGGTCAGATTCTGCTCCTAACTATTTGAAAATGATTCTGCGTTTGGGCTTACTTAAACAAAAGCTATTTTAACTTTAAGCTATTATAACGGCAAGTTATTGTCAAAGACAAGTTGTTATGGACTCTATTACCTGAAAATAATAAGAAATGGAAGAAACTGTTTTAAAAGAAAGATAAGCAGCAAAACGAAAATGGACAATGAAACTCCTTATCAGTTAAAACAACATCACTGAGTCATGAAAATAGAATAAAAATTACTTTGATGCGAAAGAGTTCGTAACTTTTATATAACATTACATGTGTAAGGCGCAATCGAACAAAGATTACATACTGTTCGTATGTGGCTTTCTTACCTTCTTATTCTTGTGCATATTGCACCGAGTTTAGTCGAGGGGACAGACTCCAATCATGTTAGGTTTACAGTCGACTTGAAAAGCATTAAAATTAACTTTGCACAAAGTTAGAACAGAATTTGCTCTCTGGTGGCAAGTTTCATTGTTTTATGATGGACCGAGTAGTAATACCTTTAAATTTTGAATCTAGTAAAAAAGGACGTTTTACAATTTTAAAAGAAACGATAATCGTTTTTTTATTTTTATTTTAGCTACCTGCCCCCAACTACGTCTACGACAAAATAGAAAAACGGCCCTTATCATAGAAAGCGCTTCCCCATTGCGCTGCTAAAATCTGTTACCGTTCAAACTATGTAGAAAACACAGCAACGCTATTTGTGGTAGAAGTTGTTATCAGGGTTTTCAGAATCAAAATCCTATTACCAGGATACTGCACGAGTACAGTATATCTAAAATATATTAGTTGTCAGGGCCATTAGCATATTACTTCCACACTACAATTGTGGTAATGCTGCATACTGGCTCTTAGCCTATTTGATTCGTTCGTAAAAATGTATTACAATAAAATTCAAAGTTGTCTGCCTGACGTAAGGTTCCTGTCATAAAAGGCGAGCATGTCAGATGTCAGGTTCCTCAGTCAGCCCATTGTGCTTGTAATTACCAACATTTCTTTGCAATCAGCATGCAATAAGGAATATATGAATTCCAAATATTGTTGTCTTGTGAAGCTTAACGTCTGGGCGAGCATTGAAGGGCAGCTGTTAAGATAACAATTGTCAAGTATTAATGATGGGTGTGGGTCGGATATGAATAATTATTGGGCGTTTCGTGTTTGTCTTATGGTTATTCAATAAGGTTATGTCCATTTTTATAGTCTTATGAATATTATGAATACGAAATTGTCCTTTATACATGAAATAGGAACAAGGTTAAACAAAAAACGATCTTTCTTTCGAATTAGAAATATATCTACTATTGCTGATGTAGTGTATTATTTCGCATTACCCTTCTGATTTAAACTGATGGTTAAACTGATGGTTATCTTGTCTGAAACTATTTCGTAATTATTATTTCGTTAATTGGTTATTTCTTATTTCATACTTTTTATCGCCTGATGGTGAGCGGTCACCGCCGCCCATGGACATCAACAACATCAGAGATGTTTCATATTTCTTTCTTATTTCTCATTTCTCTTTTCTCATTTCTTATTTTTCTTATTTTTTTCTTGTTCAATGATCCGTATATCAAACGTTAGTAACATCTGGGTTAACTTAAATTTCTCAACTACTGAAAAACTTGCAAACTTATCTCTTACATGTTAGAACACAAAAACGCTACTAACATTGATGTTATGGCGACATATAGTTAGATGGTGGTAGTTAGCCAGACGGACTTAAAAAGTACAAATAATGTATCTCCCGCGAGGAATTGAACCCCTCTGGGTATGAAACCGCTAGTTTATCCACTAGTTTATCGACTCTGTGAGTCGGTATTAATGACCCTAAAACGTCAATTAAAACATCTTTCAACGGGCCTAAGACAGCTCTATACACTGTAAAATATTGTAGAACACTGTCATCTAATGGATAAAATTGAAACTTCCAAGCAAACGAGAAAAGCGCACCTCTAGAACAGGTTGTACAGCTGTTTGTGTAGATGGCGCTGTGTGTTCACAACTAAGTGCAATCACGCCAACAAAGTCAACAAACTGCTCATATCTTTGCGAATCTAAGACATCGAATTAGTAAGTACTAAATTAAAATTTTCGAGAAAATCAATAAAAATTTTCGTTAAAAAAATGTGTACCGTGACTGAAACAATTACTTCACTTATTATTATCTAATATATAAAATTCTCGCGTCACAGTTTTCGTTGCCATACTCCTCCGAAACGGCTTGACCGATTTTGATGAAATTTTTTGTGCTTATCCGGTATCTATGAGAATCAGCCAACATCTATTTTTCATCCCCCTAAATGTTAGGGGTAGTCCACCCCTAAATTTTTATTTTATTTTTTATGGCAAAACAACGTTTGCCGGGTCATCCGGTATCTATGAGAAACGGCCAATATCTATTTTTCATCCCCCTAAATGTTAGGGGTAGTCCACCCCTAAATTTTTTTTAAAATTTTTATGGCAAAACAACGTTTGCCGGGTCATCCGGTATCTATAAGAATCGGCCAACATCTATTTTTCATCCCCCTAAATGTTAGGGGTAGTCCACCCCTAAATTTTATTTTTATTTTTTATGGCAAAACGACGTTTGCCGGGTCAGCTAGTCTAATATATAAAATTCTCGCGTCACAGTTTTCGTTGCCATACTCCTCCGAAACGGCTTGACCGATTTTGATGAAATTTTTTGTGCTTATCCGGTATCTATGAGAATCGGCCAACATCTATTTTTCATCCCCCTAAATGTTAGGGGTAGTCCACCCCTAAATTTTTTTTATATTTTTTATGGCAAAACAACGTTTGCCGGGTCATCCGGTATCTATGAGAATCGGCCAACATCTATTTTTCATCCCCCTAAATGTTAGGGGTAGTCCACCCCTAAATTTTTTTTTTATTTTTTATGGCAAAACAACGTTTGCCGGGTCATCCGGTATCTATGAGAATCGGCCAACATCTATTTTTCATCCCCCTAAATGTTAGGGGTAGTCCACCCCTAAATTTTTTTTTATTTTTTATGGCAAAACAACGTTTGCCGGGTCAGCTAGTATTATATAGTTATATCACTTTGTACTCGTAATATAATGGATCATATTTACATAGTATAAAACAAAGTCGCTCCTGCTCTCTGTATACACTTAGACCTATAAAACTACGCAACAGATATTAATGCAGTTTTCAGCAGTAGATACGAACGAGTGATTCAAGAAAAAGGTTTTTATGTATAACACAGTCATGCATATAATTGGGCCCGGTAGGTGGCGCTGCCATAGGATACGGGTTGCTCATAAAAAATACGTACTAGTTAATGCACTATCACAAAATGTCGAATAATTAAAAAAAAAACTAATATAACTAATTTATTTTTTATAAAATGTTTACTGATTTTTTTAAATGAAAGTTAGTATGTTTGAATGCTGTGCGTGCACACAGGTGTTTTTACAGACGACAAACACTTAAGATCGATATAGTAAAGTGTCGTGTCGTATGAAGATAGAGCAAATACAAATAAATATCCATCAGGGTAGGATGCTCTGTTTTACTGTCATACAAATTCCCGTTTCCTCGGAATCCAAGTGGCAAAACGCTCGGCCCGTTACCCAAGGAACCTGGGTTCCTTGGGACCTGGTACCCAGGTCGAACAAAGGTGTTTGGGATTTTTCGATGCATAGTCCGGCTTTGTGATAATCAACCTGCACTTGGCAAGCGTGGTAATTACACCAATACCCATCAATTGTAGCAATCACTTGATTTCAATGACGGAGGCCTTTGCCCAGCAGTGGGAAAGTTATATAAGCTATTTACTTTTAATTTAACGAATGGCAAACAAAACTCGTGCTAGTATACCAGCAGCGGTCACATAGAGCGAGAACGCCAATATGTGGCTACGTATTGGCACAAAATAAGAAGATTGCAAAAGGTACGTTTTTTAAAAAACTGCCTGCCTCAGACGGCATTTTCAGTTTCAACGGGCTTTTTTTGGGGACGGCGTGATTAAAGGGTTACTCAAGCCGTGTGAAACAAAACACAGTCAGAGGTGTTCTAGATTGAACGGCATTACGCACTAGTGCGTGTCCCCGTGCCCTACTAGATTTTCCGAGCGGTTTGGATCGGATCGGTTAAAAAGTTACAGACGCTTCATACAAACCCGCTCGCGTTACGCACATATAGAGTATATACTATTTATATACTATAATAGCATACTCTCAAGGACACGGAACCTCACAAAGTGTAAGCAAACTTGGGAGTTAAAGTTACTCGCGTCCGTAGGTTTACCCTCGAGCCCTACACGTACCCCTGGGTGGTGCTAAATGAGTGACACTGTCTGAGTGGTAGAGCCACGCTGCGTTGCAGCACGAAATGGGCCGGCTCGCCCAGCGTAATACCACCCTCTCACAGAATATCGGCGTGAAACAATGGCACTCGTTGCTGTTGTGTTTCGTCCGGTGAGTGAAAGTACCGGAGGCCCATCTCTCACCCCTCCCTCCCCCTCCCAATTCCTACTCCGTCCTCAATATCCTCAATAACTTCTTCTTCAAGGCCGGCAACGCATCTGCGATTACTTTGGTGGGTGTCCATGGGCGGCGGTGATTACTTTCCATTAGGTAACCTGCCTGCTCGTTTGCTTCCTTTTAACATAAAAAAAACAACAGCTGAGCTCGGACTGTTCCAAGATCCGTGTGCGCGAGAGGTTCTATGTGCGCGTTGCTCGAGCGCGGTATGTATGAAGCTTACTTTCTGTGTCTCTTTATTTTGTGGTATTAGCGTTGAGGCCAACGCTGAATGGCCGGGAGCCGAGTTAGCAGCAGTTTTAATTCCGTGGCAGCTATTCATCAACTTTCAATCGCCGCTGCTGAATAAAAGGTTCTGCAAACATGCTTGCTGTTTTTTTTTTAATAAAATAAACTACTTTTGTTGAAGTAAACTGTAAACAGGCTGTATGGAAGTAAACATTCATAGCATTGGCAGAATGAGCTATGAGCGAAACTTATTTGTTCAGTTTTAATTGGTTTTTATAAAAGTTAGCGTTATCGTTTTTGTCATATGCAGAGAGGGTAATCTAAATGAGTCAATATGGGGAAATACGGAATAATAAGATATAGGGAAATTTGCTTTAATGATGATGATGATGATTATGATGATGATATCGGTTAAGAACGTATGCAATAAAAAAATAATAAATACTCTTCTTTTGCTAATAAAGTATCTACACGGAAACATACAGAGGTTACACTAAACATGCATTGGTAGATCTACATTTACGGTGTCTTGGACCAATGCCAATGTGCTCCCAGGTACATGTAAACTGGGTCTTCGTACTCTTGTTCTGCAACAAGAGTACGAAAACCCAGTTTACACGTGCTCTATACCAGGCACAGACATGTACCTGGGTGCTTCTCCCCACCCCACGAGTCGATCAACCCGTGTCCTAGTCTTTAGAGATGCCCTCGGGTTGTTTCGCTCCCGATCAAATCCGAACTCCTCGGAGAATCTAGACGGAACGGGGCACGCTTGCTTGATGATAATCCCTTTAGGAACCCTCTGACGGTGATTCGATCACACGGCTTAAGGAACCGTTTAAGTTTCTCGTCACACGCCTCCGAAAAAGTCCGGTGATGCTGTAAAGGTAGTCTAAGACCAACAGCAATATCTCTTTAAAAAAAAAAGATCCTAAGATAACATAATAAGAATACATTCTAATTAGTTCGCGGTAAGTCTTAATTACTTTTGAAATAATTTTCTTGTAGTCATTTTACAGCTGGCAACGGGCTTTCATCATACTGGGAAAACTTTAGAGTGGTCTATATTAATTTCGGGCGCCGCTCGGATCCCTCGGATCTTTTCATCCGTTTGAAATGCGAGATCCCAATTAAAGTTGACGCGATGCAGTTGTCAAAAGTAATTTGCATTTACATTTACTCTGCGTTCTTACTATTTATTTATTGTGTTATCCAAACCGCAAAACAAAACAAAACCGGTCGTTGTGGAGATGAGGGAAGCCTTTGTCCAGCAGTGGACGTCCATTGGCTGAGATGACGATGATGATGATCCAATTGGCAAGCGTGGTGATTAAGCCATTACCTATCAATTGTAGTGATGAATTAGTTTCAATGATGGCGGCCTTTGCCCAGCAGTGCAGTTATAGGCTACTTTACTTTATCCCGTGCTGGTCTGGGGCGTGAAAGAATGTATCAGCTGCCAAATTTCCCGTGCATAATGTTTTCTAAAGTTTACGGGAACACTACATTGAAGAAGTTAAAAAACATATAGCCGACGTCAAGCATAGGTACGAAAATAAGTCTGCAGCATGCGAACATGCCCTAGAGGGGCCTAACCATTACATCAGATTTGATAAACCACAAATACTCGCTAGAGAACAACGATTCATCCCTAGGATGATACGCGAGGCTATTGAAATTAAAAAAACATCCTAATTTCAATAGAGAAGATGGTTGGAATCTACCACCAGCCTGGTATCCCATCATATAAAATATTAAATCCCAGCACCAACACCATACTGCCAGACCAAAAGATACTGTAAGCTCTCTGCGTAAAACGGAACGCACCTGATTAAATTTAAATGAGGGTATACCAGCTACTAACTAATTTGAGACGATCAACACCTCAATCTCCCTGTGACCACGGACGCAAAAGGTTCGAAACGTCAGGTTAAACATTAAAAAGTAATGTGTAAAATAAACGCGAGTACATCCGTAAATTTTCAAAATTGTTTCAATTTCCCGTGCATATTGTAAGAGCCTACTTAAGGACAAGTGTTCCAAGTTGCTCACACATCAGGCGATCGGCAAGCACACTATCACTGATGTTATCTATTCCAGCTCACAACCCTACTTTTATTATGCTAAATGTCACAAAATCGGTGATTTAGATGTTCTTTCTACCCCTTATTGGGAGAAGGGTGAGAGTATTTGCGAGTATGTGTGTATTAATGTTTGTATGTATGTATGAATTTACTCCAAAATGAACGGAATAGATTAAAATTCCAGTCAACTTATCCAGTTAAAACTAACAAATCCAAAACGGTTGTGTGCTGAACAGAACAGTGAAGTTTTGTCAGTTTTAAATGTTGAAATTAAACGCTTTATACGGATCGGATAGCGTGTATTTTTCATATTAGTTTATCCTGGCGGTTCGTATCATTTGTCCGTTTGCATTCTGTCTTAAACTAAAACTACGCTAAAATATTGAATGGTAAAATTTATCTTATCTTATCTTATCTCATCTTACCTAAATAAAGAACGGAAATATTATTTTCGAAAAATTGTTCACACGGTTGAACAATCTTGAAAATCTAGACTTAAAAGCAATACTGATCATTCAAAATAAAAAAAGGCCATCCAAGCTTGCTTAAAAATAAATCACCCTTTTAGATACGTAGGTTTACTGCTGTTGGGCGAAATATCAAGAACAAGGGTAATTTGTAGAGATCAGAGTTATCGCAAAGCACCTTAATAAGATAAAAAACCTTCTTTGTGAAATTATGCTCAGTCTGAAAAGGTCTCGTTAAGGTCATAAAGCGGGCCGAATTATCATTATAATAATAATAACCCAAAAAATAACCTAAATTAATTTATGTACTACACGCAAACGTAACGATAACTCGCTCCATTAGGTAAAGTAGGTTCGTTCATAAATTCCGTTGGCATGAATAAGCGAAAAGAGAAATATAAAAAGCTAGGTAATTTTCTTTGCGGATCGCCCCACCCGGCTAAACCTACTTCAATTTGCGGAATAGCAATCGACTATTTGGGAGCTATCTCTGGATAGTCGTGTTGTGTTGGCAGAAACCAGGTCAGCATTTGATAGAACGCTACCTCTGGCACAGAGATTCTACATGTGGATGTCTATGATAAGGTGGCGTTACTAGCGTCAGTAAATGCGATTAAAATAGTATAAAAAAATATTTATTCGATTTTTGTATTTATATCAATCATTAAAGACGCTTGTTGACGTGCCGTTGCTACTAAATAGGTGTAAAACGACAGACCTGAATACGATAGGTCAAAACGAAAGCCAAATTAAACAAGCCCTACCAGAGCCAAATAATCACATAGGTACACCAAGCTGGGAATCGAATTCGAGAATTTATGGTCTGAGACCGGTCTGAGACCGGGTGTGGTCATACCACTAGACTACCAATTGATGTTCGTGAGGGAACATAAATGAAATGAAAAATCAGGTTTATTCCAGTTATAACACTTAATTTTACTGAGCTTATATCGACCATGACCGGAATTCAAAATGGAGAGAGTAAGTCTACATAATACTACAAAATACCATAAAGTACATTGAATGTTCGTTCTAAAATACGGAATAAAATTCAGCAAAAATAAGCACTTTACACCTTTTACGATTGGAATATTCCGTTCTAGGGAAATTGGTTGAGTGTATCCGCGCTACCCTATCGTACACTCTTCTGTTCTTGCCTTATTTGATACGTGACCAAATAATATCAAGTTTTATATCAGCCATAAACTCGCACGACCCCGTAGCAAATTAGAACTCTCTGTTCTGTAGCCGCCCCGGTTGAATCTAATTTACATGCGTAATTTGGTTTGAAACGGCTCTTATTTAGAGTTAGTTATAGGAGTTAAACCTTCTCGTGGTATCTCTCGAAGCGACAGTTGCAGAAATTTGAAAAGCATGGAATGAAAATATCATCCAAAGATATGTTGTTAATCCAGAAATTGATTACATACATTGTAATCAATTACTAATTGGTAACTGTGATGAAGATACCCTTGACGGTTTTCGGCCACGTGACTGCGTTAGTTGCTGGATCTGATCGGGTTTGTCCGCTAGTATACCCTCGTGTGACTGCAGTACCTATCCTACTTTTTGTTTTTAGCACAATGTAATCAAGTGATTACTAAGTGACTTGCATTAATTTTCTAATTACACTACTAAGTGAATTTTCATGAATTTTCACGACTTACGCAATCAATTGCGTTTGTTCTTGTAAATGTAAATTGTGAATTGTGTTTTTAAATGTATGCATTGTTTTTGCCTTATTAAACGAATGCTAATATCTTTAATAAAACGGATTATTTTTATTAATGTTTATATGCTATTAAGGTGGATCATGACCGTACTTATAATTTTAATTTAACACTAATGTATACCCTACGAATATCAATGCAAAAATGAAATATAAATTATGATATTTTTTTTGGAACTTGGTATGTAATAAGTTCATGTAAAACCAGATTAAGAATATCCTTTCTTCATTTAATGACATCCCATATACTTACACAGCAGGCGGTTACTTAGGTATAGAACATTCGCAGAAACGCGATCTTCCGTTCCGTTGAAGTTTTAAACAGTGGGAACTTTCTGGAAGCTTGCAGGTGCTTGGTATGTGCCACAACTGGGTCGACTCGGGGGTAATAAATTAGCGAATTCGCAAATACCCAATTACGAGCATACTTGACGGACGGACGAACGGTCGTCGTGTAAAAGTGTCACAGTAAAATACGTGGCATTTAATTATGCAAGAGCAACCGCTTCAAAATAATTCAAATGACTGACGAAGGCCGTTCCCCTCGTAAATAATTCATAAGGCTCTCGGTTTATGTCACAGATGTCCGGACACTTGAACTTGTGCACTAAAAGTGGAGGAAGCTCTTTAGTTTCGCTTGCCACGGTCCAACGGTGCTTATTTGCTTAGCTGCGAATATGCGATAACTTGTCGAAGCAGTTTTCTTGGATCATGCATATTTTCTCTATTTCATTGGAGAATTCAAGTCACAGATGTTTTTTTTTAATATTTTGGTAATGAATACATAATTAGCTTACTTATTACTTATTTATACAACATCCTTATCCAGAGAAATAATAAAAAAAAATGTATACTTATACCATACTGGCAGTGCCATATCTTTTCCAAATTCTACACGGTCGTAAGAGACGCGCTGGACAGAAACCGGTGGAGGCAGATCATCCGCTCCAGATGCAACCCTGATGCAGACCACGATCGTCAGACATGTGGGGCCGACCCCAGAGAGAGAGGGCCAAGTGCCAATTGGTGGTTGTTAACGACTGCTAATGCAGCCAGGACCAACGGCTATACGTGCCTTCAAAAGTTGTTTAAGTAAGAAAATTTCAGTGATTCAGAATTCAGTGAGGACTTCTATTCCGTGTGATGCAGTCAGCTCCAGCCCTGAGTACCCGTGGTACCCGTAAACTAGTTTATCGCCCATATATCTCGTCTACAAGACGCCACGTGAGGAATGTCATAAAGCCCGAAGCACCTATCTGACTACTTTGTAATGAATCGAGATACGTTAATGCCTGGTTTATATTACAGCCGTGTGGGGTCTGTTAAAAGCAATCGCGTACTTTGTTTTGTTGTGCTGAAAACCGTTTTCCTGTTTCAATGAAGTCTTTGTCATACGGGCACTTGAAAATTTTCATTGTGGTCGTAGAATCGAAACTTTATCGTAGAAGGTAGGTATAAAATTGTTTTCCCGTAGAAAAGTTACTATTTGCCCTTTAAACTTAGTAAACAAGTAATTTGATCTCTGGTAAACATTTAAGCGGCCTGTGTAGCCTACAGTCTCTGTTGTCTGTAGTGCTTAAACACCGGTGTCTGACCCAGAGGCGAGACCTTGAGAGGTTGCCATGGAATTTTGAAGTAGACCAGCGGCTAGCTACCAACATCTTATCTAAGTCTGTCACCGTTATAATAATATGGGAGATTTTTCGACAGTTACAGAAAATATAGCTAGTTCTTCACTAGTAGAGGATTTCGGGTGATGTGTGCTACCTCGTTAGGCCTATATCGTCACTTTACCTATTGAAATGAAGACTGACGGCTTCCCCTTTGTGCATTATAAACAGCTGTTTAGAAGCTAGCAGGTTTATAAAGTTCTCATTCACATAACCTAAACAAATGAGAATCGGGACATAGGGTAAGGCTGGTCTTGGTTCTCACTCTATACCATATCAATAAAACGAATTTGCCATGAATGTGCCATTAATACCAGCATTAGTCACATACACGTGTTAGCATATCCTTGGCATAAATATCGAGTAGGTACCATTAGTTACACGCTGGTTCATATACGCACAAGAATTTATGTACGGAAGACATGGGAACAGGCGCGACAATTTTTTGTTGATTTTATCACCGACACAAGTGCGAATGTACTTACTTCTCCCGGGAGATAAGTATTTCAGCGTCCGCGCTACTAGTGAGGGTGTAGGTACTTTACCTTTATCTGACAAAAAAAAAAGAGTTTCTTTAAAGAGTTCGTCCAGAACTGCTTTTGATTCAGACAGTTTCAAAGACTGAATCTGAAAACAAACAACCAACTTAAGTGGTTCATACTTTTTGATTAATCCTATATTTACACAAACGCGTGAATGCTACCTCTGGTATTGCAAACTTTTACAGGGTACATCATCATCATCATCATCATCATCAGCTCATTTATATGTCCCCACTGCTGGGGCACGAGCCTTCCCTATGGATGGATAGGGCAACGGGCCGTAAACCACCACGCGGGCCCAGTGCGGATTGGTGGTTGTTAACGACTGCTAATACAGCCGGGACCAACGGCTTTACGTGCCTTCCGAAGCACGGATGAGCTCGAGATGATAAAGTTTTGGTCACCCATCCGATGACCGGCCTTTGCGAGAGTTGTTTAACCTCAGCGCTCACAAACCGGGCGCGTTAACCACTGCGCCATCGAGCTCCTCCTATTATATTACAGGCTACGCCTAGGCATAATGCTAGGCATATGGCCCGTTATCTGTGGTGTTTCCATCCATGCCATCCAGCTCGGGAAGGCTCGTGCCTCAGCAGTGCAGCAAAATGTGCTGGTGATATTGTGATGATGATAGGCAACGCAAACCGCATATAGGTATTAGGTAGGTACCTACCCGCTTATCTGCTATTGGGTAGGCGTAAGCTGTAGGTTTTGATTTTGTCTGCGCTAAAGTAACAACGTAACAAATGTTACGTTTCAATTGTTAGGATATTGTTTTGGGTCCGTAGGTTTACCCATGAGACTCTACACGTGACCCCTGGGTGGTGATAAATGAGTGACACTGTCTGAGTGGTAGAGCCACGCTGCGTTGCAGCACGAAATGGGCCGGCTCGCCCGGCGTAATACCACCCTCTCACAGAATACCGGCGTGAAACAATGGCACTCGTTGCTGTTGTGCTTCGTCTGGTAAGTGAAAGTACCGGAGGCCCATCTTTCACCCCTCCCCCTCCCAATTCCTACTCCCTTCTCAAGATCCAACTCCGGCAACGCATTTGCGATTACTTTGGTTTTGCGGGTGTCAACGGGCGGCGGTAATTACTTTCCCTTTTACCCGCCTGCTCGTTTGCCTCTTTTTAACATAAAAAAATAGTTATTTAAACGTGATTGTACTGGTATAACCGGTCATTGGATGGATGACCAAAAATTTATCACCTCGAGCTTATCCGCGCTTTGAAAGGCACGTATAGCTCTTGGTCTCGGCTGTATTCGACCACAACTCGCACTAGGCCTGCATGATGGTTTGTGGCCCGTTCTCGCTGTGGTATTTCCATCCATAGGGAAGGCTATGGATAGAAGCAGTGGCGATATAAGATGAGCTGATGATGTGATATTATGATGCCACTGGCGACACTCTTGCTTTCGGCACTGTAAAGTTGGCGAGGAAACAAAAAGTTAGCGTTTGATTAAATCCAAGTTTAATATCAATTAAATTAAATTCCTCTAGTTGATTACAACCAAAACCGAGCTTCACGATGGTATCGTTAAATTTGAACGTGACATTTCATTCCGTGTGTCGCTCGTCTCAGATGCGAGGGGTTAACGACGTCACTCGAAAGTTATATTACATATATGTAATTATGGGCGCCGTAACATTTGATTGCTTGTATAGTAATTCCTAGAGAGAAATTAATTGCAGATTGTTTTTATGTACACACGCATGCATGCACATCACCTACCACAAGCTGTCAAATTTCCTCAATAGATTTTGAACTTTATTACTAAGTAAGACATATGGTTGAAAATGTTACGAGCTGATGGACTGTATTATGAATAAGAAAATGATAAGAAATTATAAGAAAATGAAAAGGTGTCAATATTGTTGGATCGTCTGGATCAATAGACACATGCGTCAGTGGGCGAGAGTCAACAATAGCCTCAGCTTTTGCCAGCAGCGTCATCAAAGTGTCTTCTTTCGGGTACTTCTCATTAAGCGTTGGTTTTAGCGCTACTTTGGCTGATCGAACCAGGCGCTCCCAGCATCCTCCAAAAGTAGGTGCCGCGGCAGGAATGAAACATTGATGACGCGCAAATTTGACAGTTTTGTGGATGTGCAGGAGTCTTCCGCGTGTTAAACTGTCAGCAGAGAAAGTGACTATCGTAGTGGCACCTATTACGTCCCAATAAAATAAAAGTAGGAAGGAGAAGCTCGATGGCGCAGTGGTTTACGCGCCCGGTCTGCGAGTGCTGAGGTTAAGCAACTTTCGCAAAAACCGGTCATTGAATGGGTGATCAAAAATGTATCATCTCGAGCTACTCCGTACTTCGGAAAGCACGTAAAGTTGTTGGTCCCGGCTGCATTAGCAGTCGTTAACAACCACCGATCCGCACTGGGCCCGCGTGGTGGTTTATGGCCCGTTCTCCCTATCCATCCGTAGGGAAGGCTCGTGCCCCAGCAGTGGGGACATAAAATGAGCTGATGATGATGATGAAAATAAAAGTAATTTTACTGGTTGACAGATAGGAAGCAGGTAGGTACCCTGTTTTCAATTGTTACTAAAGAAAAACATAATTTGCTGACCCCTATTTCTAATGATTAAAGAAAGAAAGTGTCAATCACTGGTGCTCAGGTAGAACTCAGGTTATCAGTTCTAAATGGGCAATAAAACAGGGCCTCGTTCATGTATTTTATTAAAATGCTTTTTTAAAATTGATCATTATAGTTCGTAACTAACTGGTTTGTAATTCGCAAAATGAATTTCATTTTCATTTTATAGTGAAGTGATTTAAAATAAATAATACTTACTGACTGACCAACAAACCATTTTAAAGTATAAATCTTTTTTTATTAAAAACACAATTTCTGTTATTGTAACAGGTTGAATGCTTGTTGTTCCAAACATAATGGAATGTTGGAGCTATTTGCATGGCCGAATATGGCGGATGTCAGGCATCCTACGGCGTATTCAGGCCTGTACAGTATTGGAGCGTTCAGTGTTCCAGATTGCGGGCTATACAATCGATCAGGGAATATTTGGAGCAGATTGGTATCGTAGGCAACGATAACTGCTGAACATAATTGTAGTATATGAAATTGAGTTGTTACAGTTTATCTGCTGGCGCACTGGGTAAATATCCAGAGGATTCAGAGCTGAAATAGTAAGTGTGCACAAGAAGATTTACAGCGTAACAATTATAAAATGTTCAAAATGATTTTTAAAGCAAATTTTGTTGCGAACAAATTACAAAAACACAAATGTTGAAAAAATTTCCACGAGCAGGATTTGAACCTGCACCTTTCTGACATTCCGGGTCAGGTGCTCTTCCAATTGAGCTATCGTGGTTCTAACCAGCCCGCCGAAATTATTCAACACTTTTTACTTTGTAAGCCAAAGGCGCCCATTCCATTTTTTTTTTTTTTTAGCGTAACAATTATTTTGTTCTATAAAGTACTTACATAATATAATACATAGTTACTTATAACCTTCTATCTGATTTTAATATCTAACGAAACAACAGTAGGTTAGCCTAACAACGGTAGGTAGGCCTAATTTACCATTGTTTTCATACATAGTAGAAAAGCAAACGAAAGGAGATCGCAAACCAACAGAAGATAATGAAGTTCATAATTAAAAACTTTCAACTGTGCAAACATCAGCTTCAATTCCACTTCGCCTTACAAAAAACTCTGAGCAAAGTTGCTAAGTTACGGAATAGGCAGCATTAAAAAGCAGGCGTCGCGCCTAATTCTAATTAGTTCATGGTTGCAACATCAAAGCTTGGCATAAGTTTCTTTCGCCTAATTGACCGTGAACCCGAACTGGGGAACCCACCTGGAGGGACTGTCTGATTTATCGCCTGCTCGGATCATCTGATTAATTGCGCACCTCTGTTTATTAGATGTCTGGTGTTTTATTGTGGGTGGAACCATGAATTAGGAGATCGAAAAGATTATTTTAGGCGGCGGATCGCAATCGACAAATAACGTTTGGGAAATATTCATTGAGTTTTGCAAATAACTTTTTCGTTGAGTTTCGTTTCGAATAAGTATTTGTTAGTTAGTAATATTTCTCGCACAAATTTCGCCATCGGCGTAAAATAAATAAATATAAAAATTATCAACCTATAAATGTCGCACTTCAGGTTTTCTCACATGATCAATAGCACATGAGGATCGTGCACTTACCTACCAGCTTCACCTTGGGTTGGTGGGGTTAACGAATCTTACGACAACAAACGTGCCTTCCGAAGCAGGGAAGAGCTCGAGATATTATTAATTAGGTAACCTATCACGTGCTCCAGTGTTACGAAAGTTGATGACATGCAAAAAAACCGTATGTTGTTTATTGTAAGTGTAAAACCCCTTCTTACACGATGCTACTTAAAATATACTAGTAACAAACTGTCATTACTATTGAGTATACCTAATACTGGCACCAGTGTTTGATTCAGCAACCCAGAGTACGACATCAGTGTTCGTCGCAAAAAAATTACATAGAATCATGTTGCAATATTTACTAGAAAAAAAAACAATTAAAAAACCGGCGTAGTTGTAGTGTATATTAGAAAGCCTGCGGCTCTTATTTTTATTATTATCATCTTTATTTATTTTCTCTCATATATAAATTTACATTTTTAAATATTTTTTAAAATCAAAATAAATAAAACATTTAAAAATATAAAGAAAATAGGGGTCCGCCGTTATCGGGTCCAGGGTCCAAGCTACCGGTGGTTCAGGGACAGGAACCTCCTCACAATGCGTGCCGTATCGAGGAGAACTGCCTTCTGAATCAGGCCCTTGATCCAGCCGTCTAACGAGAGTCTCATTAGATGTTGATCGAGGCTCTTGGCCATCAGGCCATTGGCCGTAACAACAATCGGTACGATGACAGCCGAATCCACACTTCATATATCGACAACCTCGTGTGCTAAGTCGAGATATTTGATTTGTTTCTCTTTCTCAGCTTTCACGAGGTTCTCGTCATGGGGAATGGTGATATCGACAATCATCGTGCGGCGTGCTAATCGATCTAGCTATCACCACAATGTCAGGCTTATTAGCTACAATAGTCGGTGATGATAGATCGATCCCAGTACAAAAGTGACATGGTCATTTTCGAGAACTGGGTCGGGCACATACTTGTAGTACGGTACCTCAGAATCCACAAGTTTGTATTGAAAAATTTGCTTTGAAAAGCAAGTTGCTGGTGGATAATAATTATAAATTAAATAATAATAATAATAATATACTATATGCTACAACACCGGTCGTTGTGGAGATCTTTGGGGGAGGCCTTTGTCCAGCAGTGGATGTCTTTTGGCTGAGATCATGATGATGATGATGATGATGATTACTAGATGACAGCTAGCAAGCAGTTGGTTGCTACAGACTGAAATCAGTTGCTGACCCCTATTTTTAATAATTAAAAGGAAAAAAGGGTCGATCACTGGTAGCTGTTGAACACTGGTGCCATACACTGCCTTTTCTAGAACGTCATTAATATTTTTTTGCTTTATTTGGAAAACATACAGTGATGATTAAAAACCCCGCTACACACGTTTTTAAAGTTTATACTGACACCCCTCACCAACCGTTAGGTTATAAAGTAGGACACAGACGACCTTGCGCAAGCACAAAGGACCATCTGCGTTAGCTCATAACGCCAGATCAGGACGCGCCGAAGCGCATTCTTCAAGTGATGATTTACAGTTAACTTAGACTAAATTGAAACTATTTATTTATAATTTATGTACACACAAACGAATAAGAAGGGAGAACATAGTAAGAATAGACAAGTATAAGGGCGCTGCTTATTTCATATTGAAATTTCTTCCAGCAGGGCCGTAGAAGGAGAAGACAAAGAAAGATAGAAAAAGTGTGCACAAAAGAAACAAACAAAGTATAAAATAGTTACGACACAAATTAAACAGACATACAATAACGATAACACACTCAACCGGAAAGATAGTACTCCTTTACGCGCTTCTTAAATGAGTAAATCGACGTCGACTCCCGAATACTGGGTGGTAGGTCATTCCACAATCTGACTGCATGAACGGAAAAGGAATAGGAAAAGAAGTCGGTTTTATGGGAAGGCATATTGAGATTGAGAAGGAGGTGTGAGCGACAAGGAACATTAGAATTATGGGAAAAGGTAAACAGCTCTTTCAGGAAGGGTTAAAAAGGATATTAAAAAGAAGGCATAGTATTCTAGTATTTCTGCGTAAACGGATTGCACTATGCACTATGAACTATGCACAATTTAGGTACATGTTTCCTCATACATAATATAATGGTACGGACCGCAATATTTCAATGGCGGTTCGTAACATATTCATACACAACGCAGTTACAAACTAGTTTGTAACTAGTATAGTTTCAGTAGCGACGTGTAATAACGGGACTATAGATACTTAAACCTAACTGATGCAATATCATTAGACGCCTCTGTATACTTAAAATAATTTAAACATTTTACGGTGAAATATATTTCTTGTCATCCGTGTGATTTGTCAATTCGGCGCGACGTGGAGGCGTCGTCGGCTATGCCTCGAAGGTTGTGGTATCAATCACAGTCAGGAGGAATTACAAGCGACGAGACGTACGACCTTCTTTCAGGCTTGCGGTAGCGTAAACGTTATTTTTTTTAGTAAACTTGAAATGGTTCGCATGCCGACCTTTTATGCTTAGGACTTTTTGTTATTGTATATTGTTAGGTATAGTCAATATTACGACTACAATCTACAGATTAAGGCGAAGGGTAAGGCACACTAGCGCCACCAATTGATAATTTGACAATTACTAACGGAACGGATCTTTTTTTAAACATTGCGTACCGTCAGATAACAGGAAAGCATCCATAGTATATATTTAATAATTGTGCACTACTTTTTGTTGCGTGGTTTATTCACAAAACGGGCTATCGCATTCACAAACATTGGCCACTTTTGGTATTAGCGAATGAATTACAAAAACAAACCTAAAGGTAGTGCACAATTATTAAATAATAGATGTTTGCCTAGTGACGGAAGGTCCGCAATGTTTGAAAAAAAATCCAGTTTAGCAGTTATCAAATTAAATCCATTAGCGGCGCTAGTGTGCCTTACCCTTCGCCTTAAGAGAAACAAAACAACATATATTTTATTACTATGAAGATGTCAACCTTGCCGATCTCGGCTTTGGTGACTCGCTTCAGAATCTCTGGTTTGAGTTTGAGCTTAGATGGCGTGCTCTTACAGTCTTACATGGCTGGTATACCCAATTTTCGCAATAAATATACGTGCACAGTGAGGGTACGTCAGGGCGCCATTGGTGTAGTTGTATACGAGTATTAGGAGGCGGGCGGCTCTTATTTTTATTACTATTTCTATATGCTATAATAAGTGCAGCTACCTCGGACAAAGAATTAGTCTAGCTATTCAAAGTGGGAACGCTGCCAGTATCTTCGGAACCTTGCCTAAAGGGACTCCTTTTAATAATTTATTTTAGTAATTGTATTATATTTTTTAAGGTTTTTAGTTTTAGGTTCATCATTTTTTAAATATTCAAATTAGATTAAATTTAGCTTAATCACAAATTAAGTATACGGCCGCGCGGCGCGCCCGGACAGATGGTCCGCTCGGAACTAAGCGCCATTTTGCTCACGCACACATTGACGTTGCGTTTACAGGCCGTCTCAGGCAGTCTCAGCCTGGCTTTCAGTCCGGCTGTCGCGCGATTGTTACTATCACGTTACTATTGTTAGCTACGCATTGAAAAAATGGATACTCGTCATTATTACAGTTGCAGTGTCTTTGGATGTTTGAATACAACTCGAAATTGTGATTATACGTTCTTCACGTATCCTAAAGATGTTGAAAGGTAGGTAAAACTCGGTTTTCTCTTGTTAGTAGGTACCTACCTATAGATAAGTTTTGATAACGATCAATCATTCATTGTTTATTGCATATTCAAACTCAGCAGAAATGGACTTATAGGTACTTTTTCCTGAACTTATCATTCGCTGGTAGGTATAGCACCAGTGTTTTAGGTTAATAATGTGATAGGTGTACTTAGGTACCTAATAGGTACTTATCTAATTCTCTTTGTCGGGGCGCGGGCGGCCCAAGCGCAGGAGACGCATGAATCTTGGTAGTACCTACTTACCTTCGCTACGCTGATCCATGCCTGGTATTACCTACCTACGAGGTAGGTAGGTATAACGACTAAGTATGATCCAGCCCGTCCGGCAGGCAGGCACCATAGCACAATGCACGTAAAATGGCGGCGAGCCACCATAGTTTGAACTTTTATCGTCGTGTGTGACCTCGAGTAGAGTCGATATGTTTTATGAACTTATGAACATGCTTTTAGATAAATAATGTTCTGCTACCCATTTAGGCATGTAGGTATAATAAGATACATGTGTAAACATGAAGCACCTAACCTACTTATTTCAAAATTCGGAGTTAGTACAGTAGCAACCCTAGGTAGTCTAGCCAGTTTAGGTAGTTATTTTCGAGAACGGCCAGAGCGGGCTTTCTGAACCCTCTCTATTTTGTGGCTTAATCCAGATTTTGAAGTAGGACGTGTAAATGAGAAATATGGTACAGTGTGTGTATGTGTATATGTATAATAGTGGCATAATCCCATAACTTTGTTATGTCTATAGTAGTTTTGCATTAACAATGCTATATAAAAATAACACTTCGATAAGATAATAATCTTAACTCAGGTTCATACCTACTAGGTACCTTTTGCAATCCGTGCTTCTCTCTTCATTACATTCTACCGTTTCATAAGTTGTCCAATCAGTTATCTACTCATATCCAAAAATACTCCTGCGTTGCGTGATCACACTTATTAATAAATAAATAAATAAATAAATTATATATCGGAATAGGGAGGAACAACACTTCCGCCACCAGTGTCCATGCGGGGTGATAAAAGTAAAGTGAAGGCCATTTCACACGAACGACTGTAAGTAACCAGTTAGTGAGATCGCCTGACGAAGGCACATTAGCGACAACTGTCCGGGGGCCGTAGCTACAGCTTTAATGCTGAGCGAGTTCAATATGGAAACAAAACGGCGTTGACAAACCGTAATATCATCTTACTGCAGTAGTAGGTACACGACGCGGTCAGGCTGCACTCGTGATTGTATGGACGTTCTACAGTAATAAATAAAACTAATTCTTTAAACTGAGCAGAAGTATTTTGTATTATAGATAGAGAGATAGAGATAGAGATAGAGATAGATATTATAGAGAGAAAACACGTCCGTCCGCCGTGCGGTGCCGATTAAGAAAGGGAGTCAATCATAGCGTAAGGATAGTGTTGTTTGTATATCCTAGTGTTGGGTAACATACATACATCATCATATATCATTACTTTTGACTATTACATACTTACTAACATTGGATTAAGAGTAACATTGTTCACATGTTACCGTTCGTGACTGTACATAGCCAGGCAGCCCAGCTACCTTATTGTAGTTCACAATTATTTATTATGTATATCATTTACAGTAAAAGCTCCCTATTCGCGCTTCCGTCATTCGCGTTCTCACTATTCGCGGATTAAAAAAATGCAACCCAATTTCTTTATTCGCGGCAAAAAATTTCTTTATTCGCGGATCTAAAATTTCATACAAAATTCCAATAGGTGTTTAACGCAATATCTTTTGCAAGTGCCGTCAAATGGTACCGCCGAGCACTTTGACCTAAGGCGCCTTTGTCGCATTTGGCTTCCACTAGCACTGAAAATGTGACATTTACTCTGAAAAATCTTAGTGAAGGTTTAAGAATGGCAACTGAGCTTTGCGATTTCTTTGTGAACATTGATCCATCTATGGAACGAAGTCTTAATTTTAAGAGGCAAATTGCTAATGCGACTGCTGAGTATCAGTCTGAATTGTCGGAGCTATTAAAAACTGCCAAGCAAGAGAAAATAACAAAATTCTTCAAACCATTGCCTAAGCCTGAGGATAATGATTAATCAAAATGTTCAATAACATCAATAAAATTGATTTTCTTATATATTTGTGTTTTTTATTTTGGCACCTAGGAACGTATCCCCTATAAACCCATATAAATTACCATTCTGTATTCACGGTTTCTGTATTCGCGGCATATTTATGGAACATATACCCCGCGAATAAAGAGATTTTACTGTATATCGTATCGGAATTTACAAAAGAATTAAAATAATTTGAAATGGGTAAAAATAAATCAAATAGTGTTTTTTTCAAAACTTTCCATATTGTAATGGGTTCGCAACAAAAATACATAATAAAGATACAGGCAGCCATGTTTCTAGATATAAAATAATTAACTAATTAATAGGTAATTACATAGTACATACATAAAACTAGTTGTTATTAAATTAAATAATTAAGGAAAATGCAAAACTGTTCTTAACAAAATTTATAAGTTTGACATAAATCCTTATAGATATTCATCAACTAAACAAAAACATTTTTTAATAAGAACTCATTGATCAGGTCCTTATTTGTGTATTAAAATCATAATCATGTTATAATTTTCATTATGGCTGTCCTGTCACTTGCTGGGCGACAACAAAAAGGACCGACAACATAATAGTTCTGTGCAGCGTGAAGCTACGACCCCTGTTTCATACGTGCGTATTACTGTCTTAAGTTAAGCTTAACTGATGCATCGAAATATAATGTAGCCTATAGTAAGGGTGCGTTATAATGCATCTTGTATTTAACCAAAGAGTATACATGTAATTTGTTATTTTACTTATGTGGTAAATTAATTTTTCATAAAGGCTAGCAGCAGGGTTCTTCAGCGAAAAGTAACACAAGATGGAAGCTTCATTAAAACCACCTACACTATAAAGTCATGTGTTCATAACCAAAGAACGATTGAAATAATTGTGCGCAATGCAATTTCTTCAATTGACAGTAGGTATACTAGGAGTTGGAATTGGTCGTCATCATCAGTTCATTTTCATGTCCCCACTGCTGGGGCGCGAGCCTTCCCTATGGATGGATAGGAAGAACAGGCCATAAAGCACCACGCGGGCCCAGTGCGGATTGGTGGTTGTTAACGACTGCTAATGCAGCCGGGACCAACGGTTGTACGAGCCTTTCGAAGCACGGATTAGCTCGAGATGATAAATCTATGGTCGCAAAGGCTGGCCTTGGCAAACGTTGCATAATCTCTGCACTCGCAAACCCGGCGCATTAAGCACTGTGCCATTGAGCTCCTCGTCGTATTGATAACTAGCTGTGCCGCGCGGTTTCACACGTAAATATTTTCCCGTTTTTGAAACATTTTTCGTTGCTGCTATTTCTATATCTCTCTATATCTATTAGTCATAGCGTGATGTAATACAGCTTATAGCCTTCCTCAATAAATGGACTATTCAACACAAAAATATTTTTTCAATTCGAACCATTAGTTCCTGAGATTAGCGCGTTCAACCAAACAAACAAACAAACAATTTTTATTTTTAAGTGCTAATTGCTGCACTAAAGCTGAATTAAATATTTATAAAATACAGTAAAAAAATTAAACGCTTACCCGACCCAGCCAAAAATCGTACCTGGGTCTTCCGCAATCCGGGCGGCTGCACTGACCGCTATGCTACCGGGAAGGCTGACGTAAGCGCTGAATTTTGTCACTGCTTTTTAATTTTTTTGATTTCTGGCAGGGTCGGGTGGGCGTTTAATTTTTTCACTGTATTTTATAAATATTAGTATAGATTTGATTCTAATGTCAAAATCAGGCTACACGCCTGTGCGGCTGTGATGGTTAATATATTAGAATCAACACCCATAATTAAGACGATAGTCTTTTTATTTTAATTTATTTTATTTTAATTGTATCTATTTTCAATTTTATCTATTTTTATTGTAATTAATTTGCATAATTGAATTAATTGGTATTTGTGTAATTATAAAATTTTTAATGAAATGTTCGTATTGTTTTTATATAACATTATTGTCTGCTCAGTAGATGGTAAATACTATGTACATAATTAAGGGTTTCAACCTAGCCTTAAGTATTTAATATCATATGTGTTTTTGTAACGTTTTGGTGGCTGTCACCTGTTTTGTGCATCAGAATAAATAAATAAATAAATAAATAGATAGTAATTTTAATCTTGCGGCCGTGACCCGCAGCACAATGACCCGTTCAATTTGTTTTGAGAGAGATTGCTGATTGCCTCAGACGGCATTTTCAGCTTCACCGGGCTTTAACACAATGACCCGTTCAATAGATGCGTAGTAAGTATACTACTTACTGACGAGCACTACGTCTACCCGAGTTTATTCACACTATCTCGCTAGAGACCGGACGGGCGTAAATATTTTGCACAGCAAAATGAACCGCGCGCTCTAGTAAACATCAAAGGGCGCTATTCATTTTCCCGTAAAAATAAAGTTTGCTCCGTCACGCGACAGCTGAAAGTTTCAGTACGGAAATATCGAACTTGGACTTTAGTGAGGAGCAGATGTTCTGTTCATTTTAGCGTGCAATACATAAAACGCTGTTGGTAGCGAGTACTCTCAGAGTAAACTCATTGACCAATAATATCTGTGGTAATACCTACCTCTTCTATGTTTAGGGCATTGTATCTTAGCGCGACAATTGGAGATAATTTGCTGATTGCGTGAAACGGCATCTTCAGCGCCATCAAACTTTTGGGGCGGCGAGAAACTTAAAGCGTTTCTCAAGCTGTGCAATGTGAAACGAAACACCTTCAGAAGTTTTCTGGAGGGATTGGCATCACGCGGCGTGTCCCCGTTCTCTACTAGATTCTCCGAGGGTTTCGAATCGGATCGGGGTTAACGCGACAAACAGTTGCTCAATTCTTTTTTTTTTATATTTACGGGTAAGCACAGTGCCTTGATCTCACCTGATGTTAAGTGATGATAAGGCCAATGATGGAAGCGCACTTCACCCGGGATCCTCAACTAGTCAGGCACTGGCTATCTTATCTCTAGCTGCCGGAACACAACAATGCTACACACACATTGATGTTATGGCGACATATTTAGATAAGATGGTGGTAGCTAGCCAGGCGGACAAACATGTCCTACCAACAACCACACCGAGTACACAAACATAAACATGTACCCCCCGCTGGGAACTGAACCCGGGAGCTGGGGCTAAACCGGTGGTCTTAACCACTAGACCACAGAGGCGGTTAAATTCTATTCGTATTTTCAATAATCGTGTGTGAACTGAATTTTTTGACATTCATACAAACTGTTAAAATCAAATCACTGAACGTACAACTATTTAAATCCTAAAAGAACGAAAAGTATAACAACCGGTAAAAAAATAAATATTGTATTTTGATTTTGACAATTATCAAAAAAAAATATATCCAATAGTCTTAACGTCGAAGTCAGACTACTTACAAATTACTCGAAGCAGATTTAAAAGATCCTTCCCTCGATGCTTGGCGCTTTTCCACCATTTTGATTCTGATCAATTCCTCTTTGATTGTGTTGGAAAACTGGCTTACGAACGACCTCATCCCCATCACATGCTATCATTTCTGCGTATTGTTACTCGTAACAGTATGGGTATAGATCCGCGGCTCCAGCGAGCGACGACGATATTTTTTATATTAAAAATGAGTTTGCTGATAAAGCGTGCTTGCCTAGAAGATGCCTGTTTACTTTAAAAGACGAAAGCTGCTTATATCAGGAATAACAACCAAAAATGATTGGTAATTTACTGTGCGCATGTTCGCTGACAGTACGTCAAAGGGCGGGAAATTTAAACTGATGCGTTGTGGCAGAACGTCAGAGGACGGGCAATTTTTTTTTACGATTTTGGTAACTACGTCAGCCTACGATGACTTTTGGTTGAAGTATCATAGAGAGCTGTATCTATTGTCATATTGCGAGCAATCCCATTTTTCTTACTGTCGTATTACGTATTTTGTAGGCAATTTTATACTGCTATCTTCTCTCCACACACACACGCATAGACGTCCTTCGACGTAGTGTCATATTCACACAGAATCAAATACTATCATTTGTGAGTACGTCAGTAGACGAGTAACCACCGAGTAACCATTTGGTATGAAAAATTCCACTGCATATTAAGGTATCTAAGCAAGAATTTAATGAAATAAATATTCTTATTGTACACCATAGTAAAACATAAACAGAACAATACAAGACATAACACAAATGGTGTCAGTAAAGTTAGATTTCTTAGATAGTGATCAACCATGACCGACGCTATGGTAAAGGTCGCGGATATATAGCCACTGGATGCGAGCAGCACGAAACTGATCGTTACGGAGATCCTTGGGAGAGGCCTTTGTCTAGCAGTGAACGTCTTCTGGCAGAGATGATAATGATGAACGGGACAAATTAATTGAGCCAGTTTTATTAATCCTGTGCAATGCCTAAGGTGATTTAGGTAAGCCTAACGCTTAACGTGCCTTAATTCTAGTTCTATCTAAGCTCACATAACACGGCCAACTTGTGTGCCCGTCAGCGATTATGTGAGAACCTTAATGAAGGGTGGTGTAACTTAATGAGTCGAACAATGTTACGGCTCCTACCTCATTACTACGTTAACACAGATTGTACACACACAAGTTTAAAATAGCTGAGAAGGTCTAGTTATTGAAATTGTTTAACGAAAATAAAAATTTGCATGGTATTAGTCCACCGCCTCTTGATAACGAGGATAGTAGATGACTATAAGCGATCATGACAGTATGAATCGAGGCGTACCAAAGATTAGTCAGGAAGATATCAGGATGTCGATTTCGCTGATACGATAAGAAGAAAAAAAAAGTATGTATGAGTATACTTACGATAGCTTACGAATAGAATGAATTACACTGCCCACGTTCGAAATAACAGCTCTGACAAATGCCAGGGTATAGTATTGTTGGCTAAGGTAAAACAAACATATATTTTTTACTATTAATTTACAACATTCTTAAATAAGCACGTCAAGATTGTTGTTGGAATTGCTAGAACTATGCTAGAACTAAGTAATGTGGGAAATAAGTGGCTTATCTCTAAGAAAACTTAAAAGGCAAAGTGTTTACCCATATAAAGAAAAAAAATAAGAAAAGTAATTGTAAGAAATCGCACAGAATTATTTAAGTTTCGTAAAAAGCAAACGTTTTCATTATATCTTGCCCAAACAAATACGTTTCAATGTCTCAACCTGAAATTTCGCAATAAAATAGGAAGATTCCAACGCCCACGATCCACGAAACAGGTAGATGATGCAAAAGAACATTTTCCTCAAAATTAAGTTATATCATCGAACGAACAACAAGATTGAACAAAGGCTGTATTTCAAATTCACGAAAACAAAATATGTCAAAGGCTATTTCAAAGGAGCTCACGGAAAGGGACACATTAAGATTTGTTCATGTCAGTCACGTTGCGGGTTATATATTTTTTTTGGTGAAATGAATTCTACGCCAAACAAATCACCGGAGATCCAATCAAAGACGACGACAGCTGGCATATTTTTTACAGAATTATGGAGGACTGTAACGTGTCCACTGAAACCGTGTGATATTGAAACGCGATAAATAAGCAAAAAGGAGTTATGCATAAAATTGAAATGCCTAAATTTTTGAGCGGAATTAAAATGCATAAAAATCGAGCAGAGTAGAGCTGTGTAGTACACGGAAGCTGTTATTTCATCTTTCTTGATGGGAATTAACGATAATGTCGAGATATGAAAGCACACTTCATTCGGAATTCTCAATCATTGAGGATTATCAACTACTGTAAAACATAAATGTCAAAGGCATTTTACTAGCAATATTATTAGTTTGGTTGTTTTGGCGACATACGATAATTGTTATAGTGGTAGGTAACTAAGCAAAACTCTACTACTAACTAGACCAAGTAAATAAGTACTCTTGATTTGAATCGAACGCAAGACTAAGATTTATTTATTTTTAGAAATATTAACTTATATTATTATTGACTGTCCCGAGCTTCTGTCACTACTGAACTTGAGTGTCCCTACAAGAATTTTACGAAATTTTAAACCAATACACCTTCCAGCTTCAAATACAAATTACAGGCAGAACTCGAGGCGTGTGATTTTTATCTTTTCTGTTGTAACTGTGAATCGGTGAGAAAAAATCTTACAAAGTGGTTTTTTGAAACTTATTAATATTGAATATATTGCTACCTATTATACTTTTAGTGTGAAATGTGCTTGTTACTGTCACAGCAACTATGCTTGTAAGTGATTCGATCGCAGTTTAGATCCTAGCTATAGAAACATGTTTATTCTGTTAGCTCAATAATTTCCCTGCTATTTTAAGTCTATTAGTGTGAATCTGTCATTGGTTTTCTGATGTATAACTGCATAGCTACTCTTTTTTGTTACTGTTGATTCACCTAAGAAAATAAAATAAAATAATATACAGAACACTTAAGTAGTCAGTAATCAAATGCATGCGACGCGCGTGGTCGCAATTGCATACCATTGCGGTATTGTGATCACATCGGTATGCAACCACGCGCGTCGCATGTTATCGCTCAGCGTCTGTGGACTGCCACCCTGATACATGAATGAGTTTTCTCGTTGTACTGAATATTAGGTTTCCACGTGACAGCTGGGCCGCTCGTAAACACTGACAGTCGACTGTTCACTTTAAAAGCTTTCACGTTTTTGTCGAAAAGTTACAGCGATCATTTCATTAGTAGCATTGTATTTGAATCTGATATGTTTTTGAATTTAGCCTTTTATTCGTTTTAGATCGTTTGTTCGATGTCATTTTGTTGTTTGGAAATTACTTTTGCCGTGTAGGTAACTATGCCTATTTCGAATTCAGGTCACTGTAACACTTTGTGTAACTATTTGTGTGGCTTACAATTACATGATAGTTCAACCGGAAAAAAGTTTTAGAGTAGCCCTAATTTAAAATGGTCCTTGGAACGTGGAATGGAATGTGGAATCTTTGTAGGTTGTAGGTTAGTTCCAATAAAAACACGCAATAAATCTGTGTTATGAATAAAATATTTCAGTTATTATACTCTCTCTACACTCTCGATTACACTCTAACCCTAATTTAATTAATATAATTTAACTCGGTTTTTTTTCAGTGATGTAGTTAATTAGTTTTAATAAATAGTTGTTGAATCATACAGGATGGAAGGCGCTGGCAGCAGTGACACAGTTTATACTACTACAGCTGCCAATGTAAATCTCATAAAATTTAATGTTGAAAAAATAAAAAATTGTGTATTGTTATTAAAATAAGAGAATAACTTGTACTTGGAATGATGAATAAAATATATTTATTTTATTTATAATTGAGAAGTAAATAATATGTTTTGTGCTTGTTAAGGTCGGGCTTAAGCCCACATATGGTAAATACCAAAAGCAATTCACTAAACAAAACGGTTCAGACATCCACACTACGTTATATCGTTAGCCAAATCATTCTCATCATCATCAATATTAAATACTAACTATTAACTTCTGATTCGTTATTGATCTGAAACGCTCCGAGAAGCCGGCAAGGTACTTTACTAAATTGCTTTTCTGTCCGTTTTACAGCAGGCACGATTGGAATCAGTATTGAGGACCGAGATATATATCTTAATTGTTACTATCATTATAACTCAGTAGACTCGTGATGATTGCATCGGTATTGCGTTATATTTCAGATCTTATACTAAACTGTTAAGGCTATTTTTTATTATTATATTGATTCTCAATACTGGAGGGCTTTTGCTCATAGTACAGTCGCGGTCAGAAAATGGTATCACAATTGCATGCACACATTTAGGTCACAAATTCTAAATGTCTATTTCATATTAATTTGATTGTCTATCATAGATTATAATCTTTTTTCTAATTCTCTTCTAATGATATGAGAATCAATCGCTCTAGGAGATGGACTGGCTACTATCAAGTTTTGATATATAGAAAACCTTCTTTGAAAAAAAGTAATATTTACAAAAATACAATTGCTGAAAAAATTACCACGAGCAGGATTTGAACCTGCACCCTTCTGACATACGGGGTCAGGTGCTCTTCCAATTGAGCTATCAAGGTTCTAACCAGCCCGCCGAAATTCAACACTTTTTACTTTGAAAGCCAAAGGCGCCCATTCAATGTCAACAACTACCGTCACTAACATCCGATCATAATATTTTTACAAATATTAAAGATCAGATAAGAAGTAGGCAAGCTATTTATAAAATGTTCGAATAATTTTTAACGCAAATTTTGTTGCGAACAAATTACAAAAACACAAATGCTGAAAAAAATTCAGTTTTTTAACTAAGAATATGAATAAATAATAAAATAGAAACTTCAAAAATCTTTATATAATATTTAGTATAACCTATGACGGACGGCAGGTAGTCTATCTCGTATAGATGCAACAACTCTGATATCATCCCATACTCGAGCACAGTGATCTAAGAGCATGAGGGTTTCTTTCACAGTCCCAGAGGTGGGACTGTCAACAGTCCCAGCGTTGAACCATAAGCCTCCATAAATTTTCAATAGGGTTTTAATCAGCAGACCGAGCGGGCCATTGAATAGGACGAATGTCACGGTGCAGCTTGAACCACGCCATAGTAGCACGGGCCGTGTGTATCCGTGCATTATCTTGAACGTATGAGAATTCTGTTGCAGGATACACTACGCGCACAGTAGGCAGCAACACTTATTTCAAAAGCGACAGACAATTAATGGCAGTAGTCCTACTCTCTGACGACGCCAGTTCTCCGACGCCATCGAGGCTCATCCACCTCCATAAGTTTACTGTTATGCGACCTGTCTCGTTTTGAGGCACGATATGAGTTTCATCATACCAAGTTTGATTATAGCGCCATAAAGTTAATCTTCCGATTTGGCTTGATTTAAAAGTTTTTTCATCGGTAAAAATAGTATTCGACCAATGAAAATCGAGATGTTGTCGCGCAAAGTTAAGCCGGGCTGTTTTGTGGTGAGGTTTCAGCTCCACTTTTCGCTATTAATAGCATGGTGTCTATAGTGTAGTCCAGCACGGTGCAAAGCTTGTCGGATCGTCCGAGCACTCACATCATATAAGTAACAAAATAACGAGTTGGTGTAAAACCGTTCTCTTCGTAACGACGAATCATTTAGTATCGGTCGTCGTCCTGAATTATTTCTATGATCTGTTATTTGCCCTTCTTAGCCGTGACGCCGAATCCAAAACCTCACAGTGAATGGCGATATATTGAGTTCTCGTGTTATAGCACTAATACTATGTCTATCTTCGAAGAGAAATATTATTTCAGCCCTTTGCTCCAGGGTTAAACATGCCATTTTATGTCGTTATAAAAATATCTTTCGTAAAATTTTGATCTTGTCCAAACGACGTTCAAACAATCATTTTTGATAAATACCATTCCAACAAATAAAGAAATGAGTTTCATCACCGAAAAGTGATCAATAATCTTTTTGTTAAACTCGGTGCGTCATATTGAATAATAACTTTTGAAAGGTAATAAGTAACTTGATATGGCATTTTAGACTTTACTGAAAAAAGTGTGATATAGAATCTAATTTCAAAACTGGTATACATTTTCTGACCGCGACCATACAAATGTCATAATCAAGCTACTGAGTCACGATTGACCTTTTAATATAGCAGAATAGGGTTCCTGAAGGTAAGTGGCGATAATGCCGAAGGTAAGCGCTCTTTGCTCCGATATCACGCAAACTAAAGACAAGCTATCTTATCTTTAACTGTCGGAACACAACATGCTACTAACATTTTTGCCCCATATCGACATTTAGACAAAATGGTAGTACCTAGCTGTCAAGAAGGAATTTATATCGACACTTAGGTAAGACGGTAGTTGCTATCCAGGAGGTATTAGAACAAGCCAAAAATATATTAAACTACAGTAAGTAGTGACGTTGTAGGTATTGCACTTTTTTACATAAAGCAAATTTTACAATTTTAATAAGTTTAAAAATATATTTAGGATTATTTACATATAATTTTACGCAAATATTGTTGCGAACAAATTACAATTTCAAAAATGACAAAACGTTGAAAAAATTCCACAAACGGGATTGAGATTGAGCCACGATAGCATAGTTGATAGTGCACCTGACCCGGCGGCATGTCATGGGGTGCGGACTCGAATCCCGCTCGTGGAATTTTTTCAACACTTTCTCTTTTTTCAAATTAAAAAAATATATTCGCGAGTGGCATTAGAATCCGTATCCCATGACATACCGTGTTCAATAAAGTTTGCGTAAAATTATATTTAATAACCACCCGACGCAGTTGGGTAAAAATACGCACAAATTGTATGTACAAATTACAATATAACAGTGCTGTATGAGATAAACAATGAATAATTTTTACTGAAAACACTATTACATTATGGTAACCAGTAAACGATGCAGAATGTCATAAAATTCCCATATGTTTTCTACTATTTCTTGCACGTTACGTAAACACATTAATAATTCCACGCTCCTTTCCATATTATAAATATGATATATGGAGTTGGTCGTCCCGCGATCCCATGAATTTTATAATTTCATCTCAAACCGAACGCTATTCGCATTCCTGACATTATTGTACCCTAAACATTTTATTTTGACTTGCTTCGATAGATATTATGAATAAAATAGTCCTCAGAAATTATGTTTACTTGTAAACAATTGTAAGAATCTTCTTCTTATTCCTCAACCTTTATTTTCTTTAGGTATAGGTATAGGTACTTAAAAAGATGATGAAAAAAAAAAGGTGAAAGAGCTGGATTTAATGAAGTGTTTCCGAAAAAAAAAGCATCGGTGACGTTAGGTCTTTATCTCCCCTTCTGGTGAATGTTGATAAGGCCAAAAGTACTCTGAATCATCAACCAAGGAGATCGTTTTCTTATTTCTTACTGCCTTAATACAACTATGCTTCTAGCATAGTTGTTATAGACACAGACTCCCAAAAGGTAGTGACAGCTAGCCAGGCTAGGAACCTAGAATAAGCCCTACATACTAAGTCTAATGGGTATCGTAAGTTGAACAATAAAAATGGGCCATATCGTGTTCATCGAGATAGCAATTGGTCGTGTCTACTGACACAACCTGACTGCTATCGCGGGACCAATTCAACGCAATAAATGGATGCGGTAATCGACTCTGTCCGCCCACGACAAGCCGATATATGTCATCGCCAATGACAGTTACTGTGCCGATAATTCGAAACACGGACACGTGAAATATGGAGATACCTTGGTCGATACGTACGATCCCTAATTAATCTGAAGTGAGTAAAGATAGTCTGTTTTATCAGTTCGTATGAATTAGAATATTTGCCATTTTTACCCTATAAATAAAAACAATAAAAAAATAAAAATCATTTATTTCGGACAGGGTCCATATAGTGTTAGTAACAATAATCTTATAAGCAATAATCTATAACCATACAACTAATGACAATAATCTGTAAACTTCTTCAATGCTCTGGTGCAATTCCCCACATGAGATTGGGGAATGATCTTCCACGCTGGCCCATTGGGTTCGTGGGGACCAACAACTTAAGAACTGTAGAATTACGAACCTATGGCAAAGTGACATTCATTACAGCTAATTTGTAGCCTAACTAAACTGAATAAATGATTTAGAATTATGAATTTTTAATTTATGAAAATAGCTCGTGAGATTCCCCAATGTTCCACATTAGGAAACCTTTTAACTTTTACCTTACCTGATGGTGCCTACGTGACAAGGAGGTCCAAGTGGGAAGTGCATTGCAGCCGGATCTGACAAAACACAACAATCCTAAAAATTTTGTTGTGGTGACAGACTAAGACGTTGGTAAATAGCCAGGCGCATAAGAACAAGTCAACACCATAAAAAGCGAACACAATAGGTACCTCCACCGAGAACCAATCCGATTTTTGACCTCGGTGGTTTTAAATCAAGACTGCATCGGTGATAAGAAAATTTCAAGTATCTTTTCGATAAGAATGCTCTCAATATTTCAATATAAATTCACTCAACCCTTACCGCAGTATTTCGAGTTCCGCTACTACATCGGCCGCTCCAACAGAAATATGAGATGTTAAGAAAATATAAATCCTTTTAGAATCACCGAACACAGCTTGCAGCGACAATGCCGCCGTCCCCCAGAGATATATAGTAGAAGAATTTGAGCAAAACTAGTGCACAATTCCCTATTTTCCTGGGGATCTAAAGCGATGTACAACAAGCGGGCTTGTTCTCTCGGGCATTGAAATAAATAAATTTGTAGCCTTCCCTCAGTTCGTGAGCGGGATCGGGGCTTATAACATGTTGAAATGTTCTTTCCCCGAAGAGGAAAGGATAAATTAAGTTGGTGTAATGAAGCTGACATTTATTTAGGTATAAGAATAATTATGATGATGTAAACAATGCTCTCGCAGAAGTACTCAGTTGGTTTACTGTTAATAACCTACAGCTTAATGCAAAAAAAACAAAATGTATAAAATTCACATTACCTAATGTTAAAACTGAGCCAACCGATGTTAGAATAAACGGTGATAAATTAGATTTAGTAGATTCAACAGTTTTCTTGGGTATCACACTTGACTCAAAACTTCAATGGAATCCTCATATATCGAAATTGGCCGGCAAACTCAGTTCTGCTGCTTATGCCATCAGAAAAGTAAGACAACTGACAGACGTTGAAACTGCTAGAACAGTTTATTTTAGCTATTTTCATAGTGTCATGTCGTATGGCCTCTTACTGTGGGCTACAGCGGCTGACGTTAAAACTATATTTATTTTACAGAAACGAGCAATAAGAACCATCTATAGACTAGATTCCCGTACTACTCTAAGAACTATTTTTAAAGAAATTGGTGTTCTTACAGTTGCATCTCAGTTTATTTATAATTGCATAGTCTTTGTGCGTTGCAATGTCAACTCATTTACTAAACACGGTGACACACACAATTTCAATACTAGAAATAAGAAAAAACTTGTAATGCCACTATTCAGACTGCAAAAGGTTCTTGGCTCTTTCTTGGGGCAAGGTATACACTACTATAATAAAATACCTAGTACTGTACAAGATTTACCATTACATAAGTTTAAAAATCATGTAAAATCTTCTTTACTTAAGAAAGGTTATTATACAGTCAAAGAATATTTAGATGATAAAACAGCCTGGTTATAATAAAAAATCAGCATTTTGTTTTATTTGGATCAATTATTATACTTTAATATCTTAGCGCTGATATGATAGCCTTTATCAGCAGTGTCCTACAGTTTACAAACAATATTTATGTTGCGTTAAACAATTTATTAAATTCTTATTTAGAGTAGCTTGAGTGTGGCATGCTCTCTTTATTGTCTCTGCGGTGGTGGCATGTGCGTCAGGTCGTTACATTCCCTAAGATATGGTTGAGTGAAGCGATGGCTGATTCATATGTCATACTCGTGAACGGGTGCCTCCTGTGGAGGCAGGTCTGCTCTTGCTTACTTATCTTATTTTTATTATTATTATACTCGTATACTTTAACTTTGTTTTCTTAGATAATTTTTGACTGCTATTAGTACTGTATGACATTGCGAAAATTGAAATTGGTAGTTACCTGATGTAATTTTTGCAAACTTATTATTATTATTATTATTTTTTGTATTATTTTTGGGTGTTGTGATTGTCCTTTTTTTGTGTGTTTGTTTGTGATGGAAAGTGTCCTTTTATGATAGGGCATTTTCCAATATTTTTGACGCTGTAAGGGAGAAAAGAGCTGGACACTTGCTGAGTTTCTTGCCGGTTCTTCTCAGTACAAGTTCTCCCGCCCAGAGTAGACTTACGAACCGATGGCATAATGACGTTCATAAGAGCTATTTGTAGCCTAAACTGAATAAATGATTTTGAATTTTGAATTTTTTTGAATTTTTTAGTGTTATGCTTCTATTCGCTTGAAATTTGTAGCGCGCCACGCCACAGGCAAATGTTAGAGCGACATGAAAAATATTTGAAACGCAGTAATTATGTAGGAGGAGCTTGATGGCGCAGTGGTTAACGCGCCAGATCTGCGAGTGCTGAGGTTAAGCAACTTTCTTAAAGGCCGGTCATCGGATGGGTGTCCAAAAAATTATCATCTCGAGCTTCTCCGTGCTTCGGAAGGCACGTTAAGCCGTTGGTCCCGGCTGCATTAGCAGTCGTTAACAACCACCAATCCGCACTGGGCCCGCGTGGTGGTTTATGGCCCGTTCTCTCTATCCATCCATAGGGAAGGCTCGTGCCCCAGCAGTGAGGACTAAAATGAGCTGATGATGATAATTCATGTAGGGTAGCGGCACCAGTGCTCGATAGAAACCCGTAATCGACACTTTTTCATTTAATTAATAAAAATAGGGGACAGCAAGTGACTGTTTACTTTAGCAACATATAAAATATACCACCTGCTTCTTAACTGTCATCAAGTAAAACTTTGAAATTCTATCTATACATAAAATATATATATAATAAAGCTAAAGAGGGTCGGAAGTCTGTACATGGAAGATATTCGAAAAAAAGTTGGCTGGGGATACTTAGAATCGATAACAGAACAAGTTCCAACAGTTTTTAGAATTTTTGTCTGTTTGTCTGTTTATCTGTTTGTCTGTTTATTTGACCGCGCATCACGTGAAGATGGCTGAACGGATTTGGATGAAACTTTGCACATAGACAGACCATGACCCGGACTAAGATATAGGATACTTTTTGTCCCGGTAACAGGTTCCTGTGGGAAAGTGTAGTCTTCGCGAACGAAGTCGCGGGTGACAACTAGTACAAAATATTTTTGGACGAGAACTGGTGTTGAACAATACGATATGTCTTAGTTATATATATATATGATTAGTTAATAATGTTTTGAAGTATAGTTGCTATCCTATTCCTTTTTTAAACAACCTTTTTATAGATAGAATGTAGCTATTATAGTTACCGCGAACATGAGATTCTGAAATAATGTACTGTTTACAGATTTCGTTGTTTTATTTTATTATGAGGACAATTTTCTTTCTTCTTTGAAAAAAATGTTAAAATATCTTGTTACTAAATTAATTTTGAGACGACAAACAGTCTACTCGTAGACTTGAACACTGTAAAGGATTCAATTCGTCAAAACAAAGTAATGTGTAAAACAAACGTGAGTAGCTTCGTGCAAGTGCTGTGCAATAAGTTTTTGAAAAACAATTTTATTACAAAAAAGTTAATGATAGATTTTAGACCAAAAAGAGTTTAGATAATACTGTAAAAATATTGCCTTTTAAATACTACCTACAACCAAACTTCTATCGTTGCAGTTCCAATAATAAACCTTGATAGCTTACTAAAACTGGCGTCAACGCTACAGAAGATCTTGATAACAGTTTTGTTTACAGGTTAATCCAAACACGGGTTCAGTGAAATCTCGATCCAAATACACTGAAATTATACTGAACTCACCCTGAACTCTATAATCATACTATATTAGGCGTCGTCGCGTGTTCAATGCAGGTTTATGTGGGGCAAGGTTTCCCAAAGTTGGTCCTTCGAATCCCACACTTTAAAACAAAACTTTATAAGCGTTGGCATTTGTTAAGTCCGTCAAATCTACAATAATTTACCGCCTCTGTGGTCTGATGGTTAAGAAGAGTGGCTTAGAACCAGAGGTCCAGGGTTCGATTCCCAGCGGGGGGTACATATTTGAGTACTCGGTTTGGTTGATGGTAGGGCTTGTTTGCCCGCCTGGCTATCTACCACCATCTTATCTAAATATGTCGCCATAACATCAATGTTTGTAGCATTGTTGTGTTTCGGCAGCTAGAGAAAAGCCAGTGCCTCAGTAGTTGAGGAATCCGGGTAAAGTGCACTTTCACCTTCGGCCTTGTCATCACTTAACATCAGATAAGATGAAGGTTAAGTGCTTACCGTAAGATACAAAAAAGAATACGTAGGGGACTTCTGACTCAAATCAACATATGCCCAATAATATCACTACTGTTACTATTGACCCGTGTTACTTTTCCCCTCCCCCCCTACGATCTTCTTTAGTTGGCATACGATCTTATGACTGGCTTGATGAAAAGGTGTCACTGTAGCACTGTAGACACATGGAAACGCACGTTGCTGAACTCGAAGCCTCAGCTCTTAAGCTATTATACCCTGTAATTTTACTGGATCTAGTTATCTACCAACCGGGACACAGCAATGTATAATAATGCTGCAAGGCGACAGAAACAGGTATTATGGCACCATTCAGTGAGACATGGTATTGCTAAATGATATCATTATTTCAAATGAAAAATATTTGTATTCACGATACAATACTTATATCGCAACTGAAAATAGCTAAACACTTATTGTAGCTTACAAACAAGCAGTCGGAAAATTTGACAGTCAAATCAATTTCTCGTTAGCTGAGTTGGAAGAACTTTGTCGTGGATTTGAGTTTTGAGTGCAGTCTCACCAGAGGCAAATCGTCTTTTTAACAATAGCTATTTTTTTCAGTTTCATGAGCAAAATATAGTGGAACTATGAATACATAAACAAATAAATTACATTGTAGTACAATTGGCAACATAACATTTTGTATTTCTTTGTTTCTTACTATCAGGTTATTGTATTTTACTAAGCTCTGTGTGAAATGCCACTTCAGCTTTAATGACCACGGTTCCGCTCGAGATTGAGAATCGCTGATCTAGACTGTGTACCTAAATACAGGGTGAGTCGGTTTGGTGGAGGTACCCTTGTAAACAAGTCTAAATTGATTTCGGAGCTAAGCTCGCGCCGCCTCCTCCCCTAGCAGAATAGAATTCCGCAATTTTGACATCGTTTGCTTTGTAAATTTACGTTATAGAACCTTTTTTGTTCGGTTATAAAAGTAAAAATGAGATAGTTTTATTTAAATTACCTCGCTTTTTGAAGCATTGTCTAATAAAAAATATAAAATATTAGCAATAAAACACGAATAGCACATAAGTCTTTAAAACTTTAGTCAGTAACAGTCTTTTTAATTTTGTAAAATTATTACAATTAAGTCCTTAGAAATAGTTTGAATGCAGGGTATCTTTATAATAATATCGACATTCTGTACCTACATAGTAATTTTGACAAAATATATGTTTTATTTATTTATTTACTAGCTGGTACCTGCTGCTTCTCAAGTACCGAGACTGTTCACATTTAGTTTTTTGCGACAGAGATGGTAATAATAAATAATAATAATAATAATAAATCGTTTATTTGCACAAAACATGGTATAAAATGGTAACATTAAACAATAAAAGGTGCTCATGTTTCAGTAATAAAATAGCATGCAAATCGTTTACAATGTCAATGATAGTAATTACGTTACATGGAATCAAAATTGCAATAATAAATAAATGTCTAGAATTAAAATTTCAATAAAATAAATGTCAGTAAGATCCAGTTAGTTGTCAATAAATTCCTTAACACTATAAAAATTTTTGTCATTAAGCCATTCAGTTAATCTTTTTTCAAATAAGAAGCTATTTAGCACTTTCAGGTAGCTTTCGTCTTTCTCCAAAGTCCAATATATCTCTAACAAAATTCACCAAAAATGTTTCAGTGGTTTAAGCGTGTAAACGTAACGTAATACTCGTATTAGTTAGGATAACTTAACATCACTGTTGGGCTTGGGCCTTCTCACATGAGTTATACCAGAAGGAGAGATTGGGTCAAGATCGGGCGTGCATCGCAAATAATCGCAATCGGATGTAAAAGAATGCAGACGAACAAATAAACCCCGTGTGGTGCCGGGGGTAAAGAATTGCGCCACCCCATCTCTTCCCGTGGGTGTCGTAGAAGGCGACTATGGGACCATTCCAGAGGATGGGCAGCAGCGTCTCTCTGTAATTATTCTCACCTTACTGCGATCGCCAACCCGCCTGCCAAGCGTGGCGATTATGGCAAATTCCCCTCAAAATGATTTATCCTTGAGGGAGGCCTTTGTCCAGCAGTGGACGTCTTTTTGGCTGAGATGATGATGATGAACAAATAAACAAACATACAATTTTAAATGCCTAAACAGATTAATCCATTAAAGGTATTGAATTGAATCAGAGGTGCTGAATAAATATTTATGTCGCCAACCTGACTACCAAATTGTTGGAAGACAATAGCAATCGCTTGGATACCTGTCGTTCATCAAATTTGGAAACATTATGTCGTCAGAAATTTGGATGGAATTAGGCGCTTAATAATATTGACTTGGAAATGAAACGACTTTTACGGATCTACTCGCGTTTATTTTATACATTAGTTTTAATTAGCAAGCTTCTCGCTTGATGGCGCAGTGGTAATCGCGCAACTTTCGCATAGGCCGGTCATCGGATGGGTGACCAAAAATATATCATCTCGAGCTCCTCCGTGCTTCGGAAAGCACGTAAAGCCGTTGGTCCCGGCTGCATTAGCAGTCGTCAACAACCACCAATCCGCACTGGGCCCGCGTGTTGGTTTACGGCCCGTTCTCCCTATCCATCCATAGGGAAGGCTCGTGCCCCAGCAATGGTGACATAAAATGAGCTGATGATGATGAATGTTTATTCTGACGTTTCGAACCCTTTGCAGGGTGCATTTTTTCGTTTATGGAGCGTTTATGGAGCTTAATATGCTTTTGACAATAATATAATAATATTATCTATATAAAGGACAAAGATTCCAATATGCTGGCACATCAGGCGGTCGGCTAGCAACCTATCACAGATTTTATCTAATCCACCACAGAGCCCTACTTTAACTATGCTTATATGCTTTAACTATGCTTTAACGGCGAATTACAAAAAATTGGTGATTTTGATGATGATGGGAGAAGGACGTGAGAATATGTATGTATGTATCTACGTACATATAATAATATTATTATATGCCATAATAATGTATTCATGTTTAATGAAATACGAGAAAAAAGTGACGAGATCACACGCTTGTACGGTCATCAGTGAAAGTCGCTGAAAGTTGACAAATGCCTTTTACATAATTTAGATGCTCTGATAAAACATTAAAGTATTAGGCAATTTTGTTGATGACTGTACGAGCAATAATAAGTGTAGTGGGTTAACTAAATTTCCTTACAAAGTAAGTTGGTACAAATAATATAGACTTAGATAATAATCGAATCATCAAAACATATTAAAATAAAAGTCCTGCCTAACACACGCTCAGCTCTCAAGCTTTGGGCCTAGAAATATCAAATTTGCTATGCTGCAAAACTCTTTAATGAATTAGGCAAAGGATGGGATGACATTTTTCTCGAGATCACGGTATAAGGGTGATACGTGTGTACAGTCTGTTCTATTAACAGTGGAGCACAATATTGATGTTTAATTTTGAACTACAAACGTCATCATCATCATCAGCTCATTTATGTCCCCAGTGCTGGGGCACGAGCCTTCCCTATGGATGGATAGGAAGAACGGGCCATAAATCACCACGCGGGCCCCGTGCGGATTGATGGTTGTTAACGACTGCTAATGCAGCCGGGACCAACGGCTTAACATGCCTTCCGAAGCACGGAGGAGCTCGAGATAATACTTTTGAGTAATTCTGAAAGAAGTTTCAGTACTTTACTGGCACTTATGCACGAACAAACACTAAAATATTTAAAGCTCTAGTGACGTGAATCGATAACCTCTTGCAATACAAGAAAGTACTCGTTTAGATCCACAGAGCTATCGCGACAATAATTCTCTGGCTCTATCCACTGCTTCAGAGTATACATTCCGTTTAGCATTCAAAAGTTACGTACATACTACCGAGGAATATTAAACAAGAGAATGTCTTTCTCATGTTTAAACAACATCAACAAAGTAACTCAAAAGACGTTAAACGAGTTCCAAAAAGTTTCAATTTTCCTGAAAAAGAAAAAAATACATTGTTGTCATCGTAAATGCGTTTCCGGTTCGGCATCCTGAAGGTTCCCCAAGTTTTATGGAGGTCGGGAAGGCCAGTGGCCAAACTAGATTCTTAAACGGCCACCGAACCACCCCCCGCTTCGGGCTATTAAACCCAAGATTAGTTGGCTGCGCGGAATAAGAATAAAACCGGTAATAGTGTTGCAAGGGCGAACTAAGTTGGCTTGAACGGGAAATTGAGTAGTTCGTACGTAATTACTCTGAGTTATGGCCGAGTGTGGTGCGCTTTTAGCTGTGTTACTGTAGCGGTGGTACTGTGTTTTAAGCTTACCTGCTTAGGACTGCGCCACGAGTAAGAGCGTTCTGCGACTTTCTAGTTCATTACGTGTTATTCTTTCGAAGTTTTAGTTAATGGTAATAGAAAAAACGCAATGAACACAGAAGTCGGCAAACCGCTAGTGGTCGTGGCCGAATTGCGGTGTTAGTCTTGTAACAGTATGATTCTGACCCAAGCTATAGCTGCTCGTGCGGCTGTTTTGGAAATTATTAATCTATTTCTCTCTCTTTAGTTGGTCTGCGCGGAATAAGAATAAAACCGGTAATATTAGTGTTGCAAGGGCGAACTAAGTTGGCTTGAACGGGAAATTGAGTACTTCGTACGTAATTACTTTGAGTTATGGTCGAGTGTGGTGCGCTTTTAGCTGTGTTGCTGTAGTGGTACTGTTTTACGCTAACTTGCTAAGGTCTTGGCGTTCTGTGACGAAGCAAGCGAATTTCTAGTTCATTACGTGTTGTACTAGGGAAGTCTTAGTCAACGGTCATAGAACCAACGCAATGAAAACCAACCAGGCAAACAGCCAGTGGTCGAGGCAGAGTGGTGGCGGTATCGGTAGTGGTCTTGTAACTGAAGCGGTGATATTGTGTTTTCACCTGCTTACTCGGCCAGGAGTACTGCGTTCCGCGACGCGGCAACCGAATTTCTAGTTCATTGCGTGTTGTACTGGGAAAGTCTACGTCAATGGTAAAAGAAAGAACGCAATGAACAGAGAAATCGGTAAACCGGCTAGTGGTCGAGATGGAGCGGGTTGCTTATGGCTTATATTAGGCTTACGACCTTTGCTTTTACTTCTGATATACTCAACCTCTTTCTTAAATCTCTACTTTCAGAATTTGTTGTTACATATACTAAGTCATACTTCTTTCCTTCACTACGTAAGCAAATGCTTAGCTTAAAAATAATGTGAAACTAATCGTTCAATTTATCATCGTCATCATCATCTCAGCCAAAAGACGTCCACTGCTGGATAAATGCCTTCCTCCGACTCGTTCAATTAAATAATTTTATTTGTATGGTACTTAAATAGTAGGCCACGATAATTAATTTTGCCACCGGTTTCAATAAATTTTAGATACAATAAACGGCATCTGGAATTAAACTATCTTCAGAATTGACAATAAATTTTTGAAGATGATACTAATGCTTGTTTTTTAAAAAGGTTTTTACTTTTAATTTATTTTTTAAGTTTTAGTTATCGCTGGACACGTTTCAAAAACTTAGTCCGCCATATTGGATTTAGAGTTACGTCATTTTATTTTTCGAGTTATTTATTCTCAGCAAGCCCTTTCATTTGATACCCATATTATTGGAATGCATTAAAAATAATTAGTCCGCCATCTTGGGTGTACCGACATCTTGGATTTAGAATGACGTCACACAATTAACCATGCATTGTCATCCGAGCTGAACATGTATACAAAACTTCAGCTCAATAGGTTAAAGATATCTGCTTCAAAATTGAGTTGCAAGATTCCACCCGAACAAATATACATACATTGCCAGTTAAATAAAAGCTTGTAAAAAATATTGAAGTTTGTATGAAATGTACCGCTCTCAATCAGTCAGGTTGTATACCTGATTGCCATATTAGTGGTAAAAATAAATGTATAGGCTCTGGAACAAACCTATTTGAAACGAAATATAAGCTACGTAACAAATTAAATGTAGCGCTCATATTAGTACTACATGTTTACTATGCAAAGTAGGAACATTAGCACAACGTAAATGAAGTTAGTATTATAAATAGCTACGTTCATGTATACATCTGAGGTAAGTGCAGTTTCGCTTTGAATATGAAATCCAATTTGAAAAGTTATTTGACGCAAGCTCTTCTCTTAGCAAACATTTCGTTTAGTCATAGAAATGTTACGAGTGAATAATTTATAATGTTTGTTAGCGTTTCACTTGGTCGTATCATATATAAATTTAAAGTTAACTGTGTCTGTGGTTTATTGTTAGACGTCCATATTAGCGTTCAATTGCCTTTGTGGTCTAGTGGTTTAATCCTCAGACCTATAAGCCCTGGATTTTGATATCCAGCCGAAGGTATATGTTTGTAAGGTTTAAATACCTACCACCGTAGGGCTTGTTTTAAGACCTGCTGGACTGGCTACCACCATCTAGAAAATTTGTCGATAAAACAACAATGATAGAATCAAGAATTTCAAAAGTGACGTTGCACTGCTTTTTTAAACGGTTTCATTTAGCTTGTCCTATTTATTAATTTGTTTATTTGTTTGGGTCAAATCTAGTAATTGAAATTTGTTCCCCTTCCTGTTGACGGATTGATCTGAAAGGTACACACCTTCAGTTCTGATGACAATATAATTCAATACATTCGGTATCATTGTAAATCCATGATGGCTGCCGCTACATACTTACCTATACAACAATTTTATTTTTTTGTCTGATCAATGGCCTTGGTTGATGAGGAGAGTGGTGTGATGACTGGTACGTAGGACCTACCGATAATTTTTTTTGCATTTAGTACAGTCTACATTTTTTTTAAATCTTTATTTTCAATAGAACCGTTTAACATAAATTTTTTTTTTACTATTTTTTTTTCATTCGCCGACATGCATGCCTGTTCACGAACACTTATCGTTAGTAGTTGAGGATTCCAGAAGCACTTTAACTTCAAGCTCCATATCTTTATTTAACACTAGGCTGAATGAGAACACGTATTTGAATTTAATAAGACGTGTTATGTGCGCTCTAAAGGCTATAAAGCCTTATCAAAACTAACATCAAGCGAGATTAAGGCTGAAAGATTACCCGTAGAAGAATTTAAAACGAAATGTAATTTATGCGCCCAAGCTCCTAGGCTATAAATGTCCCCTTTCCACTATCTTAATGCAATGTGTACTATAAAAAAATAACCCTAGGCGGTTTTATAGCGCTCGGGATGTAATTAAAGACGTGGTGAGCCGCGGGGAGAGATCGTGTCCCAACAGCGGCAATATTGCGACCGGTTCATAAGCACTATAGGACTTCCTTTGACTAGTCTTTGTAATAAAAACTGTCGGCAAACACGCTCTTAGGGCTTTACTAATAAACAGAATGTAAGCTTGGATACTCCGTGTTTTGTTTCAGCCATGTAAACTTTATTTAAAATAGGAGTAAAAGAAACAAAACACGGAAAAAGTATCCGAACTGATTATAAGTACTCTGTTTATTAGTATAGGGGTTAGAGTTTAGGGTCGTAGCGGCTAGTAAGCAATAAGTAATAAGTTTCAAGTTTCCTTAAAAAAAAGTCTTTGACATATACTACCAGCAAACAAGAACACAAGTTGAGGGATTTTTGTTTTGAAGAGGTTAGTGGACATTGAGGTTTTGTGAAAGGAGAGTGTTTCCCGTCATTAACAATTAAAAAAAATGTAATTGTTATAATAACTATCGGTAAACACGAAATAGAGATTCGGCAATTTTTGATTCGGTTTCGGAAAGGTTAGTAAAATAAGACTGTGAGAAAACCATATGTTAAAAGACAGAAACTTATAAATTAATATTAACAAAAGAATCACTGACCGCTTTTATACAAATAATAGTTGTTTTAGTTACAACACTCTAGATCTACCTGTCGTTTCTTCTCAAACTCAAGTGGCTTCCTATTCGTCTTCGCCGGTATACTCGTATACTCTCTCTTCTTTATAAAATATTGTTTAATCCCACCTATCCTTCTTCTTCTTCTCCTTCGTAAGGAACGCTTCAGTTTTCTTAATAATAATTATTCAGGTTCGCGCTCATTACAGTCATCAGAAAACTTAAGCCTTAAAACACCACAACAGGCTTACTTACTTTCAGCACCACCTTTTATGATTATTCTATTACCGTCCAAGCTGTTCGTCTCTGGAATTCGCTTTCAGTTGCGATCAGGCGTGCGAAATCCATTCACACATTTAAAGAACTCTTGAGAAAATTGTACCTCTCCGTATAACCCTGTCTTGCTGCAAAACTGCCATATCCGCTACTTTCCTACCTGAGATTACTGTTTTGATTAAGTAGGTTTATTTATATACTAGCTGACCCGGTGGACTTCGTACCGCATTTCTTTTTTTTTTAAATATAGCCAATGTTACTCAGCGCTAATGTAGCATTCTAATGGTGAAAGAATTTTCTAAATCGGTCCTGTAGTTTTTGAGTTTATTCGTTGCAAACATATATACATAGAAAAATACAAAGCTTTCCTCTTTATAGTTTCACCTCTGATCTTACTCTCCATCCGACTGGTTGTCTATAAGAGATCGCTTGAAAGCGATAAGACCGCCAAATTGTAACTTTGTAAATTATTTATTTTTTGTTCATGTTTATGATTTATAGTGTTGCAATAAAATTATCAATCTATCTATCTAATTCAAAGTTTTTTATATAGTAACATCTATTTAAATGATGAATTAGTTAAGTGTATTTTGTTACGAAACATATTATTTACTGAAAGAAGGTTGTAATGTGATTTTGAGCTTAATTTCACCGAGATAACATAGTATATATCAACTGACAGCGTTCGCCACACTTACCGCAAATATGGTCGACATTCAATTTCGATCGCATCTCTGCGCGGTTCAATTATGTATGGTTAAACGTCAGCATGCCAATGTAAAAAAGAAAGATAAAAGCACGGTTGCGATTTTTGAATTTCATACATACTTATCTATATAACCTCACATCTCTATACTGAAATTTAAAATGGCGGCAGGAAAAAAGATCTTGAAGATTTCCATGTTTACACATCTTTGTGTGTCAATTTTGTAACACAGCAGCCTAGTAAGTAAGCCTCTTTTAAAACTGTAATTATAATGTGAACGTATTATGGCGAAGGGTAAGGCACACTAGCGCCGCTAATGGATTTAATTTGATAACTGCTAAACTGGATTTTTTTTTAAACATTGCGGACCTTTCGACACTAAGCAAACATCTATTATTTAATAATTGTGCACTACTTTTTGGTTTGTTTTTGTATTCATTCGCTAACACCAACAGTGGCCATTGTTTGTGAATAAATGCGATAGCCCGTTTTGTGAATAAACCATGCAACAAAGAGTAGTACACAATTATTAAATAAATACTATGGATGCTTTCCTGTTGTCGGATGTTACGCAATGTTTAAAAAAAGATCCGGTCCGTTAGTAATTGTCAAATTATCAATTGGTGGCGCTAGTGTGCCTTACCCTTCGGCTTAATAAAATTTCTAGTTACAACTTGTTTCAAAACGATTGGTTTTAAGCCGATTTATCTGTCCACCTCAAAACAGTGGCCCCCAAACTTTTTTGTACATTGTATATACTGTATATTTTACATATTTACATACATAACTGCACCAGAATTGCACCACCCCATCACTTCCCGTGGGTGTCGTAGAAGGCGACTATGGGACCATTCCAGAGGATGGGCAGCAGCGTCTCTCTGTGATTATTCTCACCTTACTGCGATCGCCAACCCGCCTGCCAAGCGTGGCGATTATGGCAAATCCCCCTCAAAATTATTTATCCTTGAGGGAGGCCTTTGTCCAGCAGTGGATGTCTTTTTGGCTGGGATGATGATGATGATGATACATAACTATAATTGTGTGTGGCAAACCACAGTATAGTATTGTACACACAGTACAGTATAGTATATGTGGCATACCAAAGTATGTGGTAGGCTTGTTTTAAACTATGCCAAGCAAGTATCTAAAACTGTCGCTACTTGCTAACCAGATCCTCAGTAATTTAATAATTTTGGGTAAAATGAGCCACCACTTTCGGCTTTATTATCACTTCATTAGGTTAGAGGAAGGTTTAACGCTTAACGGTAGTCTAAAAAAATTATTAACCAAAATTTTGTTTAAACCGATTTCTACTCTCAGATACCCTCAATATAATTTATGCTGCAACAGACACCTTTTATACCACAATCGATATACCTAGACCACTTTGGAAATCACTGGTCTAGAGTAAAGTAGAAAAGGTCAAAGCGAATACCCCTGTTCCTAGACTTACATTTATTTAAGCCTGTATGAAGGAACGGTGGAGCACTTCAGGGAGCAATTTCCAAGGACTGAAATGCAGGCTTTATGGACGGAACGTGCGTCGGATCTAGGCGGTAGGTAGGTTGTAGGACGTGGTTGTACCAACGTTTAAAGTTAACGGTTGGCGTACGTCTCATATTTACTGTCAGGATAGATTGAAGCACTTTATGTTTGCTAACGGAAAATTGAAGAAATGCAATAAGTCTTAGACATTTTAGTGGTCGAGCGATAAAGTTTCAGCGACCTTTTTTTGGAGACAGTTTGTTGGTGACCTCAAACAGCATTTAGTGTTTTAGTGACACCGGATTTTTTGGGAGCGGCCAGAAACTTAAATGGTTCCTCAATTAATAACGATAACGAAATGACGGAGTTTCGATCACAGGCGATCGAAACTTCGTCAGAAGCTTTCTACAGGGATTGGCATCACGCAAGAAAGTCCCCGTTTCCTACTACATTATCTGAGGGGCTCGGATCGGATCGGATCGGTTTTCAGAAAGTAGACAAGTTAAATCCAGACATATAAAAATAAATGTGTCTTTGTTTGTCCCGTCTGCGTTCCTATACCATTCATCCGAATGCAATGAATGCTAGGATACGGGTGTTTCCAAGTCGCTTGTGGATCTGTATTATAAAGGTGCATGGAGACTAGTGTATGATAAATCTAAGATAAAGAGTTTTCGTATTCCTCTCTCCGAAACGGCGCTTGTGGCTAAACGCTCAGCCCAATATCCAGACGTCCCAGATCCAATTCTTAGGTCTAGCAAAGTTTTTCGGACTCGTTCGTGTTTCCGTTTTGTGATCACCAACTCTGTGATCAATTCAATCAAGGAACTATAGCATAGCAGTGGAATAATATGTGGTAATAGTGTAATAATAGAAGGATACTACTTACAATATAATTCTCTAATTTTCTTAATATAAAAATGACCTTGAGCATGTAGCAAACATGTCTACACGTATAGAGTGTCTAATAACTAACCCCTAGCTCTTCGTTTTGCTTCTGTGTACGAACTAATTACAAATGCTTATGAAGGAAAGATTCAACTTCTCGAATTAAATAATTCATTCATAAAAATATTTTTTGATAAAATAAATATCTGCATCACATTGCAAATTAATCGATAACCTCACCTACTCACGCGAATTCATTATGAAAGTCACACAAAAGAACGAAAAACACACAAAAACAGCAGTAGTGTTATCAAAGTTTTGTATTTCAGTAAACTGACAACTAATTAGTACTCGTAAATTGCTCGAAACATCGTACTAAACTTATTCTTAGGCTCAATTAAGGCGTAAATGAACTAATAACTACATTGGTAGTTATTAGTTAATTTACAGTATATGAACACGGTTCCTGTTAAGGTCACATTTTGAGGATAATATAAACTATTTTTATGAAAAAACCTTAAATTTTTATACGCTAGTTTTCAAGAAAAACGCCAAAAGACATTTCGATTAAAAAGTAAAACAAAGCACTTTCGGTAGTTTCAATTTAAAGGAGCCGAAACAGAGAGGTCGCAATGCCTTCACCGCTTACACGTGCCCGTAGTTTCATTCAAAGGAGCCGACAGAGAGGCCGCTCTTGAAAATATTACAATTTTTGTGTCAGGAAAAGTAAAAAAAAAACTAGTCTGATTTTTTTTTAAATGCTAGGGCCTTATTTCTCTGATATAATTAGATGTTTTGTCAAAATATTTGCAGTTGATAAAATGTGACCTTATACTTTATATTTCATTCTACATTGTTCAAGCCACAGAAATATAATTTCCTGTTAACTCAGATGTGGTTATTATACAATAAACAACGTGCTTTCGGTACACAAACTACATTAGCATGCAATTATGAAACAATCTTCGTGCGGTCCACGTAATAAACCCCAAAATATAACGGGTTGTTTTTCCGTAGGCTATGAATATTATAATGGAGAGAGCGGGTCTTTGATGACTGCGATGACCACACTGAAACTGTGCTGCCATTGGCTCATGAATATATCACGTGTAATGCGAACTATGATGGACAAAATACTTTTACAGTAAGTTGAGGGTCGACAAATGTGTTTTTTGTTTTTTTTTTGTGTGAGCAAATCTTGTTTATTGAATTCTAATTATTTAATAATATTGTAATAATGTGTAATACAATATCAAACAGAAACTGTAATTCAGTAGGTGTTAGAATTGAGATCAGAAACGTGTCTTAAAGACTTAACAGTGAGTGTGCGAGTGTTCCTAGTTTTGTCGAAATATTTGTGCTTGTCATAAATTTGAGCTGTTAAATACTCCAAATAATTTTTTTACGAATTTAGCTCTCATTTCAATTTCTTCACTTTTTATTTTTATCAACGCCGCGCCCGTGTTCGCGTAGTATACATATACTTATACGAGTATGTTAAGAAAACGTAAAGTAAAATACGTTTCAAAAAGTCGAGTGATGGATATTATACCTACATAATTATGGGTCACTAGCTAAAAGCAAATATTTGCATAGCAACATGGGAAAACTTTCTGCCTCAAATGTACTGACACACATGTACAACTTTCTACACGACTATCAAAACTCACCAACCGCGTTCGCCAACTATTCGGTCGGATCTAGGCTTAGCATCAACATCCGACATTTGCATGGCAATTACAACAGACTCCGCTTGCATTACCATTTCAATTGTGGGGAATGAACTACCCGGCATTCAGTAACACCTCTCCGCGTCGAATGGAATCTTGGCTGGTTGATTTTTAAGCTTTTTGTGCCGTTTCCATCCCACTGTGAAAGGGAAGTTTGTAAGCCCCCGCAAATTAGCCGGCTCGTCGCTATCGCCATGTCTTTCGCTTTTTACGGTAGCGGCTTTATTCATGCCGGTTAGTGAGGAACTTTGGATTATACGCGATCATTATCTGTTTCGTAATCTCTCGAGATAAATAGCAATGAGAGTTCAACTCGCTGGCGGAGTTTACGTTTGTTTGTTTTAGTTGTTGTATGAATTATTAAATATCCGTAGGTTGTAATATACATTTTAATTTACAGGGCTGTACCTAGAATAAAAGGTTTTCAGAAAATAAATATTCTGATGAATAGGGTGTTTCATCATAAGAAACTTAAAAACAAAACTACATCTTCGCATTATAAACTCCTCTTCTAATATGAAACAAAATGTATGTAGCCCATCACTTTGCCTTAAAGCCTCGGAAAATGAAACTGGGTGCCTAGTGTGAGTTTGGTTTACGAAAACTAAAATTAGTATGGCATTGAAGCATCGAGTCATGGCGACATACTAGAGTACCGCGCACCGCCGCGGTAGGCGGTGAAGCGGATCTCAAGTTGCATTGGCCTCTATTAAATCCGTTGATACCAAACACACGTACATCGCCCGACCGCGCGGTCGAGCGGTGCTCTCGCCGCCACCGCCCCTCCGCGCGGACGGCAGCGCGGAGAGGCGGCGCCTCACACACGGGGCGCCGCATAACCACGCGGGAATCATTTCGCGAAACACGGAAAAAACTATTTCTAGTTGATAAAAAATTATATCTCATTTTTCAGTTACTTCTTTTGTTTAAGCAAGGTTTTAAACATTATTCTTCTAACCACCCTTTAGGGGATAATGGTTGTGGGTTTAAACATACATACACTATACATATTTTAACTTTAAAAATACATCATACAATATAATATTTTATTTCAGGTAGTCGCTGTTTTCAAAAATGAAACTTCAATATTACATAGTACTACATATTGAAACTAATAGAAATGTGAAAAAGTCAGTGCTGAAAAAATTCTTGCCAGTGTCTGTGATCAAACTGGTCGAAAGCGCGTTAAATCCATCCGCTCGGACAGGCGGGTAAACCGCCTTACCGCGCGGAGCACCGAGCACCGCTACGAAATCCGCTTTACCGCCTCCGCCCGAGACGCGGCGGTGCGCGGTGCCGTGTGTTAATCGCCTTACATTGTTGCCATACAAATTCTCGTTTTCGTTAACGTGATCGAATGGCGAATGAAACTCGTGTACTAGGCACTATGGTGATAAACAGTATTAACTGCGTATAAAACGTAGACCTCAAACGTGCACAGCGGTTGACGTTCCAAATATACAGTAGCAATGCGAGCTCCATCAGACGAAACACGAAATGAAATGCCTGTACCTATCACTTTGGCTCGGAGCTTTGGAACATGAAACCGGCCTTATATGGTATTAACTGCGAATAAAGCTTTGACCTCAAACGTGCACAGCGGTTGACGTCCCAAATCTCTCGAAGCTCGATTATCAGACGCGACACGAGGCAACGGCAGGCCCCGCTTGATCCTGTTTGTAGTCGAAAAGCAATTTCGCGCGGTGCACTCCACATGTGAAATTGAGGCCGATATTTATTGGTGTACTTCCAAATATTGCTTTGTTCATTGGACTGGTAGGCGTAGTGAGACCGTGAGTGGAATACATTACGATCGGTAATGAAACGTTTGTCAACTGGAGTGTTTGTCGTGTTGAGGTGTGTTGTTATTGAGTTCGATGTAACTTTATAAATACGAGTAGGTTGTTTATAAAAAAGATATAGTACCCCATCGTGTATGCCTGTCGCATATTCTGTATTAAATTTATAGGCTATATACAGGGCCATATTGAACCCAGATTAAACCGTGTTAATAAAAATTCAAAATTTATTATATTTAAAGGCTGATGAGTTTTTTATGACTAGGGAAAAAGTTTGTTATAAGCAAACATCAGGGTTAAAGGCAACCACGGTTTATTAAGGACACTCCTTCACTCCCAGCCACAATAAGCTCGATAGGGGGAGGGAAGGCCTTACCACTATAAACCCTAGTACTATCAGGGGATAGTACTAGATAATACAGATAGTACAGATTGGGATCTACCATGGGGATGGCTCGGGACCACGACGGCACGCACCGAATTCCACTCGGGCAAATGATGATGGGGTCTACAAGAGTTTTTAGGTATGTACAGAAAAATCGGTAACCAACACCCCCCACAAATAATACCTAAAGTAGAGTAAAATAAAGTAAATAGCCTATAACTGACCCACTGCTGGGCAAAGGCCTCCATCATTGAGGTCAAGTCATCACTACAATAGGATGACTTGGCCTCAATGATGGAAAAATTATTTTGAAATCCTCTTCCGTAATATAAGTAAACATTTACTAATTACGAAAAAACCTTTATTTCGGTAATAAACTTAGTTTTACTGTGATAAAATTTATTAGTTAAATATTTTAATCAAAAGTACAGTCAGATAGCAAAGCATGTTCCAAACAAGAAAATAATAAGAGTTAAATGGTTAAAGCTCGTACGGCGAAATTTTAGGTGTTTACTATGAGGAAAAATACTAATAGTACTAGCAGGTGTTTTATAGTTATAGAAATTTACTCGTTTGACGGGTATTAACATGGTATTTACTCTTAAGTAACAACGTACAAGCTGTGAAGGAGCTAACTTTAAAAATAAACAATGACAAGTTTATTGTAAAAATAACCTATGATAGTAAAATAAAATAAACTTGCATGAGTTCAAAACGAGTTTGATGATATCTAAGTTGGTTATATTTAGTGGTAAAAATAAATAATTACAAAATTTACTTACAAGGAAGTTTTCACGTTTCTAAACTCAGACGAGCAAAATCTTTAATAATAATAATAATAATAATAATAATTTAATCTGTTATGTATGAGGCTGTACATCCCGCGGAGATGTGGGGGTCGCGGCTTTTTAAATGCCAAGGACCTACATAACCGTGAGGTGTGCAGTCTTAGAGATTATTTTCTTAACAGTGCGTGCGGGATGCATTTGGATGTTGTGGCTGTTGATAGACACTTTACGCCGCTGTCCTTGGCAACAGAAAATTGGCGCAAACCAGTGGTGCTAAGCACTCTCGATCGCAAGGAAATATGGAAGACCAAGGTGCTACACGGGCGCTACTATCGGGCTCTAACTGGGCCTGATGTAGATTTGCCTGCCTCGGTGAACTGGCTACGTTTCGGTGACCTCTTTGGGGAAACCGAAGGTTTTGTCTGTGCCATTGAAGATGAAGTTATCAAGACGAATAACTACCGGAAATATATTATGAGGGACGGTACGGTCGACATCTGTCGGGCATGCCGCCGTCCAGGTGAATCACTCCGACATATTATTTCTGGTTGTTCTCATCTTGCTAACGGAGAGTATTTGCACAGACACAACCAAGTAGCCAGAATAATTCACCAGCAACTTGCTCTTGGATATGGCCTTGTTGAATCGGAGGTGCCGTACTATGCCGCACCTGCGCCAGTACTTGAAAATGGTCATGCAACGCTTTACTGGGATCGCTCTATCATTACGGACAGGACTATTGTCGCCAATAAACCTGATATCGTGGTGGTCGACCGATCCCAGCGCCGGGCAATACTGGTAGATATCACCATACCTCATGATGAGAACCTTGTGAAAGCCGAGAAGGACAAGCTCAGTAAGTACCTTGACTTGGCTCACGAGGTTACCGCCATGTGGGATGTGGATTCTACCATTATTGTACCGATAGTCGTTTCGGCAAACGGTCTGATAGCGAAGAGCCTCGATCAACACCTAGAGAGGCTCTTGCTGAAAGGTTGGGTTAAGGGTCAGATGCGAAAGGCAGTACTCCTAGACACGGCACGTATTGTCAGAAGGTTCCTCACTTTGCAGCCCTGACCACCGGTAGCTTGGGCCCTGCCCCGCTGCTGGTGGTACTCTAGGATTAGGTTTTTATAATGTTTTATTGTTTTTATATTAAAATATTGTAAAAATCTAGTTTTAAGAAAGAAAATAAATAAAGGAGATAATAATAATAAATGTTTCCCACACTCACACCAATTATCTAGCCCCAAGAAAAGCTTCCTTAAGAAACTCGTTATATGGTTAACTAGACAACGGATAAACATACTTATTATACTTATCTTTATTTGTTGCGAGGAAATCGCCCAACATCAAGACATCAATCCTGGGCAAATTTTAGCTGTTTGCCTTAACAAAGCTTGGTTCCATTCTAATTATAGTTGAGTGGAGTCGATAAATCACACGTAAATGAATGAAAAATAAATTCAAATGAGTAATCAGTAGTATTAACAACAACAAAACACAGTGAAGGACAATATTGACAGCGGAGTTTATAATATTGTAAGCGTGACGTCATGCGGTGTTTCAGTAAAAATGGCCGATAGCAGTATTTTAATGTTTTATTTTGTTGAAAATCTTAATAATCTCTATTTTTTTAATAAAACTACACCAGTGTTTTAAATTTTATTGATATGTATTTTCCCCTAAAATCATTAAATCGTTGATTTTTTGATACTGCCGTCATGCCTATTGGTGGTTAATGGCTTACTCACCACGCTTGCCAAACCCGGGCTATGCACCGAAACACACTGCACGACCTGGTAATGGAACCCGAAACCTTTGGACCGAGCACTTTGCCACACGGCCACCGAGGCGTTAAATAATACTTATAATAGATTTTTTAAGGTACAGAAGTATCGATAATCGAATGGTAGCGCGCTCGCGCTCGATGCCTCCAATGCAAACAAACGAGTCGTAATCGAGTTGGTAACCGTTTCACATATCAATTTACCAACGTTCATACTTCTATTTTATTACGCAAATTGGTTTTGTTAGTGAGATACATCATATGTTATCCGTTTTATCGCTTTTAAACATTTGGATGACTTCAAATAAATACGGGTATCGGGCCAGGCAAAGCGTCAAAGGTCCTAAGTTGAATTATCAATCGCGCAAAGGTTATTTCGGATTTTTCGATGATTATGGTGGTGGTGATTATAATATCCGGTAATACGCGTCAATAATAATTGTAGCGATGACTTGATTTCAATGATGAAGGAGGATACCCAGTGGGTGTACAACGTGTAACAAAAAGGTGTGGTCAAAATGAAAAGATTTTTTTTATGCCTTATAAAACAGCTCTTGACCTCGATCTCGCCTGATGATGAGCGTAGGTGAGATCTACGATGGAGCGAGCTGCCCCAGAAGATGCCTATTAACTCTCGCCTTGAAGGAATTATAAGGGTTATAAGTTTTTTGTATCCATAGTGATCCATAGTGTATCTAGAACTTGTAAGTATTTTTTTTTAAACTATCATGGTCACTTACATTAGAATAAATATTATTAACGGGATTATTAGCATGTTTTTTGTTGTTTTTGAGTTTTTTTTTTTTTTTTTTTTATACATAGCACGGCAAATGACTCCATTTCACCTGATGTTAAGTGAATATGGAATCCAGATGCGATGACAACTGGTGCAGCGTGAAAATAACGCAGCATCAGTTACCCTCACTCTGCCGGCCCACAAGGTGCCTCTTCACGCCTCGTTTGAAGGACCCCATATCATAGGAAGGAGGGAAAACGTGTGCAGGCAAACTATTCCATGTTTTGGAAGTGCGACAAAAAAATGAGTCACCAAATTTCTTAGTGCGTGATGGAATATTTGAGACTAAGAGAGTATCCGATATTTCGGCACAGTTGCATGCGCCATGATCACGGATGTACTGAAGTTATTGCGGGTGGGTGATTATGAGCAGACAAAACGATCTACCCTCTTCCTTAGTCGTTTTTTGCGCTCGATACTCGTACCACTGTTTCCTAAGTCACTATTCACTCGAACTTGTTCTCGACACACTTCACTGACCGTATCAGATCGCGAAACGGCACTTTTGTTCTTTTTGCGTTCTTTACATAAGCTAATCACTGGATTCCAGATACGCGACAGTTTAAACCCATCTTCACAATTGAAATGTTTGTATTTTGTAATTTCAATCGCTTCTCTAACCAATCTAGGTATGTAGTGGCGTTCTGTCGAAATTATCTGGGGGTTATAAAATTCAATCCAGTGATTAGGACCCGATTGGATCAAATGTTCGGCAATGGCCGATTTTTGTGTATCGTTATTCTTTACAGCTTTGATATGCTCTTTAATTCGGCAGGCTACTGTACGTTTTGTTTGGCCAATTCCAAAACAACAAAAACAACAAAAAACATGGTAATAATCCCGTTAATAATATTTATTCCAATTGTAAGTATTGTTATTAAGACATAATTATTAACTTTAATTTGTCATGCAATGGTTAATGAAATATTTATATTATGCAAGCAGCAGTGAACATAAATGTTCGTAAACAGAGGTTACTTATCCACTAGGGCTGAGACTTGTTTATTTTGATGTCCGCAACTGTGCCGAAATATCGGATCTTCTTCTTCTTCTTCTTCTCAGCCCACTGCCACCCAATGCTGAGTGTAGGCCTCTTCCAATGCACTCCATTCCTTTCGGTCTTGAGCTTTTCGCATCCAGCCTCTCCCCGCTATTTTCACCAGGTCATCGGTCCATCTCATTGGTTGCCTCCCCACGTTTCTGTGACCGGTTCTGGGTCTCCACTCTAGCACCTCTTTGCCCCATCTGGTGTCGTCTCTGCGACATATGTGGCCCGCCCATTTCCACTTTCTACGAGCTATTACCTTGGCAATGTCGGTAAGCCTCGTTCGTCTCCGGATCTCTGTATTTCTTATCTTGTCTCGGAGAGAAATACCTAACATCGCCCGCTCCATAGCTCTCTGGGTGACTTGCAGCCTGTGGATGACTTGCTGAGTGAGCGTCCAAGTCTCGGCTCCATATGTCAGGACGGGGAGGACGCACTGCTCAAAGGCTCTGCGCTTAAGGTTTATGGGTATATCACCTTTGAGCACGTCAGACAGCTTACCGAACGCACCCCATCCCAACCGAATGCGGCGGTCTATTTCATGTCCTTGCCCGTTCTTTTCTAGGCTCATGTTTTGTCCGAGGTAGATATACCCTTCAACCCGCTGTATAGCCTGCCCGTGTACAGTTATGTGGTCGGCATCGGTGTTCTTGCACATGATTTTTGTCTTCGAGGTATTCATCTTCAGACCCACCATGATTGATACTTCATACAGCTCTTCGATCATGTCTTTTAAGTCATTCAGGTTTTCAGCGAAGACTACAATATCGTCTGCAAACCGTAGATGAGTAAGGCGTTTCCCATTGATGTTTATGCCTCTATTCGACCATTCGAGAAGCCTGAACACGTCTTCTAGGCAAGACGTAAATAATTTTGGGGAAATTGTGTCTCCTTGCCTTACTCCTCTCTTGACTGGCACTGGGGAAGTGAGATCATGTAGCTTGACTTGCAGAGAAGCTGTGCGATAGACTGCCTCGACAGCCTCCACATACCTAGTGTCCACCTGGCATCTTCGTAGAGAGTTTATCACAGCCCAATGCTCAATTGTATCAAACGCCTTTTCGTAATCTATGAAAGCCAGTGCAAGAGGTTGGTTGTATTCATTGCACTTCTCCACTACTTGCCGCACTGTGTGTATGTGGTCGACTGTCGAGAATCCCCCTCTAAATCCTGCCTGCTCCACTGGTTGGGCTGAGTCGAGCCTGGTGGTCAGGCGTAGGGTAATCACCTTGGTGAACAGCTTGTAGATGTGACTAAGCAAGGAAATGGGGCGATAGTTACACAATCTCGTGATGTCCCCTTTCTTGTGTAATAGTATGACTATCGCATTACTCCATGACTCTGGTGTTCTCCCTTCAAACAACACTTTGTTGAACAGTACCTGCAACTGCTTTAGTACGACTTTTCCCCCGTGTTGCAAACTTTCGTAGGTGATCCGGTCTTCACCAGGCGATTTACCCTTTTTCATTTGTTTTAAAGCACTTTTGATTTCATAAAGGCTTATCTCTGGAAGGTCCTCCGTGCAGTGTCTCCTCAAAGGTGCCCTTGGGTCTCGAGGGGCTCTATCTTCTTCGTGGCTTTGAGAACTGTATAGGTCGGAATAAAACTTGTGAACTACTTTTAATATTTCAGTCCGGTCAGATGTTATGACGCCCTCTTCCGTAGTTAGCTTGTGAATCTGGTGATTTCCTCTTTTAAGCTGCTTCCGAAACACTTTCGGGCCCCTGTGCTTTTCTATCGTATCCAGAATCAAGCTGTTCTTTCTCTGTCTCAATAGTTTCCGTAGCATGTGTCTTATTTTGCTATTGACTTCTGAAATACGATTCTGATTGGGGGTAGCTAAGATCTGCCTACGTTCCTCCAACAGGTCCTCCAGCTCTTGTGAACGTGGCCTGTGATCGGATCTAGCCTTAGGTTTTACTTCCCTCAGAGTTTCTCGGATGGAACTCGCCAGTTGATCGTTCAAGGCATTTACATCCCAGGTCTCTTCCGCTGTAAGTTTTTCAGCTAGTCTTTTCTGGTAATATTCACTTTGAATTTGTATGTACCTGTTATCTAGTGACTGAGTTGTGTTCACTAACTGCCTCCGTTCGAGTTTAAAATTGAATACCAAACGGGCTCTCAGTATGCGGTGATCACTTCCCGCGCCAATCATATTGATAACATCAACATCTTCGCAGATTTGTCGTTTTGAACTAAGTATGAAATCAATTTGATTTTTCGTTCTGCCATCAGGGCTTCTCCAAGTCCACAACTTTTGATCTTTCTTGCGGTAAAATGTATTCAAAGCGAACAGCCTTTGTTCGTGCAGGTAATTTGCTAACACGTGTCCTCTCAAGTTTCTTTTTCCCAAACCAAATCTGCCTACAAACTCTTCATTTTCTAGACCCTTACCCAATTTGGCGTTAAAATCACCAATGACTGTGGTGTAGAAGCTCGGGTTCTCAGTCAAGGCGTTGCTAATGTCGTCATAGAATTTTTCCATGACCTCATCTGAATGCGAGGATGTGGGGGCATATACTTGTATAACCTTGAGTGAGTAACGCTTATTTAAGGTAAATGTGGCATAAATAACTCTTGGTGACACTGCCACAATATTACACAGTTTGTCTGTCATCGATGTATTTATGAGAAACCCCACTCCACCCTCCGATCTGTCTTCATAACCCTTGTAGTAGAACAGCTGTCCAGATGTTAGTTTAATAAGGTTCTCTCCTCTTTTTCTGGTTTCGCACAAGCCGATGATATCCCATTTGATCTTATTGAGCACCTCGGATTCTAGCTCTTGATATCGTTCCTCTGTGAGGAGGGTTCTAACATTATATGTAGCCAGGTAAACGTTGTGTTGGCAGCCATACCGGTACTCCCAGTGATTCTTCGCACCCTCTATCCTGCCGGATCCCCGACCGCTGCCGTAATCAGGCCTAGCAGGACGGCTGGGAACTGAGGGCCATTCTTTTCGTCGTCTGTGCATGAAGGTTATTGGCCTTAAAACGCCACGCTGGCCACTGCGGGTTGGCGAGTCTACAATTTTTAGAGGGGATTTAAGTCCTCATGGCTCGTAGTAGCCAGCCCTTGAAAAAAGGGGGGGGGGGGGCAGGTTATTTAACCGCCGCCTGTTGCTCGGCGTTGTCACTCGTTTAGCACCACCCGGGGAATACGTGTAGGGAATCGAGGGTAAGACCTACGGACGCGAGCGACGACCATCCCCCCGGAAATATCGGATACTCACATATAATAAACATGGTGAGAATCCCATTAATATTTACAATAGCCCTGTGTGGTGCCGGGTATAAAGAATTGCACCACCCCATCTCTTCTCGTGGGTGTCGTAAAAGCCGACTAAGGGACCATTCCAGAGGATGGGCAGCAGCATCTCTCTGAGGTTACCCTCAACCTACTGCGATCGCTAACCCGCCTGCCAAGCGTGGCGATTACGGCAAATATCATCAGGCTCATATCCTGGGGGGAGGCTTTTGTCCAGCAGTGGACGTCTTTTGGCTGAGATGATGATGATGATGATGATTTACAATTATTGATAAAGTATTAACATAAATACATAAAATAAACCCAACAATGTTACATAAAATACTGTAAAGCAAAATTCTGTTCCATCTCAACCTACATAACTTGAATGTACAAATTATAAGCTGTAAGGTTAACTTAGTCTTCATTTGCTTGGATCATCCCCTGCGCTCCGTATAACCAGAGACAAATAGATGTCTGAACTTGGAAGCTTCTAGCTTTGAACGGGCGTTGTTTGTTATAAGGAGGATTTAATGTAAAAACATATAAGCAATTTGTGTAACGCGTATAAGATTCTAATTGTATTCCAAAAACGTTTAGTGGACTAAATCTCTTTATGCGATTTAACGTTTGTTTATAATAGTTGATCGACATATTTTATAATACCATTGGTAGATTGTAAGTATTGGTAGTATGGCATTAGACCTTAGAGCATTAAACCAAATTAGACGTGCCATTTCTGTTTTATTCTTCATTGTCATTAAATGTAACCATTATAAATTCACAAAAAAAAAAAAATTATTTTTTCAAATTAATATCTTTTTAAAAAGCATTTTAAAAATATAATAATATATTGATACCCCTTATTTTTGTATGTATCTATGTATTGTGACAAATACATGCATACTTTTACTGTTTCAAATGAGTTCGATATTATTGTTAATAATATATAGAAAAACAGTAAAAAAAAACATCAAAGTTTTTTTATTTATAGGTTTTTTATTTATTTTTTGTCTTGAATTAAGTGATGTTTCTTTTTTTTCCTACTTACGTGTTATAAAACTTAATTTTATTGTAAATATTAGCATAATAATAACATAGATTTTATTTATTTAAGAGTAGTGTGAATGTAGTCGCATTATAACAAACCTTAGTGGTTTAACAATACGACTAAAAATATGATTGTTATTATGCATGTTTTAATATGGTAACAAATAAATTAAAAAAAAAAAAAAAATTTAAAGAAAAGAAACATCAAAGCTAATATCATTAACCTCGCATCAATGCGAAAGAGCTCGAAAAGAAAACGTTACCTTTTATCTGTTACCACAGAAACAAGCGTCATGGCATGTCAATCACAAAATGAAGCGTACAATCAATTTAAATATTATTTCATTGAAACATCAAAGTGAATATCATGTCAGTCGAGCGCACATAACGAAAAAGGTACCTTCTTACAACCAATAATATATTAAAAATACAACCACACACAATTACACAAACAGTATAATATTTTCGCTGTAAAGTCGTTCGCAGTACAGTTTTTCGATGTAACGAAATATCGCAGTAACAAGACGTCGATTGATCAAGGCGTCTCGCAATATAGAGATGTCGTTGAAAGGTTTTCGAAGAAACAATATTCGATGATATGGCTTTCGCACTCAGGTAGGTATTCGTATAAATAGATACTATAATAGATTATTATGTTAATATCACTAATGTACATATAACAAGTATAAAAATTTTCACTAATAAATATCTATATTAGATGAAATTTTTTTTACAAAAATACAAATGTTGAAAAAATTTCCACGAGCAGGATTTGAACCTGCACCCTTCTGACATACCGGCAATTTCGGCGCGCTGGTTAGAACCACGATAGCTCAATTGGAAGAGCACCTGACCCGGTATGTCAGAAGGGTGCAGCTTCAAATCCTACTCGTGGAAATATTTTCAAAATTTGTGATTTCTAATTTGTTCGCAACAAAATTTGCGTTAAAAATTATTTGAACATTTTTTTACAGTTACAATTTTAGCAGAAAAAAATCAATCATCCCAGAAAGCTCGATTTCAACCAACATGAAATCGAGCTTTCTGGGAATTTTTTATTAGATAAACATGTTTTTTATATGTTTATATACTCATTTAATTAATATATTGTATAAACATAGGTAGTATGTTTTTACCTGACCCAACATATATCTAAAAAAGTCAGGTTCAGGATGTTGATGACGTAGTTGTTGACATTGAAAAACGCTCTCTTTAGCTTGCAAAGTATGAGATAGTGGTGATAAAATATGCGTGGGTCGGATATAGCTACGATAACCTAAGCGCCTGACACTGATTGCCAGAAGGGTTTCTAACACTTTTTCTAAATTATTCACTTGGTATAGGAGGACCCAACCTTTTTTATTGACAAAACTTTTTATAATAACAATCAAAACGACTTCCTGGCGGGAAAGTGAAGTAAAACGATGCGGTATTGTTTTCTTTATTATTCACAGTTGGGATAAGTAATAAAATGTAACTTCTACCATCACTCATAATCACCTACTATCCATCAAGAAAACAATTAAAGAAAAAAAGCAATAAAAACTTTTATATTTTTTTAAATACTTTTTTTAAAATGTAGTCTTTATTTAAAAAAAAAAGAATTTAAAAAAGTTCGATTCATCTTCAATTCGACCTCTCCACGCGTCCTCGTCTCACCTGAATGCATACATTGGGCCTGCATGTCGCCTTTAGGTCGTTATCACCGTTCTACGAAGTTGGAGCAAGTTTCGCAACTCCTAGGTACAGCAGAAGCTTGCCTGCTGTTAAAATTAATGGTGGAAGATATGAAGTTGATGTAATTTGTACCTCGCATAGTTTGAAATTGAGGAATAGTTGCTTTAATATTGTAGCGCATGTTTCTAATGTAAGGTTTGGGGTTTTGGGAGTTTCTGTTCATGATTGCGCTTATCAACAGCTGCATTTAATTTTGCTATTATGCTGAACTTGCTAAGTATCTAATAAAAGTTCATATTAATCGTCATTATCAGTCCGCAAATGGTTTACGACTGGGCAAATGATGAAGTCAGAAGGACCACCAACGTAACCACCTCGCTATTAAAAAATTATATATTTTTTAAAAGGTACGGTGCTTGATGCAACGCCCAGGATATCACGTGCTTGTTGCCAACCCTGAGGCTTTAGCTTGTAGCCTACCATCAGGCAACCATATTTTTAAATAACAAAAAAAAACTGAAAAAAAATATTTGAGGCAATTTATTTATTTATGGTTAAGTAGTACATAGTTTTTAAAAGTTTAATTTTAAGTAGTTTAACCTACTTGTGATTTTCTTTGTTTGTAAATAATAAAACTATTGTTAGACCGCTTAACTGAGTCCTCGCCTGCGGTAGGTATGCGGGGCGGGAGGTACGTATGGCCTCTGCCACGAGTATGAGCGTATTGCGACGCGGCGACCGGATTTCTAGTTCATTGCGCGTTATGTTACGGCAGTCACAGTCAGCAGTGATAGAAAAAACGCAATTGACTAGAAATCCGTTTAGATAGACCGTTTGTCTAGCATAGCTGCGAAACTGGAAATAAACTATTTTAACAAATTACTTTTTCTTCGGATGATCCGGGTGATGTGTGTCACAATTAATATAATTATATTATATTAATTGTTTTTATTTTGGAGGCCTTGCTCTTATACCATTTCGTGTGCGATACTCGTATTCTGGTGCAAACAAACACGAAACAGCCGCCGTTGCTATAATATTGCTTGCATGCAAAAACTACGACGCGTTCGCGGTTTACGCTACATTGTAACCAAATTACCATGAAACTACGCGTGGTTCGATCGCACTGCATGCCTGAAATCACAAACAGCACGTGCTCATACTCGAAAACAATTGTGTTACACAAACTTTTAGGAATATTCAGTAACAACTTTAGCTCGATGGCGCCGTGGTTAACACGGCCGGTCATCGGATGGGTGACCAACAATTTATCATCTCGAGCTCATCCGTGCTTCGGAAGGCACGTAAAGCCGTTGGTCCCGGCTGCATTAGCAATCGTTAACAACCACCTATGCGCACTGGGATGGTGTACGTGGTGGTTTATGGCCCGTTCTCCCTATTCATCCATAAGGAAGGCACGTGCCCCAGCAGTGGGGACATAAAATGAGCTGATGATAATGATGAGTAACAACTTCAATACCTTATCTAAAAAGCTAGATTTTGACTTATAACACCAGCGATGCGTCGGCGAAGCATCTTATGAGTGAGTTATTTTCAAATTTAATTGTCGTCGTCAGCCTCTGCGACTCTATATTCTAAGATTTAGCCGGTGCGGTGAAGAAATAACTTTTTTTTTATAAATTTTATTAAAGCAAAGCTATTTCTCTCGTCTTATACATGCACTAGCAGATATAATTGTGGCTCGTAAATTTTTCATTAAAGTTGATAACCTAATTATTAAAAACAATACAATTCTCACTCAGGTAAACATTTCCCCGTTCCTCGGTCGCCATAATCGTGACGAAGGGACAATGCAGCAGTCGCATTGTTTAACGCGAACTGCCAGACACCGAGCTTCACAGCAAATAAGTGAATGTCAAACTTTCAAAGGGGCTTCGCGGCAGTTCTCAACTTTGCCCGGTCAAAACCGACTTCGTTCATATTCGTTCGAATGAGTCCCTTTGTGTAGGTATGTCAGAAATGTTGCACTGTTTCTCTTTGTTGTTTATTTCATGTTTCTGTGTCAGTTGGAGAACTTGTTTAGCGGCTTAATTTGTTAACAAAATCTGTTGTTAATTTTTTTACTGCTTTGCCATTTATAAGTAGATATATTTTTACGTGTTAGTTTATGTTTGAGTTTTTTGGCTGTTGGATATAATTAAAAAGAGGTATTCCGCTTAGATCGTTAGAATACTTTCCAGTGTATTTTATTCACAGGGCATTGTAAAATAAAACATATCTCAAACACTAACAAAAAGAGTAAAGTGAATTTTTGAAGTGGTTCAACGACGAAAGCAACTAATCTGTTTCGTTTTCGGCTTTATAAAAATTATTATGTTCATCACATAGTCTGTTGACAATGCTCTGCGAGCCCAAATTTGTTCTGTAAAGCTTCAAAGAAAAAGACTTAAAGTTCGCAATTCTAGAGTTTTGCTTGAAAGTTTTGTTTTGAATTTTAGAGTTTTACATTAAAGTTAATTTCACCAAGAAGTTGAGGACAAAACAAGAACCTTTTCTGGATCCTTTTAGATATGGCATTTATAATTAGAATTCCAGATATTTGAACAATATTCTAATTTACTGCGTACCAAGGCAAAATATGTGTATTTCAGAGCTTCAAAATTTTTGAAGTGTTTGCAATTTCGCCAAATAAAACCAAGCAGTTTAAGACTTTTGGATATTACATGATCGTATGATACGTGTATGCGAGCTTACTGTCCAATATGATACCTAAGTCACGTATGGATGAGACACCATTAACTCTCAACCTCTTCAAGAGCTTGAGAGTTAATGGTGTATGAAGAACCTAGAGGGACTTGTTTTTTTGTAAATTTCATTTGTCAGAATTAAATGAAAGTTTGTTTACTAGAGACCAAGTAGATATTTGATTTGTAAGGTCCTTCTGGAACAGTAATGAATCATTTAAGTTACTAATTGTTTTAAAGATTTTCAAGTCGTCTGCAAATAAAAGACACCTTGAATATTGAACAACTTTAGTCTAAAACGATTAGTGAAGTAGGGACAAACAAGTGACTCAAAAAGCTTTGAAAACACAGACAACACGGAGATAGGCCGATAGTTGCGCACGTCATTTGAATCTCCTGATACATTGATGATAAGATGGACAGCCATTGCATAAACTCATATTGATAGCGCAAAAGTTAAATTCACTGCATCAATTCAAACGCAGCACGACGACGGCAAGTAAACTTGAACGTTAGAGCGGCGAGGTAATAGCTATGCCGGTGACGTCAGTCGTTCGCAGCTACCGATCGCTTATTTCGGCCGCAACGCGCCATCTGCCCGTGATCTAGCGGATAACTCGTCAAGTCCGGCAACACTCACCCAGTGAGAACGAGTTCAAATCACCGCAGAACAATCCGCGCGAAACTTCCAAATGTGTCTTTTCGAATGGGCTCCAGAGTTCAGCTTACGTAGTTACACGGTGTTACGGTGTTACACCTTAACGCATTCCACAATTTGTTAAATAAAATTAGATTAGATTTAATTTGAGAATATTTTGAAACGTCTGCTCACAATACGTTACTCAGCGGGAAAAAGCTTTCATTTTTGATCGATATGGTTGGTGGATTTACATGTTTACCAATGTACAACTGTGCTTGTATTTCTTGTTTATATACAAACAAAGCAGATGAAGTTTACATAGTACCCACCTTTTAATCCATTTCACTAAAACCTATCTGACAATAGAGTTGCTACAAAAGAGACAAAATACGTTCCATCAAACTGTCTCGTTGAGAGCGGGCGGCGTAATGTGATGGCGCAAGTATTGTTCCGAGTGTTCGCGAAACACCCTTGTTTTACATAAACTGGACTAAGGGTTCCGTGTGGCCGATAAACACGTCAATCAAGTAGCACCTTATTTGAAATAAAACACTTTATATACAATAGAGTAATTATTAAAGGAATTCGTACCATGTTTATTATGTTTATGTGCGTCTACTCCGTGATCATGGCGCATGCAACTGTGCCGATATATCGGTTACTTACATATAATAACCATTTAAGAATCCCGTTCATAATTACTCTAATGCAAGTAGCCGTTTATTTTACATGTTAATTCTGCGAAACAAAATTCGAGTGTATACATAATATGTAAAGTAATGTGATTACACTATTTATAATGTGACAACTGAACAGAATCTTTACAGAGTTTAAACGACAAGCAAAAAAAAACATGAGTATATAAATCTGAAAAGAGGGAGAGAGAGAAGGATACCTACCTAACTATTCATGTTTTAAAAAGTTGCATATTGCCGTGCCGTGCGTTGTGTAAAAATGTCATTAAAATTGCATTAAATAAAGTTTTTTTTTATTGAGTGCAAAACGAAATTTTCTTGTAACATGCTAAAAAAGGTTTTACAATAAGTATAGCTATTTAAACACAATAACATTTCGTACTTTAAGTAAGTTGCTGTGTCACAACAGCTTACAAGTTACATTTGGTAACAATCTTCAGAGTTTATTCTTAAAATACTAGAAATAACTCGACTACCTTGTAATCTCTAGGTATGAAGATTTGACGGTAATTTTTCATGTTGTTTTCGTTGCTAAATTTAGTTTTGGATACTATAAACAAACGCACAATAAAGACAAGGAAAATTCTTCAGAAAACCTAACCTAATTTTTTCGTAAGTCAATTGGAAAAGCGGCCGCCCTGTTGGTAATAGGTAGTGGGTTCACGTGCCACATAACCACGCGTTCCTTTTTTCAACAAAAACATCAAATTCGCCTAAGTGAAATGCCTCAACAAAGTCTACAATGGCTATTGTTTCGATACAAGTTTGGACCCACAAGGGTTTCATGGCAAATAAACGGTTGTCAAACTTTGACAATAGGGGTTTCGTTGCCAACTTTGCCCAGTCAATGTTGACTTTAAATTTTTCTACAGAGCAACGTGATGGTTACTCAATCTGTGTTTGTACAGCAACACAAATTGTTAAGGGTACAATTTATGTTGTTTTATGTTGGTTGATTATTTTTGCGTTACAAACATTGTGTTTCATTATAAGTAATATACAAAACGCCATCCTGAATACTGTTGCTGATAGGCGGGACTCGCCAATGTGGAAAAGTTTTATGAGGAGAGTGATTAGTGATCACTGCCCCAACTAATTTTAAATAATAAACCCAAATAATTAATACTAACACCTAGTTTTATAAGATTGTATACTAACACATGATTGTACACTAACATAGTTTATTAGAATATTATGTATACTTACTAACACTTTTATATGGATCTCGGTCTAAAATAAATAATTTTTATTTATTATTTTTTTTAAACGAATATTTTCATCACTATTATCGGCTTATCTTATATTATTAGCCATTATCGACGGCCACAAACTATCTTCAGCGTGGAATTCAGTATTTGTAAAAATACATCCTCGTTTTTCTTCGCAGTCGGTAAACAACCAGAATAAGGCTTGTATACGTAATAAGGACACCGTTAGTGTTGTGTGTGGCGGTAGTTGGCAAAATAATGTGACGGTGGATGAAGACTCTGCCGCGCAAGCGGAGGCGCAACATCACGACTGCAGTCAGCCCGTGACCACGGCCTTTGTAACTCGGTCAAAACGTCGGGTATAAAAAAGGTATGATACCTTTTTACTAATTAGTTTGCGTTAAAACCCGTTTAAATTCTTTGTTTAATTCATTATCGGCTTGTAAACGTCCCACTACTGGGTTTAGGCTTTCTCACATAAATAATAGAGGCGGAAAGGTCGGGCTATTACACTCCACGCTGACTCAATGGTGGAATTCACTGAAAGCCTTTTCACACAACTAAAAGCATCGGCAACGGCCCTCCGAGGTAATTTATTTATTTATTTCACCACTCACTTAGATAATTACAGAAAGATTACAAGGTCGCTATTCGAACGCGCTAGCTGCTGCACTATTAGTTGTACTCCTTGTTACGACTACGAATCCGTCCTTTTAAGGCGAAGGGTAAGGCACACTAGCGCCACCAATTGATAATTTGACAATTACTAACGGACCGGATCTTTTTTTTAAACATTGCGTACCGTCCGACAACAGGAAAGCATCCATAGTATTTATTTAATAATTGTGCACTACTTTTTGTATCGTGGTTTATTCTCAAACAATGGCCTCTGTTGGTGTTAGCGAATGAATACAAAAACAAACCTAAAAGTAGTGCACAATTATTAAATAATAGATGTTTGCCTAATGTCGGAAGGTCCGCAATGTTTGAAAAAAATCCAGTTTAGCAGTTATCAAATTAAATCCATTAGCGGCGCTAATGTCTTAATTGTTTCCTATTGGTCCAGCTCTTTGTCTTCCTCATTACGTAAGGTAATCGTTTATGGGTACTTCTCATCGAAGCTTAAATTTGATGGTCACACAGTTATATTTCCTAAACGGTATAAGTTAGAAACAAAACTTGTGAATTGGAGGATAAAACATCTAATAAGCTACAAAATAAATAAAATTTGTCATAATAAACACGAAAATATATAGCTAAAATTAACACGATCGGTCAAAAGCGGGGTCATTTTTCGCATTCTCATCGTGTCACACTTCCGGTTGCAGTAAAACATTTGGTTACTGCTTTACCAAATACCAGTGTATTTGTATGTTACATATACTAAAGTGATCGTAATTAAATACACTTTACAAACAATAGTCTAAAAAAATAGTTTTTATCATTACTTTGAATTAAATACACAATATGCGTCGGTCACACGATTTAAGGCACTTTAGATTTGCGTAGTAATAAAGGCTTACTGTTGAACACAACAGCAGCAACCAATCTCAGAGTTCGATTCGGTCGAGCATTAGTCGTGTTCCGGCATCGCAGAAGTAAGACGTGCGGCTATCGTTCCATGAAAATAAAATATTGGTAAGTTTTTATTTATTCGTAGGTGTACAATCACTTGCATGAACATCATTTTTCTGCATTTTATTTTATCAATTGAAATTAAAGCTAGCTCATCGAACCCTCAAAATGTTGGAGATATTTATGTAGTATTTGATTTAAAACAATACGCCTCAACTTTGCAGGAATTTATAAAAAAGATATCTTTTCGTCACCTTCGTGACATTACTTTCGTGGCGTTTTATCCACGAAGGTGATTTTATGGCACGAAAGTGATTTTTTGCATGTTGGAAGTACCGTTTTGTGTCTTATTTCAGCTATTCAAAATGCCACAAACTGCCAAAGAACGCCGTGAAAAAGAAATGTATGTAAACTATATTCACGAGCTTGGGTTGATGATGACTCTAATACAACATCTCAGTCCACGAACTCTGATACTTCAACCATATCTATATCATATCCATATCTATCTATTTGTTACCTATATTAATAATGTTTTATATTAAAAACTTTCATTAAAATTGTGTAGTTTTAATTGACATAATATATTAAGAACCTCCCCGTGTGGTACCGGGGGTAAAGAATTGCACCACCCCATCTCTTCCCGTGGGTGTCGTAGAAGGCGACTATGGGACCATTCCAGAGGATGGGCAGCAGCGTCTCTCTGTGCTTATCCTCACCTTACTGCGATCGCCAACCCGCCTGCCAAGCGTGGCGATTATGGCAAATTCCCCTCAAAATGATTTATCCTTGAGGGAGGCCTTTGTCCAGCAGTGGACGTCTTTTTGGCTGAGATGATGATGAGAGATGATGATTAAGAACCTATTTAGTACATAGGGCAACACGGACTACTCAGGTCCGCGCCGGAGATACGTGTTGCTCTATGATTTAGTAGGATGACCGAACCTAGGACCGACCTGGATTCTCTTTCTGTGATATCATGTATTTTACTGTTTTAATTATGAAAATAGGATTTAGTTGTTATTTCATTATCATTTAGTTTCATAACAAGTACCTGGTCAACTATGAGAAAATAATGTTTAAAGTTACTGCGTCACTTTTGTGGATCGTCGTGTCACCTTCGTGGGATCTAGAAGTTCAAAACACTATATCTTTTAAACAAGACTCACGATTTGATTGATTTGCTTATGAACTTACTAGTATTATCAAGCGCTATAAGTTTTTTTACAAAAATGGATCGCTTAAGCAAAAATAACAATTTACCACGAAGGTGACGATAAGAATCGTAGCGATGAGAATTACCCTTATCCGTGTTCCCCAAGCCCAAAACAGATCAAACTAGAGTAAAAATCCGTTTTAAACTTTTTAAATTGTTTTCTAAATGTTTATATACTGATAACGCCAGACGCTCGAGCTATTTAACGAAAATAAAAGACAGGCAGGCCCCACAATCTACACTACGAACAAAGGGCTCTACTAACGTAAGACAAGTCCCATCAAAGTGTCGCGGTTGACAGCTCAACATGACGTCACAATAGAGAGGAGGCCTCTTTTGTTTGGAACTCCGAGGCGCGGCAGGAAATAAACATGTCCACCGGCGAGCCTTACAAGGAGAATCAGGTTAACGGGGACCTGTTCCATTGGATTGTTTCAGGTAAACATACCTGTGTAAATGTATATTTATTATTAGAATTTTGCCGTCCAATTATGAGCAAGTATTATATTGGCGATTATATTAGCCACCTACAGGGCCAAGACACTGAGCACGACCACGAAAACGTTGGCGCGACGATTTGGATTCGTTCTCCCCAGGCTGGTCAGAGACAGTTGGAGATCAAAAGAGGTAAAAGGAAATGTGGGAAATCTTTTCCCAGCAGTGCGACATTATGAGTTGTTAGGTAGATGACTAGGGAGAACGAGACAAAGATGGCGGGACGTTAGATCTCAAGAGAAACAGGCATGACGATGCAGGGGACCAGTAGAGTTGAGAAAGTGTGGGGAGGCCGTTGCCTAGGAAGGGGACACTTACGGATGGTATAATAAAAATAAAGTAAAAAATTTAACAATACGTGAAAAAAATACTTTCATACTCCTTTTTATGCACAATGCGCGCAGGGAGGAGTGTGAGATGAAAAACATTTTAAGTATGACAACCGTTCTAAGGTCTGTTAGTCTATTCCGTCAATTGAGTGATTATTGACCTGTAATTTTTACAAAAAAACGTATTTTGTCTAGATAAAAAAATTGGTTAATGTTTTAAAGAACTTTTGATGTTATTTATAGTACTTATAATGTTTTGGAATTAATGTTTGTTGCATTCAACAGCCCCATTGCATTTGGAAAGTCACGAGTATTAGTTTCAATACGAGGCAAGCCCAACTCCATCCACTATATATTGCAACATGCCATGATGGGTTTCAATCAAGACATCGGCTCGCTGTATCCGGGCGGTATACTGCGGTTAGTTTAGTTTGAGTTTGCTTAAGCAGTTAACCCACTTGGAGGTTTAGCACGTAATTTATCTGATTCTGAATCAAGTGAAAACGTTCAGCGCGAGCCCGCTTCGAGCCGCTTGTCGGTATTGTGCGAACACTGGTGGGTTACTCTTGAAACACAATTGCAATAATCAATTTCCAATCCCAAATCTAAAGAAATTAAATGGCACTCTTAAAAGCGACAATAGCGATACATTGCAATTAAATTGCGTGGAAATTGAGTGAACAAATTATTATCGAGATGGGGCGTTCCGAAATTGCGAAACTTATCCCAATATCGATACATATAAATCGCATTGGAATTGTATTGAGATTGAGTTTGCGTCAAGAGTAGCCTACCTGGCCTCGGCTAAAGGCCCGAGCGTTTTTCGACGTGGCGAGCGAATTACTGGTTCATCGCGTTAGCACGCAGTATAACTACTACGAAGGTTTTAGTCAACGGTAATGAAAGAACGCAATGAACAGAATAATCGCGCGCCGCACCGCTGAAGGCCTGAGGTCGAGTCGAGTGGTAAGACGCTCGCAGTGTGGATTTGAAGGTTTTTATCTATACGCAGTAACTTGTGGATGAAACAAACATATTTTTAGGTTCATAAAGTATCAGATACATCGTAATGTACTACACCTCCAAGTGGGTATTCTGCTCAACAAAACAATTCCAGTTATTTGGCGCTGAATAGGTACGGTCAACTTCGTAGTAATCGATGCATCGTAAGTAACTAAAACTAGATTGGCTTGTAAGAAAAAAAATAGACATTATTATGTGTTTAGATTAAATTTTATAGTAACATGATTTTTAATCTAAAGTAGTTTTTAAAACAACTACAATTTCAACTTCATTGATCAACATCACATACGTTGTTCTGAACCCAAGGTAAGTAGTTAAAGCACTCATTTTATGAAAATCACTATCAACGACGGTACCACAACCACCCAGACCCGACACAATATCGAAAAGTTCGTTTTCGACATTGACCCGTCCGGGAATCGAACCCGGGATCTCGGAGTTAGCGCCGCCCAAAGTCCGGCGTGCAAGCCACTCGGCTACGGAGGTCGATAATGCTTTGTACATAAATATTGTAAAAGATAGTTTCATCATCAGCTCATTTTTATGTCCCCACTGCTGGGGCACGAGCGACGAGCCTTCCCTATATGTTCATAACAGAACAATATGTTCGAGCCTTTTTGTACCGATGTGTCTTCTTGCTGTCTATGATGGAAGTAAGACAGTTTGATTATATAGAAAATAAAAGACGATGTAGTAGCGAGTTGGTGTGTTTTCTCAATAAATATACGAAGTTTAGTTTAGTCCTGGGCACCCAGGAACCAGGGGAAGATTGTTCAGGACATAAAAATGGGATGGAAAGGGAGAACGGGCCATAAACCACCACGCGGGCCCAGTGCGGATTGGTGGTTGTTAATGACTGCTAATGCAGCCGGGACCAATGGCTTTACGTGCCTTCCGAAGCACGGAGGAGCTCGAGATGATAAATTTTTGGTCACCCATCAGATGACCCGCCCTTACGAAAGTTGCTTAGTCTCAGCACTCGCAGACCGGGCGCGTTAACCACTGCGCCATCGAGCTCCTCTTTGGTCACCCATCCGATGATCGGCCCGGCAGCAAAAATAGTTTGACTTGTAAGAATAATGAACTTTATTGTTGCTTTTTTCAAAATTAAGTGCTTATTGTTTCCTTCTTATCTAGTGCTAATTTGTATTCTGCCCTGTTCTTTACAATCAAATAAATAATAAATGAGTAGTCTCTACACATATTACATACTTTAACATGGGTATCGAGATCTTAAAAATATTTAAAATTAGTTACTTAAAACATCGTACGCAATAAAACAAAATAAAACTGGGAAGCAACATTTCCACGTTCCGTCCTTACTGTGAAGGGAGTTTAAACGTTGCGTACTTCGTATCGCGAGTTTTCGAGTAAATCGCACCAACTTCATTTCCTCAAGAATATTTTTGCATATATCCGTTGGAGGAGCCGATTTACCCCCAGTACACCGATTGAATTTTCGCTGACAACATAAAATACGTGATTCCGTGTGCCGGAGCTCGAATGTGGCAAGCCAGCCTATTCAGCAATATTTAACCTTAACGACACATCGTACAGTCGCCAACGAAGATCGGTGAACACTATAGTACCGTGTCACTAAAGCTTTACTAGATAACAACAAGCATCTACGCCCGTCGGAATAATTAGTTGCTTTGAAAAAGTACTAAAGTGTTCAGCTACTTTTATAGCTGACTGTAGTGTGCCCTTAAAGGTCGCTGAGCACTTAAGTACTCTGTCAAAGCAACTAAAGAATCTGACAGCCACATGTAAACTTCTAGAAAGTTATTACGATATGGTACTAAACAGTTTAGTATAAATATGACTTGCTGACTGTACCTCGGGTGTGACGTGACTTGGAAGAATATTCACCCTTTTTGTAAATCATATTCGAATATAACGGATTCCTTGCGGCTCACATTGTCATAATTCTGTGAAGGTAAAACACGTTGGTACATCAATTTAGTTTTTTTATACCATTTTGGCGGTAAAGAAACATAACCTTTTCTTCCAGAAAGGTAAGTGGTGGTATGCTGCGTAACGAGGGATGTGTGTCATCACACTTTCGCCAGCTTATTTTATGTCCCTACTGCTAAGGATCGAGCCTTCCCTATGGGTGGGTAGGGAGAACGTCATCACGCGGGACCAGTGCAGATTGGTGGTTGTTAACGACTGCTAATGCAGCCAGGACCAACGGCTTTACGTGCCTTCCGAAGCACGGAGAAGCTCGAGATGAAAAGTTTTTGGTCACCCATCTGATTCTGAAAGGCCGGTCGACCATTGCGAAGGTTGCTTAACCTTAGCAATCGCAGACCTAGCGCGTTAACCACTGCGCCATTGAGCTCTTCGTAATGTGTATGATAAACACCAATAGGATCGTTTGATTTTATAGCATAAGATTATTTACATATAATTTTACGCAAATATGGTTGCGAACAAATTACAAATGAAAAAAGACAAAGTGTTGAAAAAATTACACGAGCGGGATTCGAACCCGCACCCCATGACATGCCGGGTCAGGTGCACTACCAACTATGCTGTCGAGGCTCAATCCAACTCGCCGAAATTAATCAACACTATCTACTCTTACTCTGTAAGCCAAAGGAGCCTTATTCAATGTCGACAATTACCTACGTCATTACCATGCGATCATAGCTTAACTTAGCTCTTGTGGAAAAAGGTTGAATAAAGCTAAGTTTTTATAAGAATGCGAGCAAAGCTTTTGTAAGAGCGGTAGGCCGCCTTTGGTCCGCCTAAAAAGCTGTCACTGCACCCTCTCTACGTTAGTGAGAGTCAGTCAACAAAAAAATACGCACTTACTGTCAAAGAGAAACTATATGAGCTGGGCCAAAACTAAATAATTTACAAAGTTGTGTTCAAAATTATTGGAAACTTACTTGTATTGGATAGTAGTTGAGAGCTTATCTCTCAGTAAAAAGCTCAACAAACCTCTGTTTGCACGACTTCTCGCATTCAAACCAAGCATTTATCCGTTCAGATACAGACGACATTGTGTACCTATGTGTAGTGAGAAAGAAAAGGCCATTAAAAATAGTTTATATGTCTTAATGTGTAACAAAGGTTTGCTTTCTGGTCGTCCGCCGCCGCCGTCCAATTAACTGAGTGATACATCCCCGCGTTATCTTTTCGTAGACGTCTGCTAAAGTTGCTAGCTTCATGGATTAAGCCGTTGTTTCTTTGTTTCTCTTTGTTTTCACTTGTTTAAAATGTTTCCTTTTAAAAACCGAACAGTTTTTATTTACTAAGCTAGAGTGTACTTATCTGTTTAATACCTTTAAAGGAGCAATTCTTGTATATATGTATATATATAATCTGAATCTCGGAAACGGTTCCAACGATTTTCATGAAATTTAGTGTGCAGGGGGTTTCGGGGGCGATAAATCGATCTAGCTAAGTTTCATTTTCAAAAACGTCGTTTTATCCGTAAAAAAATACCGAGCAAAGTTCGGTCATCCAGGTACAATACATGAATATGCAGTTGATCTACGATTGCTAAAGTTAAGCAACTTTCGCAAAGGCCGTTCATCGGATGGGTGACCAAAAATGTATTATCTCGCTCCTCCGTGCTTCAGGAGGCATGTAAAGCTGGTCCCACCTTCATTAGCAGTCGTTAACAACCATTAATCTGCACAGAATTAGCGTTGTGGCTTATGACCCATTCCCTCTGTGGTGTTTTATATCCATAGGGAAGGCTCGTGCTTCAGCAGTGGGAACTAAAAATGAGCTGGTGATGATGATGCATGTGCTAGCGAGGCCACGTTTCACTAATTAGAAAATGTTTTTTTTTTATTTTTTATTCAGGACAATAATCAATTACACAATAACATACATGTCATACATAGTTACAAACAAATGGAACCATTTTTTAACCAGTGACATTGTCTACAACAGAGGTATAGAAAAACAACTACAATTAAGACAGGAACATTAAAATGTAACATGAAAAGACTTGCATAAAAAATATAAAATAAATCCACAATACTATTAAATTGGTTACATTTAAATTGTGCTGTGTATAAAGAATTGTATATAAACAATACGAATTTGTATAAGATTAAAACTATTTTAAATATAACTATTCAACAAGTGCCTGTAAGCGTGTGCTTTTTAAACTGACTAGGGGTGAGAAGAAAAATGCCCAAATCATTTATATTGTCGTTGCATGGTGTACAATACGCGAAAGAGGGATGCGCTGCCCTGCATTAGATTTGGAAAAGAGTGGCATAAAAAGACGATGACGTCGCACATCCCTTATTCGCTGAAATCTACTAGGTGCGCGATAATGTGATGTGTTGCTTAAAAAAGTAAATGTTATTTTAACATAGGACTCGTGCGCAAAACTTTAAAAAATATTATATCTTTTTTGCCCCAATTCAAATGTAGCAGACTAACTCTGCAATTATAGTTCCATGATCAGACTAAGTAAGATTTATGATCCATATATTGGTCTTTACATACAACCCCTGTCATCCATATGGAGACTAACGGCACCGTAAAACTAATGTAGTTACGTCAAAATAATGTCCAAAGTTATTTAATCTGCTAAGTGAAAGTTTTACAACTGCACATTAGAGAATTGAGCTTGGGTGAAATTATAGTCGTACTACAAAATTACTCGCATGATTAAAAATGTACGTAGATACCGTCGCCCGAGTATGAGATTTTACGGAATAAAACCGAAGTCGAATGGAAACTGGAACACGTCCTGCATGCTGGTAAATTTTATCACATAAAACCTACTTACTTGAATATAGGAAGGCTACACTGCAGTGGCATCTTTAAGAGCGTTTATACCGCAGATATTTTTTTAATTATTTATTTTATAAGGACAATAAAACAGATAACAACCATTTCACATTAAAAGACATGAAATTATACACAGATTGCGATTCTACTTATGTTTTTAAATATGTATATCACTTTTCTACAAAGCAACAAGAAAGAGAAAGAATGTTAGTTCTTCTTTGGCAATTATTTGTGAATCTCAGTTGCCAATGTGGCCGGAGGGAATCTATCCATTACGTTTTCGGAAATTTTTCGAAAACGTAATTGATACAGTCACTAAACTCATAACAGTAAAGCGATAAATATGGTAAGGCTGTGAACATAGTAAGTGCAAATTGTTTTAGGTACTGACTTTTCAAATTTACTGAATCTTGGAGCGAATATATCCGTGCCGGTATTTTTGATAGATAACTCGTTGTAAAGCCGACACATACTTACAAGAAGGTTATAGAAGGAAGTCATATTTTTGATTAAATATAGATATTTAATTTACATTTCGAAATATTATAAAATCTTCAAAGTTCCAATTTTTTTAAACTAATTAGACAATTTTACTGTAACTTTCTATCGTCATCATTAGCTCATTTTGTGTCCCCACTGTTGGGGCACGAGCTTTCCCTATGGATGGATAGGGAGAACAGGCCATAAACTACCACACGGGCCCAGTGCGGATTGGTGGTAGTTAGGAAACGACTGCTAATGCAGCCGTCACCCATCCGATGACCGGCCTTTGCGAAAGTTGCTTAACCTCAGACTAGCATTCGCAGACCGTTAACCACTCCGCCATCGAGCTCCTCAGGCGGCCCGCCTGCTCGTTTGCAGACTTTTACTATCATCATCATCGTTTCAGTTTGTGAGCACCCACTGCTGGGCTTAGCCTCCCCTAAACTACTAATACTGCTTTCAATCTAAAAAAATGTTATGCTTGACTTAAAATCGCATTATATTAGTTGAAAAAAACGTTTTTTATTGATTTCTACTAACAATTTTTATAAAAATCTTTATTATAAAGGACTTTGGTCTCAAATGTGACCATGTCAGTCCTGGTAAATTTTAAAAACTAAGGTAACAACAAATATAAAAATAAAGTAAAATACATTAAACACAACTTTCTCTTTAATGTAGACAATCACTACCAACCAATTAGATCACTGTATTTTTCATAAAGAGTTCGTAACGAAATCTTCCACTTTGATATGCTGAATAGAAATAAATAGTTGACGCAGCAATCTTTGTTTCCACAACGTAGGAGTTCCAGGTCTCGTTGGCAGTCGTTTTGCAGAATTGAAAAGAATAGTTCGCTAACTAAGCAATGCGAGTTTCGAAGTTGCTGGCCCGCGGAGAGTCTAGGAGCTAGGGTGCTGTTTACTAAAATTCATTTGAATTTATGTGCCTAATTATTAACAGAGCCCATCTAGGTAAAAAGCTCTGTAAAAACTAAAAATAGAAATAGAAATTTTTTGTTTTTTACAATTAGCTACACTTTATTAAAGTAGTCATCATCATCATCATCATCTCAGCCAAAAGTCGTTCACTGCTGGACAAAGGCCTCCCCCAAGGATCTCCACAACGACCGGTTTAAATAGTCAAAGTAGTAATTAAAATTAAATGTTATAACTTAATTCATTTGTTATTTTGTTGTTGTAACACTTAATAAGTTGTGCAATTCATAATTATCTTTAATGTTTATATTGGTTTGTTGCGTGAGGGGGCCCTTTCGGTCGCATAATCTCTTTCGTCATAATGTAGTTTGGCATAACAGTTTCAGTTTAAAGTTTTCTCGCATAAATTATGATAAGCAGAGTGTTATATATAATTGTCTTTATCATAATTTTAATCAGCATAAATGTAAAGATCATAATTGCTATACGTCTAAATTTATTAAAGTATAATATTTGGTGTTTTATTTTTATTCATTAGACAACACAAATACTAGCTGCCCTACTCCTGTAGGTCATGTGATAGGATCGCGAAGCGCAGCGTAGCGATTGTCTTGAATTTTGAGGTTATTTTTTTATTGGACAAAGAAATCTAGCTCCTTACAAAAATAATATCTTTTTTTGCCATGCCATAGGGTGAGATGCCAATAAATGTTATGATTAGTAATCGTTATTGTAAAAACATTTATGCATGAACATTTGATGCTGATATATCATTATTATAAAAGAAGTTATGGAGAAATAAAGTGCGCCTAATGATTTATTCTGAATGAACGTTATGCGAAACGAAGAGAATGCCAAAAAACGTTATGCATCCCTAAAATATGCCTCTTTAATTTATGCAACCCAATATGAACCCATTGCGTGATGGGTTATGTTGCCAACCAAAGTATACCTCCCTAATGTGATTTGAATTCGAGACCTCTGAGACCTCAGTCTCAGGCCTCAGCCTGAACCACTAGATCACGGAGGCGGTGTTCATGTGACCCAGCGGTTGGTGTTGATAAGGTTACTGAATAAGTTGGATACAAAAAATTAGTAAATAACGATCAAAACTCAATCTCTTTTCAGATATTAGAAAGGAGTATGTATCTAATATGCAGCATGTCTTTAGGACAAAGGTCGAGGCGTTGAAGCTAACATCACGTCCTATTGTAAGACTTGACCTCACTCCGCGGCTGCGAATCCCGACAATTGCTTTCATTTATTTTACAAGTTCTAGCAAACTTTTTAAAAGGATTCCTTACTTATTGTGAAGGTACTTGAGTCCAAGTTAGCACCAAGTTATCTACTGGACCAATTAAAAATTCTTTCACCATTAGAATGCTACATTAACGCTGAGTAACAGGCTATATTAAAAAAATATCTTTATTTATAAAAATCTTCTGTGCGTGTGTATGTTATTGAACTCCTTCTAAACGGCTGGACCGATTTGGATGAAATTTTTTGTGTGTGTTCAAGTGGATTCGAGAATGGTTTAGATTTACAATTGGACCGAGTAGGTGACGCTGCTATAGGGGTCTATCATGAGATACGGGTGTTCTTAAGCGGACGAATGATTTGTTTGTTTTGTTGTCATGGAAATTGCCAAAGCGGTACGAAGTCATATAATCATAAATAGCGTGTGACTTTGGTTTTGTAATATTGACTTCACCAACACCCATTTACATATTTTTATTATTTTGAATTATGCATTCACACCACCACGTGCATATAAGTTAAACGATAAAATATAATAACTAGAAAAAATCAATCAGCCTAGGAAGTTCGAGTGATACCCGCTAGCTTGCAAACTACTAAAAAAGTTCAACAAGTCTTCTGGGGCAAATCAAATCAAATCATTTATTCGTATTAAATGCGGTACATAAGCATCAAGTAAGTGTGAGGTTGAGAATCGCACATTTAGCTAACACGTTACCATACAAATATTAAATTAAATTATATGTAATTAAAATGAAATAAAATTAGAATTAATTCAGTATACATGTCACAAGATTGTATATCTAGCAATAGATTTGTTATTTATAAATTCATCAATAGTATAAAACGTATTTTGTATTAACCATTTTCGAAGTTACAACTTAAATCTAGTATATGGGAGTTCTTTTATATGTACTGGTATTTTATTATAAATTTTTATGCACATTGCGTAACAATTATTTTGAGAACATGCGGTTCTACTCGTAGGAGTGCTCTTAAATATGAGTATATGTGGGTTTCTGGTATAAATCCTATAATGGTACTTTGCTTCAGTAAACAATTGAAAATTTAGTTTCATAAATTTTCGTATCTCAATTAAATAAATGGAAGCTAATGTTAATTATACCTAACTTCATAAAATACGGTATGCATGATATGTCAGGAGCAATGCCACATAATGCTCTAATACATCGCTTCTGAGCAATAAAAACTTTTTTAACACCAAGCCTCGGTAGCTCAGCAGTCACAGCATTGAACCGGTGATTCAAAGGTCGTGGGTTCGATTCCCACTCGAGATTCCTAAGGCTGGTTAATTTTTTCTAGTAAAAATGTATCTTGTAAGTATATACAAATATTTTGGATAAGAAATTACAAACTCTAGACAGTTCAGCATAATCAACCACCTATTAGTCGACAAGCGTCTAAATTGATTTGTGCCATTTTCATTATTACAATGTAAATTAAATTTGATGTCAACAACAGTTTCATACAAGTTCCTAAACCTATTGTTTTGACATCACTGAAACACTTTAGACGGATCTACTCGTGTTTACCTTATACTAGAATATAATAAGTCTACTGTGTATATAGAAAATAAAAATTTAATAAATCATAAAATATTTATTTCTTTAGAAAGACTTACATAAATCATCTAGTTAACGGAGCCTTCTTTTAGGCTTATAATCGTCTTTTTCAGGAGGCAACGCTCATTTTAACTAATAAAGTTAACATACGTAACAAATAAGTAACATATAGGTATCCAACATATTAAAACATATTGGTGGGTGACATATTAATCGTGTTGGTTATAACCGCGTTAGCTCAATCCGCTCCGCCAAACACTAATATCTAAATCCACAGTGAGCAAACAGTTCCTATTAAGTTATTACAGGGTGAGATTGGTCGTGGTTTATCGGTAAAGATTGTTCAGGACTAAGGATATTTCGGAACTGTCGTAGCTTAACTCTATATTTGACTAATCCGTATTCGGTACAATATTGAACCGATATTTGAAGAGGTCTCGCCGTTCATTGAAAATGTTAACTATGAAAATTAGGCACAGATATTTTAGATTGTATTATCTTGATACAAAAAGTAACTTTTGTGAAACAATGATACATTTTGACATTACTTAATATACAAAAGCGAAGATACGAAGATACAATATTTCTTTAATAAAATGACATAACTGCGGCATAACACTGTCAAATCATCCGTTTATGGGCGCCCACATAGCTCCGAGTGACTAAAAACACCGCACATAAAATGACTATCCCCACAAAATAAGGAGATTGCAGAAGGTACGGTAAGTTTCATACAAACGTGTTCGGGAACGCACCTTACGCTTATTGCCTCAGACAGCATTTTCAGTTGCTGCAGGCTTTTTTGGGGTCGGCGAGAAACTTAAAGGGTTCCTCAAGCTGTGTGAGACGAAGCACCGTCAGAGGTTTCCTAG